>CAJINU010000004.1:1207899-1527644 GCA_905178165.1 Amoebophrya sp. A25 | reverse complement strand
AATATAGATTAATAATATAGATTAATAATATAGATTAATAATATAGATTAATAATATAGATTTTTTTTCTGTTATGTTTTTTATCTATCAACTTATAATAATTATAACTGAGAGAAAAAACGGACATACAACCACTCTTCAAAACTTTCTAGCCTACAACACTTCCGGAAACCCGTAGGAAACTCTAGGCTGATTCTCCATGTAGAGTATAGTTGTTCATCTTCTGTGTTGTTCTGCCCTTTCCTTCAAATCAAAAAATAGGATGAGAGAAAGTTGGAAGGAGTGACTTAAAAATTGATTACTCAAGATTCCATCTTGCCATGTACTTGACTAATACACCTACAATCTAGCACCTTCATCATTCTTCATATTATAGCAACGAAAATAGTTGTAGGGAAATAGCGACTTGTTCGATGTCGACGTGTGTTCTTTGTAAATAAATGTAGTTGATGCTGGCATCATTGGGGATGGGACGAAGTCAGCGATGACGAAAAGTTGTAGAC
Source organism: Amoebophrya sp. A25 (assembly GCA_905178165.1). Lineage (NCBI taxonomy): Eukaryota > Dinophyceae > Syndiniales > Amoebophryaceae > Amoebophrya > Amoebophrya sp. A25. The sequence continues at coordinate 1,527,141 of CAJINU010000004.1, read as the reverse complement.
GCTGAGTTAAATATCATTTAGATTCTGATCCTTGCGGCTAAGATCGCGGCCTCCATAGGATTCTTACAGTTTGATGCCTACTTCCTTCAATTCTTAGGCATCGAGGCTGATTCATGCAAGACACAACGAATATTTGTCATTTATTTTACGCGTATCCGAAAATTATGTCAATGGTCTAGTAACCCGAACGCTTACAACTATCTGTATCTATCTTCACTATTCACTTTATTAACGATGAACCATGATAAAATATTAATTTCAGATTTCAAAATCTAACTTCTTTCGTAGTACAAGCAAATGTTTTTAATTGCAAATGAATCTAGAGTGCGGCTTCCACAGCTCCAGTTGTCATCTCGAAATCGCAGATTCTTCAGAATGTCAGTGTCGGCGAGCAAGCTCCAACTCTTCCTACTAGGGCTATCAGCGTGCCTTGATATTTATTCTAATATGCAGTACAAGAAATAAGGCCACAAAGACATCGTCTTGGTCATCTTCATCATATTCTTTTTCCCGATCAGCAGAATGCTTGACACCTCTCATGAACGAAAATCAAGCAAACTCTCAAATACGAAAGGAGAAGAATATAGCTTTTCTTGCGACGACGACACCCACGCCCTCTGGTGTGCTTGTCCAAAGTCTCAACATCATAAATACGCTAGTAATTTGCTTCATACATCTTTTCGTATTCAATAACATCAATTGAATGGACCAACTTCAACTTCTGAGAGTGGAAGCTCGTAATCTTGTTCAGGTCCAACTACAGGATGGTCGTGTAGATGAAGACCTCAGACGTTATTTGTGTGAAGAAAGAATTATAGGACCAGGACTGAGCATATTCGATTTTGTCACATTTTATGATAAAGTACAACTAACTTCAACCTGTATTTAAGAACTCGTACTATGTATTCACAAGAAGAAGCATCATCTCCAATTCTCCACGATTCGTTGCCTTAGAAAATCAGGCCTTACCAGATGACAAAAAGCAATTTAGGACTTGGACTATGCATGTCCTCTTAATATTGCAAAAGCGGCCCTATCACTATCTTGTTGGAAAAGATCATCTGATGGAGATGTGTGAACGTTCAGTTGGGAAAGATCATCTGCTCTCGATTTTCAAATTCTAAAGTTATCTCAAAAGCATTGCTCGCAGTAATGTCTTCTGTTCATGGAGATTTCATAAGAAGGGTACTTAATTGAGCATGATTTTGTTGTCGTTGTTGTGCATGGAGCCCAAAAGACACCCGCATATTTTGGGCAGAGGACTCTTTTCCTGTACATGAACAAGTAGAAACTTCAAGTTGTAGAACCACCAGGCTTGTTATAAGAAGTCATTGTCAGTTCAGCTGAATTGATGTAGTTGTACTTGTGATGTTATTTTTGTTCTTCATGTTGATCTGCTTGACACGAAGAACCTGCTGGATCTACAAGTACTGACTCGTTTGCAATTTTCGAAGAACTTAACGCGTCGCTTATTTGACGCACCATCAGCCGATCTTCAGTTAGATATGCCCTTCTTCATCTTGATTATATAGCCCAGGTCGCGCTATTAGTGATCACATCATAAAAAACAGGAAATACAACATAATTTCGCGATCATGATGCGGCAAGAGCCGGTGAAATCGGAATGGAAATCTGATGGTAGTAATGTCTGCGATCCGGCAAGCGACGTTGTACCGGCATCTTAAAAATTATATGATCGTGAACCTCGCTACGTGTAGTTGTAGTAGTTCTTTGCTTGACGAAAAATATACCTAAACAGCTGAAGATTTTTCCTTGCTTCTACAACAAGAACGAACTCTGATTTATCAACACTACTACAGCTACACTACTTACCAGAGGCGTTGTCTTTTCTTTCAAAGGTTTATTTTCTTGTTGAATGAATCACTCTTCCTACTTGAAGATTTATGTCGTAGTTCTTGTACAACAACAAGAAAATTTCAATTTTCCTGATTTTTATACTAGAAGGTAAGAGACGAGTGGAGCCTGACTCCAAAGTGGATTCATTAAGTGGTTTTCTTTCTCTACTGAAATCAATATGAAGTTCGAATCAATTACAACGAACTATCAATGATGACTAATGGAGGCAAAATGCTTCGAGAAGAGCAAGCGTCTACAACGCGGGTGTTCAAGATTGAACACCTGCACCGCGACCCCGAATATCATGCGATGACGGTTACCGTGACAAAACCAGGCTCCTTCCTCTTCGCGAAGGATGTCAAGGAAGCTATCGCGGAGTTGCGGTTCGCTACAGGAGAGGAGACGCATACACTGCCTGTCTGCATGATCCGACTGTATAATAAGGATGGAAACGATCTTCACGATCGACAACAAGTTCCGCCCCCTGCTGCTTGTTCGAACAATGGTGGAGGACAAAATGAAAATGCAAGTGGTGCTTCTACAACTAGCGCTGGATCTTCGCCTCCAGTAGCGGAAGCCGGCTTGTTGCAGTATACCTTGGCGTTTCATGAATTCGAGCACGACCCGGCTGTGGTTGGCCCATCTCCTCTATGGGAGAAGGCGAGAAAGACAGAAGACGGCTGGGATGAGCGTAATCCCGCGTACTGGACCTGCTACACGAAAATTGAGGGGAAAAGGTACTCGACGAATCCGTGTCGGATTTTGATCCGTCCGAGCGCTGATGCGGAACCGCACTACTCGAGCCACGTTGTGGCGTTTCGGGATTACTACTTGTCGGAGACGTTCCACAAGTCCGATCGCGAGCTGAATGAACTCTCCGATTGGCCCGGACCCTGGAAGAACGGCGTGCAGACTCGCTTCGCCTGCAGTCGTTTTCACCAGCGCTGTGAGGGCGACACGGGAAACCGATTCGAGGTTCGCCCCGCGCGCGGTGACAAGAAGCGACCGGACATGGTTTCAATCCTGAACCTGTATGGACGTGCGGTGCTTGCCTCCAAAAGCTCGGACACAAGGAGAGGACGCTTTCAGCACTTGGACATGGTGCAACTCGGAAGAGACGAGGAATGTGAAGTGCATTTCTGCTTGAAAACCGACAAGCATGAACTTGCGTGCATCATTGCGGAAGACCACGACCGGTTCGCGGCTGCCGTGAATGTGGAGCCACCGCACGGGGGTAGCGTCCTAACTCCCTCCAGAAGCGGAGGCAACGGCCAAGGTCGCAGTAGTATTCCGAACCGAGGAGGCGTACCTGGCTGCCTCTTCTACCATTGGGCATCGAAAGAGTTGACACGACCTCGTGTGTTCTGGGCATGGAGAAGTCATACAGACCTCCTTGCCAGGTCCGAAAAAAAGAAGATGTTGAAGAGCGCCATCAACGAGGATAGCGCATCAGGAGGAGACGAGAATAAGGAGAATGAACTGCAAACCTCTGCTTCGATACGGGAGCCTGAAGAAAAAAGTAGTTGTACTAAAGATGAGATGAACTCCTCTTCTTCTCGTTCTACTAAAAAGCCAGATGATGAGATGAAAATTGGCATCGAAACGGCGTCGCTTTTCCTGGATGAGGTAGGGTCATTCGAACGAGTCCGGTGGCTCGCCCGTTGCGGTGTTGCACTGTTGGAAAATCCTTGCCTGTCACGCGAGCGCTTTGCGTGGCCATGCAGCGTAGCAAATCAGGTCGCTCCGATTAGCCTTCACGGTATGGACCTTCTCGCGTTGGAGCAGGCATATGCTTGGCTCCAGCATCCCTTCCTCTCTTCGAAATCGAATATGACCGAAGATACTGCGCAAATACTCGAGAATACGAAAAACATTACAGTCAACGGAGAGCAAGTAGACACCAGAAGCGTGCCGCTGCCCGCAGAGATGCTTCGCCATTCCTTTGTGGCGGAGAGGTTGAACATGTTGATGGAGAACCTGCGAGAATTCCATGAACGCAAGGGGGCTCAAGATCATTTCGTTACTGCCGCTAATCACCTATTGTCTGATGCCATCGGGTGTTCAGTCTTGGAGCGCATCGTGCTGGACCTCTACATTCACAACAAGACAAAACACTTCGATCATGAAGTACCGGGCAAGAGTAGTACTGGTCCTCCTGCTCAAAAAGGAGGAGGAAACAAGGGTGCTAGAAAGGATATTGATGTAGCTGAAGAGCCTGCTAGTACTAGAGTGATCGCAACGAGACCGGCTAAGCAAGCTACATCGGAGCAACACGGAGGACATTTCGCTGGCGCACCAACATACGAATTCGTTGCTCCATGGAACGATCCCGCCAAGTACAAGCATCAGGCTGTCGAATTTCCCAGCAATATCGAAGGAACAGTGTGGCTGCAAGAAGATATGTGTACAAGTACAACAGCTCAACATACAACGACAGAGTTTTTGTTGGTCGAAGACGAGTTTTCGTACCAGAAATTTCCGGAAGAGATCAGCTACCGTCGCGTTCCCCTGGAGCCAATTCTGTTGTCACACCACCGGGCGCAGCTGCTGTATTTCAATTGCTGGGTCCAAAAAGTAATAGTCGCATTTCTGAAGAAGGTCCAGGAGCTCGAGATCGCTGTCTATCCCGAAGGCAGCACCAACTGGAAAGAGTGGGTACCTATACACCAAATCGTCTTCCTCTACACCGCTGGCTACTACTACGCCGCAGCAGAGGCGCTCAAGGTGTACGTGGCTGCCTGCCGCGGCGCGCGTTCCGAACTCATTGAGACGCTACGCAAAGTCATGTCGCAAGATCTGGTGGAAAAGCCCAAGACCGGTCAGACCGTCGTCCAGGACAAAGTCCTCTTACGGGGGCAAGACACCTGCTCCGTCTCCGATTGCGCGGGGCACCAAGTGCTTTATCCGTACCCGAGCTTGGACGAAATGTTGGGGAATCTCGAGAAAGAGACCCCAGGCCTCGCACATCACGACAAATGCGATGCATTTCGCATCAACTGGGATAGCAACTGCTTCAACCCCTGCTACACAAGTACGATGCGGCGCTGCGGCAGCGGCGCGACTTCCTCCGGTGCGAGCAACGAGGGAACTCCTGCTGTTGACACCAACGCCACGTCCACCTGTAGTTCGTCTTCTAGCAAAGATATGAACAAGCAAGTAGAAGGGACGAAGAAGCAAACGCGTCCATACTGGTTTTTTCGCGAGGAGGTGCAAGGTCTCAGAGAACTTGTGAAATTCGCAAAGCAGGAAGTTCCTATCTGTCCGGAAGCGCACCCACTTGCTGCGCAGACGCAAAGGGTGCGAACGCGTAACACTATGTTGGGACAACAAGCCGCATCACGAGATGGCGTTTCAGGTGCATCAGCGCCTCCACCTGTTGCTCGCATTTACACTGTTGTTGAAAAATTGGGAGCAAATAGTAGCCTTCGTGGAACCACTTCTACCACGACACAGAACCTTACCGTTTCGATCTCGAAGCCACTGCCTCACTTTGTGCACGATCTGAAAGAAGCAATCGCAGCGACCAAATTCCGTAACCGCGAAGTGCCGCACACTTTGCCCCTTTGCATGATCCAGATTTCGATCCTGGGTAATATCAACAACAGAGCAGACAACAAAGATGTACTAAATGGAAATCAGCATGCGCCGGCGAACACGACGGATATATCTGCAAAGATTCTTGAGAGGGGCGGTAGAGAGAGAAGATGCTTGCACGATTGTGAGCGGTTGGATAAACACGGGTTGGCATCTCTTGAATTGACGATTCGACATGAGCCGTATCCGAGACACCTCTCAGCGGAGCAAGTTGCTTGGAAAGATGAAGGAGAACAACAGTGGGACTATTTTCCGAGCCGGGTGACGGTGATTGCTCCCGCGGGGGAGCTTTTGTTCATGGGTCCGCCAGGCACAGTGCCCGATCGGACCCCCCAGGTGCACCCGTGGCGAAAACAAGGTGAGTACGGCGACGCATTTGCGGTGAAAACATTTCAAGATGAGTCCGGCGAATGGCTCAACCTACTCCAGGACGAGGAAGTTAGAGTCGATACTCGTGGAAACAAGCGCATTGGACAACGCAATCGCATCGAAGCGCTCATAGACCACTGCGCTAAAGTGAAGTCCGTAAAGTCCGCTGCGGCAGCCTGCAAGGCCTTTTTGGCATCGAAGAAATTTGTGAACGACAACAACATCAAGAAGAGTAGAGAAACTAAAAATGGTCAAGAACAGCAACAAGTGATCGGGCGTTTTGCCCACGTGAACAGTATGGCCGGGGCTGCCGACGGTCGAAACCTCGTCCTTCACCTAGGGGGAAAGCACGCGGAGACTCCAGATGTGAGAGAGCTTAATATCATGGTCGCAGAAGATTTGAACCGATTTCAGAATGCCATCAACGTGCGAGACATGTACGGTTCCACGTCCTTGCATCTCCCGTTTATCAGTGATACTACCCTCGCAAAAACCATGAACAGAAAGATTTTTCAACCCCTGCGCATTTGGGTGCAGAAGCTCGTGAGTATGTCCTCCGTGGCTCCCGAAGAAAGAAACAAATGTATGCCGCCGAAGCTGCTCCTTAAGAATATGTGGTTCTGTGCCGAGATAACTCAGTCTCACGCGCGGCTCGGCGTGGCGCTGCTGCACAACCCGGCTTTGTCCTTCGAGGTCTTCGCGGATCTAGCGGGGATGCGGATGGCGGAGTTGGGAGTGAACGTTGGTGTCAGCGCCATCGATGCTTGGGGTCCGGAGTACGCCTATGCATATTTAATGCATCCCTACATGGCGTCGCCCGCAATCCCGAACAACATTGTCGGTCACAAGGAAGGCAAGCCGTACAGTTACACTGAACCGATTTTCCGTCACACTGCAACACGCGTGCTGCGTCGACTCATGCGCGAAATAGTAGAGAGCTTTGGCCCAGAATGGCACGTTGAGGACACAACTACGACAGGAGGGGAACAAAATAAAGGGACGAGCACGACGAAGGTCATCAAATGCACTGCGACCGAAAGATTTCATACCTTGAAATGGGTGCAGCAGTATTTTTATTCTGCGGACAGTGAGGACCACGAGAGCAGGCTCGCAGACCTCGTCAAGAGTCGTGGCGGCAAGAGATCCCATGAAGCTGTGCAGAGCATGCTACGTCCAGATAAACGCGTGTCGGCAACTCGTGTAAGCAACACAGACGATGCGGTCGGGAAGAACAAGAAAATACAGAAGGTATATGAGTTTGTCGTTCCTCCGACGAAGCTCTTGAATACGGGTTCTCAAAATTCCCATAATTGCGACAACGCTTTTGAGCCTATGGATTACTATACTACGCTTTCCAACTCGGGCCTCGCCGCGAGCGCGTGGGTGCACCAGCAGGCAATTGGAAAAAAGGATCCGAAAACTGGCGAAGAGGAGTTCGAGCGGGTTGAGGATTCTCTCCTCATCGAGGACGCCGACTCGTATCAGAATTACCCGGCTGAGATCAGCTATCGCGGTATTAGTCTGGACAAATTGTTGTTCCTGACGCATCGGGCCCAGTTTCTGCATTACACCTGCTGGATTCAGAAATTGGTAATTACGATTGTGAAGCACCCGAGTTTGTCGGACCACGTGGGCAGCGGCTTCTCCCCGTTCCGTCTGGGGCCGGGTGACCTTCACGCAGCGCACGTGCTGCAGCTCTTCCGCGGTGGCTACTACGGTGCCGCTGACGCGGTGTTGGAGGCCTTTGTAAAGCTGTGCGGTGGGCAACCGGCTGCCTGGAGACCGCCAACAGCGACAAAGAGGCCGAACGGGCAGTTGAACATCGACGCCATTATGAGCACCGAGTACCTCGGTGACGAGTTCTGGGACAAAGGCGGAGAGCGTTACCTCTCGCTGACGCATCTGTGCAGTGCTATTCTTGTGGAGTTTCACCGCCCAGGTAGCGTTTGCAAGGAGCTCTTGGCAGAGTGCGCAAAAGACGCGGATGTGCTAGCCAAGGCACCCACGATTGATGAGATGCTAGCCAAGCTGACAGAAGAGGCGCCAGGCACGGCTTTGCCGGATCAGCAGCGCGACTTCCAGCGCATGAAGTGGGCTCAATTTGATGCGACCTTCTGCACTTCACTCCACTGGTTCTGCAAGGAGGAGCTACGGGGCTTGCAGAAAGTGTATTCCTTTTGCAAGGACTGTTACGAGAAATACGCCAAGGACAGCGCCAACAAAGTTGGAGCACCTCCAGGTGGACAACATCTACCCAACACTCAGCAGCCGTATCTGCAGCACCAGCCTGCTCCGCCGGGAGCTGCATTTGCCACAAGACCTCTTTTGATGCCAAACCACCACCAGTGGCCCCAACACCAGCCGCCGCAGCAGCAATTTTATCGTCAACCTCATCCCGGCCAAGGAATGGCACCCGCCATCATGATGCCTCATCAAGGGATGGGACATCCGCCTCAGAACATACGGATGCTGCCTCCTAACCAAATAGCCCACAACAATAACGGTTATCCTCAACAAAGGCAACCACTGCCGCAACGACCTGGTGGGCAGCCTCAACAATTCAACAAATACTACAGCGCGCAGGAACAGCGTCCCATGAAAAAGAAACGATGCTGCTTTTAAGGTGTGGAGCGACTAGGGCGGGGAAAAGATGAATATTTCTGCTTCAGGAGATATGCTCAGTATCACTAACTATCATGTTGATGTTCGAAATATCGACCTGTGACTCGAAAACAAGATATTGAGCAGCCCTGGCCCTGAGAAAGCAAGCAGAAGACCAACTCCTACAAGAACTAGCCGAAAAAGATGATTGAAGTACTTACTAGACTGACAGTGCTTCTCTTTTCAAATTGTCTATACGACGAGCCAAAGAACTCTCGAAAGTAAAAAAAATAATCGTCCAATATTGATAGAACGGATGGGGCAAAGACTTATTGACTCATAGTTTTCTTCTCCACTTTTATTGTAGAAATGTAGTTCATGTCCACCAGTTGTCATAAAAATCTTAACGTTAATCGTACACGAACCCATACTTCTGAATTGGGCTTTGGTCACAGACATAATTTGTTTTTGTTAATACCGGAATCGGAGGTACTGATAGATATTATAATATAGTTTTTCTTTCATGTAGTTGATGTTTGTAGATATTCTTCTCAGCATAATTTGAATCTGATGATTTTTAGCTCTAAAATAAATCTTTTTTATGTTTACGAGTGGCCAACAGTAGTCGTGTAAGAAATTCTTCTCTGGTAGAAGAAGTACGCACGGACATAGTTTTCTTGTTTGGTGGTTTTTGGTATCAGATGAAGCATGACTCAAATGTAATGATGCTTTGTGAATATGGTGACTTCAATTGAATGCATGATTCGGGGAATGAAACGTCGCGCCGTTCTTGTATAGAAGATTTAGTGCTAGCATTTTCGTATCACAATTCCATCCGTTCTTCCAAGCTTGTGCTTGGATAAAGTTTGATCTGTTGAACGTGTGGCGATGTTGGAGTTAGAGACCCAATACGCATACTAATAGCGCTTCCTCTCCTTCTTCGACGTTGCTAACAACTTTAGTCTTCAGACTTTGAAACTCATTTCCTACTACTCGTTCACTCTCCTTGCGCAGTGCTCGGAATGTGACGACCAAAAAACATGGACGGCTCAGCACACTTTCGTCTTTATCAAGTACAAGAACAAGTGGTACGTGATAAGAGGACGAGGTACAACTCAACGCAGCTAAGAAGAACAACTACTAGAGATAAGGGTTAGTGCTGCAACACTCCCTGTGCGTCTGTGTGATGGAGAGAAAAGGGAAATGAATTGAAAGCTCCGAAAATGATTGTACAAGCCACGACAAGATGAGATCTAAAGGTGGAATAAAATGAAGTTCATCATCTCGTTCTCGAGTCTTTGTCTTAGCCGTTCCTCAGGTGTGCTTGTGCTAAGTAGGCCGATGCTGTTGCATGACGGTAGCGCTTGAGTAAGTTTGTTGTCACTTCTTTCCTCAGTTCCGTGTCGCTGTTAGTTTAGTCAAAACCTGTGTGAGTGAGCATCGTGACGAAAGCGAAACACTAGGACGCCGCGCGGCAGTCTGCACTGAAAACTGTGCGAGATTAATTGTGTTGTATTGTATGGCACGCGACTAAATAGAGAACGGAGGGCGTGGTTTGTCTTGAAGAGTGATGTCGTCGTAGATGTTGAGATAAAAACGTCGTGGTGGGTAGTTTCCTTGTTGGGTTCGAACGCAACCGTAACAAGGAGGAGGCCAGGATGCTTCAAGAACTGTTCTGAAGAGGAGCTGGTCGGAGAAATATCTATCATGCTTGTACATGCGGAAACCTAGCAGTCTGTTCAAACACCTCATGCTAGGCACTCTCATTCATTCACTCATTCATTCATACTCCATTGCAATCACGTGACCCATCGTCTGCATACTTAAAAAGAAACATTCATCTTCTTTCCAAATGTAGGTGGAGAGAGAACAAGGACTTTATTGTGCACCAGTCTTGCTCCACAAATTCCATAACTTCAACACATCTTGACGAGTTCTTGATAACTTTCAACGCACCACTAGTAGTAGTACAGGAGAGCAAAGAACATAAACAAGATGCTAATGCGACCTCTGTTGGTCGGAGCCGCGGTTGCGGTTGTGTCCACTAGCGGTTTGATGGCTTTGAAACCTGGCGCGAAACCAAAGGTCGCGCCAGCAAAAGCTGACAAGAAGAAGCCGGCTTCTCTAGCCTCGAAAAAGAATGCACCGAAAAAAGCGGAAGCGGATATCAACATGATGCATCAAGATGCCAAAAAGAAGAAGAGCACTACTAGTGCGGACCAACAAGTCAGCAAGAAGAAAGCGGCAGGTAAAAGCACAAAGGCGACTGCGGAGAAGTACTTATACCCCATGGAAGATCTTCTTGACAGTCACAGTCACAAGAAATTGAAATTTTGAATAGTCGAGCTGCTGCCGTATTATGTCGTCTGAAACGCCTCGAGTACATCAACTCCAACTTGAATTTCACAACACCAATGTCTTGGTCGTGGTGTATTGATTGTCGTGTGCGACCATGTGGTTTGATATTATTTCAGAGTCCACGATACTCAATCGCTTCCGTGCGTGCAGGACCAAAAATTAACAATTATAGTGGAAATTTTGTGTCGTGCTCCTGGTGTAAATGCTGTCACTTTATTTAAATTTGCATTAATATGGAATAAAATCAAAATTTTTAGTTTCGGGTTCGAACTTCTGCAAATTTTGAGAATCATGATTCACTTTTGCACCCTACTCGTCGACAGACAAACGCGTCATATTTTTGATCGATGTTATAGATTAGAATCGATCTGGATTGATTTAATCTCCAAACCTTCCATTATATTACAAATCTTTGATTAATATATCCACAGAAAATTCATTCCAAAAGCCCTTCAGTGAAATTCCAAAATATATGAATGTCGAAAAGTATACTCAATTTTTCTCCCAACAGAGCCAAAAAGCCTAGTGCTGGAAAGTCAAAGGCTCAAGACAAGCGCTGACGTCAATCACAAAGCTGACCTGGAAACGGAGGTGGCCGCTAAGCGATCATATTCGACTTTAGAACAACTGCCAGTAAATTGGTGAGGCTGAACAAAAATGATGCAGCAGAAATTAGCCAGGTATTAATCGCCGAACACATCTAGGGAGATACTTTAAAAATCAATCCAAAATCTACGTCTACAGTTTCGATTTGAAAATTCAAATTGAAATATTTGGTTTCAACAAATTTTGATTTTATTTCATTTTTACTGAATTTTGATTCAGATTTTATGAACGCTCTCAACATCCAATTGGCTTGCTCCAAAAAAAAGGTACCCAGAAGATTTGCCAGAAGAATAATGTGGTTATTCCGTCGATATCCACAAGAATCGGCGATGGAATCTAATGGACTTATGCAGAAAAGACGATTATTGCTGCACGCAGTGGTGCGAGATGTTGTAGCTGTGTGGTCAACGAGTAGAAGCGTATTTCTTATCGTGATGATTAAACTAATAGGGAGTCTTCGTCGTGCTATGGGAAGGAGTTCGTGCCCAGTGATACTCTCGACCTGCACGGTTTTGTTCGTGATGTCATTGATCAACTCCAAATTGATTCACTCTTGGATTGTCACTGATTGATTATTCTCAATAGTAGATTCTCTTGATATATCTCCCCACGATGATGTTGATACCAGTTGCACTTGTCAAACTCATTAAGAACATGGCCGCCCGCAACTACAGGTAGTCTTACAGAATAGACGTTTCAGTATTAGAATACCGACACGACAAAGTCAAAATAGAAGAAGTAAAAAGAGAAATATTGTCTTCCTATGCGAGTGTTGGCGATGACGACTTCGCCTGCGGGTCGTGCATACTTTGTAAAGTCCTTCTCGTAGATCTTGTTGCAGATTTTTACCATCATGTAGTACTGAGTCGAAATTATGCTTGCAGCTCTTCGCGACTCCAACAGCGGAAGGGGCGCAAACATGATGACGACTTCAAGCAGTATTGGATCGTATCACATCTCACGTTTTTTCTCTCTCACTTGACAACAAATATTACGTACAAATTTTCTACGTTAATTTCAAAAATAGATTGTCTTGATACAGACTTATTGTTAGTTTTCCTTGCAATTACACTTTGTTACATTTGATGTTAGAATTACTTTTACTACAGTATATTCAAAAGATACGTTGGTAGTAATGAGACTTGGTCATTTTTAATTGACGGACATTTTGTGGTGGACAGAATGCTCATTGTAAGAGCCTCCTGGCTGTATGTCGGTTGTAGGCAAGTCTTCATTTAAAATTCAGACGGCGCACGACGAAAGACGCCGGTCTTCTGTGGAATGACTCCTCCTGGTAGAAGTCGCATTCAGTATTCCCGAATGGCCAGCAGAATTTGAAATGTGCCCTGAGTCATTGGCAACTTCAAGCAGAGCTACTTTAATTTTTGAAATCCACGAGAGGGAGAGCTACGCGACTGGCTACAATTGAATGATTACATCATAAGCAAGGTACTAGTCTCGTGTCGGTATCGGTTCTAAACGTTGGAAAATTCGAAGATTGAAGTTGAAGAGGAGAATGCAAATGATGGAAGGCATGCTCAAAGAGGTCTTCCCGCCGATCAGCCGAAACTCCTTTTTTTCAACATGCCTAGTAATCCGAAGGAGTAATAATAAAAATCGATGACTATCCTTTCACTATCTGTAATACAAATTTATCGCGACAATTGTCACTGTCTATGTATGAATTTCCCCAGCATGTTTTGAAAGTCTATTGATGCGACTTCTACTTCAGGAAAATAACTTTTTCTCTTGGTTCGTTCTCGTCACCTTCAAATTATTTCTTGTTCATCTTCTAGTAATTTTTGAACAGGTGCCGGAATGGCTCCCTCGTCGATCACTTACTATGTGAATGTATGTTCGCTGTGCTCCTGTTGAGGCTGTTCGTTGACGTAAGTAGAATATTACGATTTTCATTTCGTTCTTTCTTGTAAGAATATATATGGTTTCCTCCCTGAGCCTAACCGAAAAAACACATGTAAGTCAACTTCTCAGTCATCATGGGACAATGCTTCTGAGAAGGAAACCTCCACGGCTACGAAAGGAGGACCTGCTAACCCAAAGAGAGCTAACCTTATTAAGAGCGGTTCTTATGGGTCCAAGTGTCATTGTTGATCTTGATGCGCAGCGAGAGACTACTGCTTGTCGACGAGGAGGAAATCGAATTCGAATTAACATAGCAGCATGCAGTATAATTCCGACAATGACGAAGCGGAGCTGGCGGCATTGCTCGACCTTGATGGAGGCCCGTCACGAGGACCGCGGGAACGAGATGGAGACGAGAATACTGCCGATTCATCTGCCGAACAAATTTTTATAGTCGACAACGGTGGAGCTGAGCAAGAAAGAAACCATGAAGATGTTGACCATGATCATCATCATGATGGTGTGACAGAACAAGAACCTCCAGCAGTACAACAAGTGGATACTCTAATACCTGCGGTTGCTTCAACGTCTAGTGGTTTGGCGCCCGTTTCATCTGGAAGCGCTCCTGCACCAGGTGGTGCCGGCTTGATCGTTCCGTCTCCCACGACGTCGCAACAGCTGCAGCAGTATAATCATGAGGGCGGATCTTCATCTCCGGCGTTGTACGAGCAGGATCCATTTCCGCTTATCGATTCCGGCGCTCGCAACTGGAACGAGTTTGCTACGGTGGCCAAGAAAACAGCTCTTCTTCGGATATGCGCAGAGCTTGGGCGGGACGTACTTCAGGCACATGGGCGGAAACTGAATCGGATTATCGACGCGGCAGTGCGCGACGAGGATGAGTGGGTGCGTTCCTTAGGGCGGCTTCTCGAAGGGTTCCCGAATACGAATCGTATCAATCCGGGCGCAGTAGATAGCGAACTGGTGTACAAAATCAATAGCGATTTTATGGACATTTTCCAACGACTGGAAGCTCTAGTTCATGTTCAAACTGAAGATGTTGGTCTTCTTGCTTCCACTGAGGCCGACGCTCCTGGCCAAGGGGGGCCTACAGCAGGCGCTGCACGTGGGTCACACAGTATCTCTGGCCCAGCGCCTGGAGGTACTCCCGTGGGGCTTTCGGCTGTTGTCGGAGGAGCAATACTGATGAAACCAGCCCCTGCAGCTAGTACTAATGGATGTGATGCTTCTTCATCACAGGTTAATGGAGCTAGGAGACAGCACATGCACAATAAGAAGAAATCTACTTCACGTAGCGGCACAGGAAAGCAACCCGAGGACGAGGAGAGTGACCTTCTGATGGAAAAAATGCCGCACCAGCCTGATGAAAAACTTGAAAAACTCGCTAAGGGTCATCATTTTTATAACTTGGATGAAGAAGAGGGTTCTGAAGAAGATCCGAGCCGCGAGGAATTCATGGAGGAAGAGCGCATTCAGGTCAACGAGCTGGAGGAGCAGGTGCAAAGAGAAGCGACAGAGGGTGCAGGTGTCATGTTTCGCTTGAAAGACACTGTACTACAGTCGTGGGAGAACGAAGTGACAGCGGCTTGGAGTGGATCGACATTTCGGGAGTCTCTTCGGTTGGCAGCAGTGCGGCTGCGTTTATTTGCGGTACCTCTGGAGCAGCGGACGAGAATAGCAAAAGAAGTTCAGCGTAGTCGGAAAAATAGTAAAAACGACTATTACACCGGAAATGGATTTGGATTGAATAACATGATGATTAACACTGGTGCAGGAAGAGGAGGAGGAGGAGGTGCGTCAACTAGCATTCGTGGTGCTGAAGTGGGTGTACTGGCTGCCGCGAGCGCGAGGGGAGGTGCTGGAAATGGCGTGCGTGGTAGTGGCGTCGCGATGAGTCCTGGTTTGGGAGGTCCCCTGGGTGGGGGAACCTCTGTTCCAGCTGGAGGCGCAGCTGCCGCAATGGCAGGCAGAGGTGGGAGAGACAGCAAGCACAACATTGGTAACTTGAGTGCCTCTTCGAAACATTCGACCTCGGGCTCTGGTGCTTTCGCGACGGTACGAACGAGAATCATCGCAGAAGGCGTAGTGGGCAAAAAACAGACAGACACGCCGTTTGCGCGTGTGGACGATCCAGAACTTGCTAAACAAGCTGCCGCGGCTGAAGCAGAGCGCAGACAAAAGCTGTTTGACGCAGTGAAGAGCAAAATAGAGGTAGAGAAGGCAGAAAATCAAAACAAGCTACTGGCTGGTCCACCCCCTGTTGGTGGAGAAAGGACGAGACCGTCCATCGGTTCTGTGCCCTCTTCTGGGCGTGTGGACGATGGAAGAAATTCCTCCGGCGTAGGAGGAGCGATTTCTTTGTCTCAGCTAAAAGCCGATGTCGCGACTGCAAGAATTTACGCTAGTAGTACAGCCGGAGGCAGTCGAGGAAAGACGCATCTTCCACAACAAACTTCTAAGTTAGACTCGTCGATGGGTCGTGAGGACGCAGGGGCAAAAGCAGATACTTCATCCTCGGAGGACGAAAATGTGGCTGGTCATGGTCTAGCTCGCTTACGTCGAGCTAAAGAGATGCTAGAACAGGAGGCGCGTGCGCGTGCCGAAAATCCTGTGAGTTTCGCCACCAAGGAGGATGAAGAGAAGCTTGGCATCGGAATCGATTCATCTCATCCGCGAGCCCTTTTGATACCTGACGCTGACGTACCACCATCGGAATCGAAACTCGCGACTCAAGAAGCTAAGTCTTCTGGAGTTGGACATGAGCAAGCCTCTTCTAGTACATCGACGAAAGTATTGGAAGTTGATGCGGCTGCGCGGCGTAAGACCGAGCAGAAGCACAGCGTCAATTCATCCAAAATTGAAAAGACCGCTTCGCGAAAAAGTACGAGTACTACCGACCACGCCAAAAAGGATAAAAGTCAAGAATTCCAAGGGATGGCTCCGTTAGAAGATAAGGGTGCTCGCGATGGTCAGTCCACTATAAGGGGAGTCCAGAGCAAAGTAACAGAACAAGCAATACGTCGAGAACGAGATGATGGAACAACAGGAGTAAAGACCATCACTTCATCGTCCACTGCGAAAATGGAGCAGGAGCAGGACGAGCAAGAAGCCTCAATAAGAACGCCAGCAGATGAAGAAGCGCTAGAGCAGGAAGACAGGGAGTGCGAGCAACAGTTTCTCGATGCAATTTTACGGCTTGTCTCTTTTTCCTTGATAAGAATTAGAATAAACAAAGCACTCATCCATGACCTCCACCTTGTTTGAGATTGAGAGGACCCCCTCATCCTCCATGATCTACGTTTGCTCAGAAATACAGTTTTGGTTGCATTTCAATGAATACGAATCTCTTGTGGGTCGTCAAGTGATGAGTTCTTGTAATGAGTAATAATTGCAATCTTCTTCTTCGCTTACTTGTAGTCTTACATCACTCGAGATCATCAATTAGACGAGCATCGAGCTTCTATTCTAAGAATTGGAAGCTTTCCTGCCTTACGAAAACTACGCTTATTGATCGCTACAGGAGGTCAAGATTTCCGCACGGCGTTGATAAGTTTGAGTGGATCCATGGATACCGCCCAAAAGGCAGCAGATGAGACGTGGTTCGAGGAGGTTAAGCGTCGACTCGAGAACCATAATAAAAGCACGATCGAACGAGGCAACAACAGCAAGATTGAAAATATGCGAAAAGAGGGTGAGGGCGTAATGAAATTGAAGAGTGGAGCTAACGAAGTGGACCTGGACGCTGCTAGTGCTTTCGTGAAGATGATTTTACCTGAAGAAGAAAAATTGTCGCAGCAGCTGACCAGGAGCGAAACTTCCGCAAATGGCGCTGGTGCTAAAATAAAGGCTTACAACACCATGATCACCGCGACGAAAATGAAGGGCCTGGTAAAGGATTTTTCTGGAAAAGCTGCTGGATCAGACGAAGCTGTCGAATTTCACATTCCGTTGCGAGGAGAAAGACGAATAAAAAAGAGGAAGCGCCGCGCACACGACGACCTTGAGGACGCGCTTGTTGATCAAGGCCAAAGCGTTGACCACTTTAAAACTACCTCGAGCTCCAAGAGAAATAGAAAGCATAGCAAAGAAAAGAGTAAGGAGAAGAAGCGACGGCGTGTTGATCGGGGACTCCGTGAAATCCGCGAGCGATCAGCGATTCGTGAGGATTTAGCTGTCATTGAGCGAATGAATCGGCATAATCAAGTGAGCTCGATGCGTTCGAGTAGAGCTCCTTTTGGCGCAGCAGCTGATGAGGTAGATGATGACGATCTTATGTTTAGCTACGGACGAGGTCGAGGAGCGCGGGCGGGGCAACCTGGTGCGGCGGGCAACAATGTTGACCTCTTGGCGTTTGGAAGGAATCTAGGTGCGAATCCGTCCGATTTGGTAGAGAATGTGGCTGTCGGATGTTTTGATGCCTGCTTCACATCAACCGCTGGAACCACTCAGCATCAGGGCGAGTATGGAGGCAGTGGCACTGCAATCTCTCGACAAAGTCGACAGCATTCAAGGAACGTTTCAAAGACGTCCTCTGGCGGTGGCGGACGCGCTGCGCGTAGAGCACACAGGCAGCAGTTGCGAGCAGAGGCACATATGTTTGAGAATGAGGACGAGCAACACTATGCCGATGTGGCTGGTGACCTCACGGCTGCCGAAGAGGCTGTTACTGGTGGATCAATAATACCTTCCAGAAATAACGCCGCCGGCACAGCAGATGATCTTGTTAGGCAAGAAGAAGAGCAGAAGAGGGCACAGAGACTCAGACGAAAAAAGATCCTTGGTTTCCTTGACAGCGATGACGAGGATTAGCCTTTTTCATAAAAGTAGTAGAGCTAGAGTTCACGGGTAACACATTCCAAAGAAACAAACGTAGTGTTTATTTGATTTTCATGATCACGTTTGTCTTGTTGGCTTAAAAGATGCTATTGTATCTCATGCTGTTTCCGTGCGTACTTATGCGGGGGGCTTGGACACGGAGCATATTTATTATATTTAGACCGAGGCAAACCGCGTTTTGAAGCATCGTGACTGACAACCAACAAGTTGGATCCAAAATTGTACTTCTGACTTCAAATCACTGTTTCAGTTGTTGTAACTTGTTAAAACTGACACTTCTTCCTGAAGTTCAATAATCCTTTACCCTCATTTCTCTGGCTCTGTCGTGAATTTTGCCAGGTGCGCTGCTGAAGAGCCTCGATGCTTGCCGTGGCACATTTTCGTTGGAGGAGAATATGAGTCCTCAACTGTAATTCTTGCAAAACACAACGTAAACAAGGATCGAGAACTCAAGGCGACTCGGGCTGCTAAGATGATGAAAAAGGAATTCTAATGAACGTGGGGACGCGGCCAAGATTGAGATCTTCTGAAGAACTGTTTTCGCTTTCATCGTCGATGTGGCGTTTGTGCTGTTGACTTTGTTAACTTCATAAAAAACTGGCTGGATCCCCAACATCATGCTTCTCCGTGTCTTCAACATCATGCATCTCCTTGTCACATCTATGATCTTCATCACCACTCCGTTCATTTGCGCGTTTCCGTATGAACCTCGTCTGCGTTGTGTCTGCGCAGTGTGCTTTCCCTCCAAGAACGTGCTGGTTGTAACCCAACCATCTCCAGAAGCAAGTTGTAAAATGTTTTTTTCAACGTTCGTGTACAGACAACAACTCCCAGTTGTCTCTAGTAAGTACATCTTCCTCATTCTTTCTCTTGGTCGTCATACATGTTTCACCTCCATCATGATTTGAGTCCAACGTTGATGTTTATTTCCAACCACTTGCAGTTGAAGACGTCAAAAATACAAATTCAATTTAAGGAAATTAATTTCAATAGTTGTTGGTCCGAACAATGTAAGTAGTTGAAGTTGATTCGTAACAAAGAACCTCCCCTTCCTCCATTGATTCTCATCATCGATCAAAAAAAAACTGCAACACACACAACATCACACTCAAACAGACACTTTTCACAGGACCATCGAAAAAGCGAATTGTTGATAGACCCACGATTCTTAAGCGCAGCGAAAGCTGCGGCTGATGATTCATTCGATTATTAGCAAAAGAATAGCAAAGGCATGATGATCAACACAACCCCCCGCCGGTCTTCCCCAGTGCGGCGCTTCCCACTCGCTGTGGGGCCGCATCCACACGAATCGCAGCGCTTTCCGTATTGATACTTTCTAGAATGAAGGTCTAGAACGAAGGTTCAGGTTACTTTTTTGAGGACAAAAATGAAAATGATAACCCTCTTCTGGAGCTCCGGTCGAACTGTTGCATTTTGCAACTTTGTTGACTATAGTTCGCGTTGTTGTAGCTTGCAGTTTGTAGCATATATTCATATAATTTCATATCACCTTGCACTTGCTATTGCTTTTGCTCGACGTTGATGCTGAATGAATAATGTTGATGTTCTTTTCAACTTTCGTCAGAGTACCTCCGAAAAACGCAGCGAATGAAGCTGAGGCAGTAAGTATCGTCATCGGTGCCCACGTCGGAAAAGGAATGAGGCTCGGAGGCGCCCGCGAAGAACCAGAGACACTTGAGGTGGCCGATATACATCTCAAACCCCTTCCCACAGCAACGCTACAGAACCACCGTACTAACTTTGGGCACAGTCCTCGCGTCTTTATGCAAAATCATGCTTAATATGGCTTAGTGTAGTTGCTGTTAATACTACACACACTGCAGCTCTATACTTAGTTGATTTTGATATATAACTCTGCATTATTTTGTAGTTTCCGATTTCACATCAACTAGTACCTCTGCTAAGCCACCATTTTTATTATATTTCATGAATTAGCATGAGCATGGCACTACTACTTGTACATTGTTAGTACAAGCTAAAAACCACAAACTAACAGAGGACTCGTTATTCATCCAGCACTCTTTTGTTGTTGACAAAGAGCGGCGCCTCGAAGATGCCGCTATAAATCGCCTCGCTCGTGATGTTGATGGAAAGAGAGCGTCTGTTGTGTACGTAAAACAACGCAGAAACAGCCGGAAAACACCGAGAGAGCGACGCGAAGCAAGAGAATCTTCACCACAGTTCTGCGAAAACGCATTGAGCTCATCGCTATACTTAAGGCGGTGGCGTGATATAAATAAAACACAAAATAATCAATGCTAGTGATACTGTCGGCGTTTGTAAACAACTTGCTATTGTTCTTATCGAAATAGAAACTCTATAAAGATTCTTAGTCGTAAGACAGTCGTGACATTTCTATATATGTTCAAGGGCGCGGGGCGACGCCCCCCCCCTAGCGGGTGCCCTGGACCCCTTTTGGAGGCGTCTGCCGCGGGGGAAGGCCTCAAAAGGGGGCCCAGTGGCCTCCCCCCTCCGCTCCCTTCCAGCTGCCTCGCTGTTCCCTAGGGGCCTCCGATGGTGGTGGGAGGCTTGAAAAGGGGCCCAAGGGACCGCCTGCGCCCCCGTCCAGGTGCCTGCTTGTGCCCTAAGTGCATCCGTTAGGCTTCGCCGCCGCAGCCGTGCCGCCTGTACCTTCCGGGCCCTTGGTCATCGGCTTGCTTGCTCTTGCGACCGTGGCCGCCTTCGGCGGCCTTTTACCCTGGAGACCTCCCGCCTGCGAGGGTCAGTAGAGGCCAGGAGGTCCCTGAGGAACACGCTGAGAGGCCCAAGGGGAGGCCCGCGCCAAGTTTTGACACCTTCCACCACTAGAATCCGCGAAAAATCCGCGCGGCAAAGCGCGCGCGCGTCACCACAGACCAGACCACAGGGGGGGAGGGGACCCCGTGCGGCCCTGGGTCATATATTAAGGGAGTGGGTGGATGAGAAACATGACAAAGACGCTACATCTGAGTTTCGAACTACGATAAACATGAATGTCATTGCGTGTGGCAAAAAGTTCTCATATTAACCCCAAGTAGCATCGTCGGCATTCAGTAATAGCATCGTTGTCCCTTATCAACATCATCGGCTTGTTGCAGTCTCGTGGTGCAGCGCGGTCTTCTATGCCCGTTTGATTTTCTTTAGCACGAGCTAGTAAAAGGAACTCAGACTCGCGCATTTGACCTTGAATTCGAGCTTTCCCTTCGTTGCGTGACTTTAGGTCTCCCCCTTCTTGTTGTCAGGATTTTGCTCGCATCGGAGATCTTGGCTACACTCGAGCACCTTTTGAAAAAATTCTAAAAAGCCCTATGCAATTCCCATCTGTCGGCCCAGACCAGCACGAGCAGCATGATCTCTGTCTACCAATGACCATGGCGTCTCCTTGTCATCAGGTGGATTCCACGACAACGCCAACGTCGTGCATCGGTCAGGTCGTGCGATCACCCGCGACCGGTTGTATCGGCGTGAAGACTCCGTCCGGTGTCTTCGTCCCAACTGAAGCACCAGCTACACCCGCAAGTAATACGATGCAAGAACAGCAGAGAGGCGTGCCAATGCCAAGCGGCAACCACACAGTATGGATGTAGTTCATGTTGTAAGTAGTTTAGATTAGCTGACATTCGCTCCGCGTAACCGCCTTCCATCTTTGAGTTTGAAGTAGGAGATGAAAGACCATCTTCCGTCCAGCGGCGCCTGTCTTGACCGTTCCACTCAAACTCAGTCACATGTAAGAAAATGTGCCAGGGGTGGGGGGAAGACGGAGCTTATTATCTATCATGCTTGTGTTGTATGAGAAGAATAGCAGAACTACTACTTACAACAGTCGCAGCCCTCATAGAAACGCGTAGAATACCAGGACGGAGGAGCCGTCGAAGGTGATAGAGCATTCCTCTGCATTTTTGTGGGTTCGAAGAGTTCGCTCTACATGTTGGTAGGCATGGAGAAGTTGGAGGAATGGAAATTGAGGGAAGGCCAAGGCTACTCGGTGTTCGAGGGGCAGCAAGATTGCCAAAAATCTCCGGGTCAGCGTCATCGTTTTTTAAGGCTCATTGTTCTCTTTGACCCTTATAGTTAGTCTGAGCGAGATACGAAATAGAATGATTGGAATAGGCGCCGTAGTACTTAATTTCGTCAGGAGGTGGAAGGGCAAGAACTACAGCGCTCGACGTTTAAACTTGAGCAATAACATCGGCTATGATATTTACTTGCGGAAATGGGGACCTCGATGATCACATCATGAGAAAAATCAATATCCCCTCTAATGCTGTGCTTACCTTCGGAGATGAGGCTGCGTCGGATGCTTCCGACAAGGAGCCGAGGAATCGCGCTACAAGTGGTGGACGAAGTTGCGTGGGACGTCGTGAAAGTTGAGGCCCAGCAAAGTAATCCATTCTCACGAGCTCGCTGCTCTATCATTTCATGCACCAGAAAGACTGTCTACGCTATTAAGATCAAGGACAACCAGGGGGGTACTACTTTCACAAATACACAACTTTGCGTCTTGGCACAGTGAGAAATGGGCTAAAAAGTAATTAAGTGAGATCTTTTGAGCTTTAACAACAATGAAGAAGGAGGCCCCTCTCCATTGCGGAAGCGAATTCACTCGAGCACAGAAGACGACTTAGTTTTATCTCCTTTGCTTCGTCCACCATCCCACAAACAGCACAGTCGCGACGAGTTTGAAATGCACCAAGGTGCCGACTTATTCCTCAGTAAGTCTTAGATGGAGTTCCTCTATCTCCTCTATGTATTTACTTTTCTTGATGATCATAATTGCCTCTCTCTACAATTAGATGCAAAGGATCTCAGTCTCAGACTTATGGAGGAGCAGGCATCTTTGAACGCAACAGAGCAGGCATGCCTCGGTTTCTTATGATGTATTTTCATTCAGAAACTTAGCTACTAGCCTCACTATAGCGTAGAACGAAATAAAGAAGACTACGACGAAATCACAACCTCCAGTTCTGATTTTCGGCGGCGCACTTCTGATTCCCAGCGACTTGGTTTTGGAGGTATCTCTCAATCTGGAGAGTCGTCGCGATTTCATCAACATATACGGGCCGCAAGGATGCGAAAGTGGCGGTGACTGGACACGTCTAAAGAGTCCCAAAGAAATTGGTGACCGTCTCATTCGAGCCTGGAACTGGCGAAGTGGAGGCGGACAAGATGAAGGCACAATATATTCAGTATCCTCGAAACGAAATTCCGATGCCTTTTTCAGCTCTATCCTCATCTTCTTTTCTACCTGATTCGTGGGTCTGTCACTATCTCGCGCGCATTGCGCTTCTCCAACGGCTCTGTAGGTCTAGGTGCAGGCAATGAATAATATAGGCGCTCTCTACATCATCTATCATCACAACTGCTTTCTACTCATCATACGCACGCACCCATTTATACCAGGAGACGACGGCACGACTCTCCTGGAGTGGAAGAGGAAACCCGGACGCCCGTTGCCAAGATGAGATCCCTCTGCCATTGTTTTTTAATCGACTTGTATCATTCTACAAAGGGCATGGGACTAATAAGTAAATCATGTAAAAAATGAATCGTTTGCGTTTCAAACTTACGAAACCAAATCCAAAAGGTTGATGACATTGACAACGTGACGCCATAACTCTGGTCGAGAAGAACGCACTAAGTCTAATCCCTCTTGATCCGGAGGAAAATCCAAATTTCAAATATATAATGAAGCAGAACAAGATGGTAACCGTAACTCATCATCACTCCCCAAATACGCAGTGCCCAACCACATCGAGACCCATTCGCATTGATTCCACAACCATTGAATTCAGCATTTCAAATACAAATCCCCTTGATGATCCCCAGCACTGCACGATCGATCATGGTTATAGTACGTACGTGACTGCGCCCGGGTCTCGTTCCCCGTAAATAGATGCGGGTGTACATCTGGAACTGTTTCGCCTTGCGGATGTCGGTAATGCTCTTGAGCGCGTAGTTTAGAGGATCGATACACACGACTACGTATGAATTATATGGTAGTCGAAATTGTGATGATGCGGATAGAAATTTTAAAGGTGAATGTAGTTGGGAGAGAGACGAGAGAGGCAAATTCTACGCTGTAAAGATTCAACGCGAAGCGAACTCGTCGGATCACGAACCAAGAACAGAGACTAGAGTATGCATGAGGGTTGTCAGCGAAAAGTTCACTACAAGTAGATTAAGGCCAAAAGGGAAAAAGCTGTGCATCGTATTTCGGAGCGAATTCTTCATTGGTGCGCCTGCATTAGCGTAGATACCGGCGTGCTCAAAGAAATGAATGAACAAATCACTCCTGTATGTAATAGGCGGAAACGAAACAAGAAAGTTCAGTAATGAAAGAGTGAAGAAAGTTTCGGACTTGGAGGAGTTTTTTCATCAAATGGACGAAAGACGGTGATGTTCGGCGATTATTCTAAGATTGAGTTACATCTTGAGTTACAGTTTTGATGTTTTCTTTCTTCAGATGATTTTAATTTGATATTGAATTCATACGACCACTAGTAGTAGTCGGGGGTAGTCGTAGTGGTGGTTAGTAGTTTTTAGCTGTAGCTCTGGTGATTATATCTCAAGCAAGATTCATGGCCTGCTGCGTGAATCCTTCCAAACAAGGGAAAAGAAACAACGAAGGCTGTAGTGGTTCCCCGGCATATTGTTCTCAAACTTCTCAAGATAGGAAGATGCCGGTTCCCGACATAAAGACAAGGGACTCCTTCTTGTCCGACGATGTGCCGCCGATGGGGATCTACGAGACCCTGTATGCCTTCAAGGACAGCTTCGGGAAATTTATGGGAACGCAGGGCACGCACCCGTGGAGTCAGGGTTTTCCGCTCACGACCCCTCTGGTTATGTTGACCTTGCAAGAAATGCATCCTCAGTAGCATTTTCTTAGCACGGACGCCTTCGTTCTTTATCTCTAAGTGAATTTGAATTACAGCCTACTACATCAACATCGATGTTGCCTCCGGCTCCGCTCTATCTAATCAATGATGCTTATATATACTTATACATAGGTCTTTCGCTTACAGCAGCAACACATCGACATCAACAAATGATAGTGTATGTACTTAGAATTACATATTAAAGAAATACGTTTTGGTGTTGTAACATCATGACCATGACTAGGCCATGTCAGAGGATACATCTATATGTTGACATGGAATGACTCTAGGAGTGACTCGTCTACTCAAGAAGATAGAATTCGGGAAGGTGCTCTAAAGTGGACAAATTCGATGGGCCAGAGCTACCGGACAGCATCGATGTCACCTGGGAGGATCGTTTTTACCCCAAAGCGTGGGGTCACCCGCTCTTACGGGAAACCATCGCCGATTACTACAACACCCACTATTACGCATTTCAACTTGTTGTAGTAGGTCACTTTTTCATGTTGTTCCTTAGACTGAGTTGAATTATGTCCTTCGCAACTTGTTCTTCTTTCATTTGAGAGGTGTTGAGTTCATGATTAAGATCATTATTTCTAACATAATAGCCGTAATATCTTCTATGTAAAAGGATATGACGCCGTTAAGACTCCGCAAGCAAAAACAAGGTGAACCCGAAATTGAAGATCGAACCCGAGAACGTCATGATTTTCGCTGGCGGAAGACCAGGCATTTACACGGTATTTGACTCCTAGTTCTAGTGCGGAGTCCTAGACACAGAGCTTCTCGCGGTGAGAGTATGTTTATTTGATAAAAGTGTGCCTGTATCGCCAAGATGAAGATAGTCGTTCACGGTCTTCTTTATCAGTGGCAGTGCACGACTTTGAATCTCAAACATGATCGTCATGTAGTACTACTATTACATCTACTTCTTCTACTACCGCTGCAACGTTCGATCTTGCTCACCAGGCCCTTGCATTTCTGAAGAAGCACGTGGAGATAAGGATTAGCAACACAGAGTGGCCAGCGTATATTGATATCATGACGGCAACCAAGACGCCCTGGACAGTAGTTCCGTGTACGAAGGAGAACGGCTTTCATCCTACCAATCAGCAATACTACTATGGATCAGGCACATCCTCGTCAATGATGTTGACTTGTAGAATAAAGTGGACAGGTAAGACTTAAAGTAGAAGTGTTGCTACGCGCCTCCCTGTTGTTTCTACCAGCAGAAATTTCTAGAGAGTTGCTGAACCTGTTCCTGAAGAAGTAGAAGACGCACCTCCACGCTTCTCTTCGTTATCTTGTTGCCGGCATCTCCTTCACTAATTTTCTAGTTCTAATGAATCGACCGAACGAATCTGAACGCAAAAGTCCACTTAATGCCTATCATTTCGAATCCGGGTAACCCTACTGGGCACACACGACACGGCGAGGAGCTTAGAGAACTCATGGCCATGGCAGAAGAATCCAAGAACGGGATGTAAGGCGAATTCTGCACTCGAATACAATATATGTCATACTACATGATGATCTCCGACTTCAGAAATATCTTGTAGTTTTATCGGGTATCAGCACTCTATCTCTACTTACAACCATCGAAAAAGGCATCTTCAAAGAAGTGCAGTAAGTTCATGAACAAGCTGGTTTGACCTTAGTCAGTAGTTGTTCGATGTCTCTCTTGCTCTTCTACACCATGCAATACTTAGTACTACTAGAAATTGACAAAGAGAGACCACCTGATGTCGTCTTCTTCTAACGTACCTTGTTGGACGAGGCGTACGAGATGTACCACTCCCCAGCAGTAAGCGGTGTCGAGTACGTGAATGATCTAGAAATTAAGGCCTTCTCTACTAAGAATGCATATGTAATTTATTACTTACTAGTTGAACAACTTACTTAGAAGAGATAAGAATCCATCTTCATCTTGTTGTTGAAGAGGAGCACGTTCGAATACAAACGACCCACAGGTGTGAAATGTTGTTGACAAGAACTACCTGTTTTTCATCTGCGGCCATGACTCGATGAACAAGCAGGGGCATTCTAGCACTAGTTTGTCACATCATTCTATTCTATTTGATGGCATGATGCCACGACGTCGACCATGAAGATGATGTGACGTAGTATCATTTCAAGGTCGCTGTAGTCGGAGAACGAGAACGACGGTGGTGAGCTCTAACGAGAACAGCAACGTTTTTATCACCGGCGCGTGTACGAAAGGACTTCAGTGCCCTGGAATCCGGATCGGTTGGGTATTACTTCTATCAAGCTTACAGCTATAAATTTCGCTAGTGTGGTACTCGGACACTTGTTATAAATTATCTTTTTTTTGCTTTTGGTAGATCCTACAACGAGAATTGAGCTCGTCAGGAAATAGATTTGAATGAAAGGCGATAAACTCAAAATTTCTCAATTTCGTTATTTCAATTTGAATTGTACTGAATTTTTTTCACGTGGGTTGAGCACTGTTATTTGGACAATAAAAATATGGAGTTTAGACCTGACAATAGCTAGACATTCTAACTGGAGGATAGTGTTTGTTATTAGAATAATTGTGAAAATCATCAAAAAGTTCGTAATTTGCTTTCTCGAGAATGAAGCTCACAGTGAAATGAATTTGAATTAAAGGCGATAAAATTAAGAAAATTTCATTTCGTGTCTTCAATTTGAATTGCAGTGGGTTTTCTAGGTGGATGAAGCACTGCTGTGTGTGGGTAGAAAAATCGACTCTATATGAAACAGCGCGAAAACAATCATAGGAAGAAACTGGAGTACTGGCCTTGGTGAATTGGTGATAGTCGTCGAAAAGGTTTCAAATTTGCTGTCTTTCAGAAATAGGGTGACCAGGAAATAAAAAGTCGATCGCACTTTCGTGTCTACTTCGTCCATCTCCCGCCCACCTGAATTGGTCTCCAGATGATCGCTAGCAAGAAGAATATCGAGACGCTGGCTAATTTTTCAAGTTTTGGTATGGGCGGAGTGTCTCATCCGAGTCAACTCTACGCGGTGAAGTTGTTCGAGCCAGAACGGGTGCTTTGTGCGAGAAATGCGATTGAGAAGCACTACAACTGGCAGCGCGAACGATACGGCGAGGCATTCAAGGCTATGGGTCTAAAGCTCTATACAGGTACATAACAGAGGAAAGTTGGTTAATTTTTACTGGGAAATGATGTCGTGGTCATTCCTTTATAGTACATGACAGTATAATGATGTTCTTGGTTAGATTTTTACATTGATGCAGCGGCTTGTGAGCTCGACCTCCAAAACGAGTTTTCCTTCAACGTCTCAAAGTTTCTTTTATTTCATCCTCAAATTAAGTGAATCGCTGTGGTCAGAACTTCAGGCTCTGCCTCTGGCTCACAGGAGTAGATACTTCATGAATTTTCATCTTCGCGAAGACATCGTCAAGAGCAAACAATTATGCATGATAAGTAAGTACCTTTCAGTAGCACAGCGAGGACGAACAACTATGCATGATAAATACCTCTTCGTTCAATGCCGTAACTTCACATTTTTCGATTATGTATGATCTTGATGTTTCGAATTTCCAGGTAGTGGTGGTTTTTACCACTGGATGGAACTGCCAGAGGGTCTGAACTGCATCGAGTTTAACAAGCGTTTGTTCAAGCGGGGCGCTGCAATCTTGGAGGGACCAAACTGCGACATGGCACGACCACACGCGAAGGACACGAACTACAAATCGCCATACTTTTTTACGAAAGGCCTTACTGCTCTCTTAAACAAATTAAGTAATAGTTAATGTAAGCAATCATAGAGTATAGACAGACCTCCACGGTGCTGAGCGAAAAGGTGAGTAGAAAAAAGGACGATATTTTAATTTTTTTCCTGTGCAGGGCACTCGATCATAGAGGTGCTACGTAGCACCTTCTAGTTTCTAGTTACTCAGTCTTCGACTTCATCACTATATATCATGCAAGAGCAAGATATTGATACAGTCCTAACTCGTTGCCCAATCCGAATCGACTAACATCATCATAGAAATAGATACAGAACTAACTCGTTGCCCAGTTTCCTCTTCTTCCAAAATATAGTTCTAATCTTTCCTTTTTCCGATTCAGTTTTGGGCCTCTGCTACCGGAAACGTTTGACGAGTATGAAAGGAAAATCATTACTCACAGTCACAGCATCGATGATACTCACATTCAGACTTTTGAAAGACTGAATCGCAATCGCGACTAGGCAAGATCTAGTCGATGTTGCGAATGTGAATACCGTAGGCGAGGACAAAAAAAGGCTCGCCTTTGTCATAATAAGTAAGCAAAAGGGGTGACTTGCTTCGTAAGAAGCAATGCTTCCTACTTCTAGTGCTATTGTGTAAGTATATCATCAAAATGTTGAGTATCGATCATGCTTTTCTTTTCATCGCGGAGATATCAAGATCATGACGGAAGTGTTGGATCAATACAAGAAGGACGTCGCAGAGGGCAAAGCCTAACCTGCGGTAAACCAGTCAGCGACTTTGGGGTTATCCTTGCGATTGCGGTGGCTTCTGCAGCGGGAGTGTCGAACCTAACCGTAACCGTAGAGCTGCTAAAGATGGGACTGCTGTTGTAGGTGTTGGACTTTTTTGGCTCAGGCGGGTTTCTGAATATAGAGTAACACGCTCGGGGTAGAAAACTAACTTCAAGATCTCCCTAATTTCTTAGGCAACTACAATTACTCGTAACAAGTACACACGTTTCAACAAATAAACGATTTGTTCCTATTCAACTTTTTCAACCAAGAGCACAAGATCAAATGCGTATTAGCACAAAAAGTCATGCTTTGCCTTTGTACTTATTATAAATATACGAAACGGGGGTTATTACAGGAGTTGCAACTAGGAGGGCGAAGAAATGCGCTTGTTCTACGGGAAGGGGAACAGAAAAAAACTGAACCCAGAGAATATTAGTTATGTAGAAGATCTAGAGGGATCTACGAGCGCAATCCAAATAATTAGCGAGTTGATCCCTGCGAAGGTTCTGCCTATGAAGATCATCACGAGGACGAGACCGATCAACCTCAAGCTCTTCGAATCGTACCCCGCATTTATTACGGCGAAGTTCTGGCTCACGCGCAAGATCTACGTTGCTCTCAAGAGTTCCCGGCAGCCACAGGCTTCGCAGTAATCGGAGCCATTTTGCCTCACAGTCGTCATAACGTTTGCAGGAGCCTCAGGGCATAAGAAAGTTGATTTCCCCCCCTCCCGCCCCTTCCCTTGTATGCTGGGCTCGGTGCTCGCGACGCTTCCCTGCGCTGTGTCGCTTGCGCTGACACCATTCCACCCCCCCAGCACCTTTATCTTGGGCGAGTTCTTGATCTTCAAGTTCGTAATTTTGGGCTGACTGTCATTTCTACCTATGTGGGCATCGACTATCATCTCTACCTCCTTATGTAAAGTGCTCTATTTGTATTTTCCGAATTGGTCAATAAACAAGGAGGTAGGAGTATTAAAGATGGAAATTATTTTTTTAAAAACGAGGGAAATTTAGGATTACAGCGGTTACGGTATTTTTACCTCAGGTGGGGCATTCTGTGATTTTTTTTAGCCAGCTGCTTGTATTTCATCGTGCACTTTTCTTTCTGCTTCGAAGCTTATTTTTTGAAGGCCAATGTCAATGAGAAGGCACAGCGCCCAGGACATGACGCACAGAGCTCTCCAAGCAAGAATGAGCAGCGAAGACATTTTGACGTGTGTGATAATCCTCATTCAGACATCTGCGCTAAAATGACGCAGGGAACACCAAATCAATGCAGCCAGACGCCAGCGTCATTTTGATGATTCGGCACTATTTGATCACTAGCCTCCACAAGCTTCGCCCGGCTTCGAGTGACTTTAGCTTCAGCACTTTTCTGCGGCCTCCCACGGGCTACAGCCGCTAGAGTAGAGACGGCCCGCGGGTGAGCTGTTGCGCCCTACGAATTGACTACGACAAGAGCCGAGTGCCGGCGGTGGCCGACTCAGATGCGTCGACTCATGTGCAGGGCATTGCGCTGCCTTCGGTTTTTTTATGAGATTGCCGGGGGGTCATGCAAATCCTTAAGAATTTGCAAGACCCCCACGGCAGTCCAACAAAAAAAACAGAAGAGGGCCACCAGAGACGCACAAGAATCCGCAAGCCCCAACGCACGCAAACGCCTCGCGGTGGCGCCAGGCAAGAACGGGGCGCGACCTCAACGGGCCAAACAAGACAAAGCAACGCACGGCCGCGCTGCTTGGGTCTCTCTACGCGCTTACACCTGGCGGGGCTTCTTTGTTTCGTCGGATGTCTTTCGTCAGGAACAGACGGGCGCACTTCGCGGGGGCGTGAGGCGTCGCGCTTCGGGCTGTGGCTGAAGCCTCTCGGCTGGCTGATGTCTTTCGCCAGGATGGAGACTGGGGCCCCCCATCAGACTGATGCTGTTCGTCAGCCCAACGCTCTGCGCCAGGCTGGCGGCTTTCGTCGGACAGGCCGGCGCCCTTCGGCAGATGTCTGGGGCCAGGCTGAGGCTTTTCGTCAGGGTCGGCGACGTCTCTCGCCAGGCTGACGCCTTTCGTCAGACTGAAGCGCTTCGCCTGGCTGAGGCTGACACTCCTCGCTGGGCCAAGACTTGGGCCTTTGGTCAGGTTGATGGCTTGCCTCAGGCTCAGCTTGGCGCCGTTCGTCAGGTTGATGCACTGACCAGCCAGGTGACCCCTCTCGCCAGGCCGGCGCACTGCTCCGCCAGGCGTTTTCTTTGCGTCGGAACAGGCTGAGCGGGGCCTTTCTTCGGGCTGCGGATGTCTTTCCTTCGTGAGGTTGTTTCTGTTCCTTCGTCGGGGCTGACGTTCTTCGCCAGACTGACCGCGTTCGTCGGACTGGCGTCCTTTGTCAGAGGTCCTCTCCGCTATCGTCAAGGGCCTCTCGCCACAGGTGGGGCGGCAGTTTTTCTGGCAGAGGTCGTTCGTCAGATGTCTGCCGTCGCGGGTCTCTTGTCTTGTCGGAGGTCTTTGGTCCAGCGGTCTGGGGTCCAGTGGTCTTTGGTCTGAAGGTCGTACTTGGTCCAAAGGTCGCCAGCCGTCTTTGGTCCAAACCCAAAGGTCGGCGGTCCAGCGGTCGTCTTTGGTCCAAAGGTCGCCTTACTTTGGTCCAAAGGTCGCCTTACTTTGGTCCAAAGGTCGCCTTACTTTGGTCCAAAGGTCGCCTTACTTTGGTCCAGAGGTCGCATTACTTTGGTCCAGCGGTTGCCTTACTTTGGTCCAGCGGTCTCTTACTTTGGTCCAGCGGTCGTCTTACTTTGGTCCAAAGCGAGGCCGTCTGTGGTCCAAAGGTCGCCTGTTGTCCAAAGGTCGTCTTTTGTCCAGAGGTCGCCTTTGGTCCCGTGGTCGTCTTTGGTCCAAAGGTCTCCTCTGGTCCAGCGGTCGCCTTTGGTCCAAGGGTCGCCTTTGGTCCAAAGATCGTCTTTGGTCCAAAGGTCGCCTCGGGTCCAAAGATCGTCTTGGGTCCAAAGATCGTCTTATTTGCTTTGGTCCAGAGGTCGTCTCACTTTGGTCCAGAGGTTGCCCTCTTACTTTGGTCCAGAGGTCGCCTCACTTTGGTCCGCCGGTCGTCTGACTTTGGTCCAGCGGTCGTCTTTGGTCCAGCGGTCGTCTTTGGTCCAACGGTCGTCTTTGGTCTAGCGGTCGTCTGTGGACCAAAGGCCGCCTTTGGTCCAAAGATCGCCTGTGGGCCAGCGGTCGCCTTTGGTCCCTCCAAGGATCGTCTTTGGTGTAGGTCGTCTTTGGTCCAAAGGTCGTCTTTGGTCCAACGGTCGTCTTTGGTCCAAAGGTCGCCTGCGCCTTTGGTCCAAAGAAAGACTTTCGGTGGACCAAAGGCCGCCTTTGGCCCAAAGATCGTCTTTGGTGTTGGTCCAAAGATCGTCTTTGGTCCGAAGTCCATAGGTCTTTGGTCCATGTGTCTCTGGTCCAAGGTCTTGCCTCTTTCGGTGGGAGGTCTTTCTTCGGCTGTTTCTCTTTGGACTTCTCTCCGCAGCTTGCGCCCCTACCCCCGTCGGGCATTTTTCTGGCTTCTTTTCTGGTAGTCTGCCACGGGGCAGCAACGTAAATTCCAAAAAGAAAACGGCCGGAGCTTATCGGGCTTGAGAGTGAGGGGAAAGGGTCGGAAGCTATGGGCAATAGCTTCGCCTAAGGAGGTGGTTAAACTCCGGCGGGTGTCTCCGGTGGGTTAGGCGGCGATCAATGGCGAGATTAATCGTATGGATTTTTTTTGTTATGTTTTTGATCTATCACCTCATAATGATTATTCACATGATCAAAGGAAAATGAACAGTGAATGTATGTTGTCGTGATGTTGATAGAAGTACTGCCGCACCACGACTAGTCCTAGTTGGACGAGTCATCACGTCTAGGGTCAAGCGTATGAGGCGGCTCGAACACGACCCGTGTGGCTTACCTGAGGATGAGTTCCAGACGAGGACGATCTTCTACAAGTTCGTTGCACATAGATAGAGATGGGCACCTGCTCTCTTTATAATCAGCGCAGTTTATAGCACGCATGGCGCATGGAGCAGCATGGAGCGCAGATCCATAAGGGACGCAAGAGGCGCCCCCTTTAGCTCCATGCTACTCCATGCGATCCATGCACTCCACTCCATGCCATGCGAGCTGCCAAACCTTACGAGTTGTTCTGTTAGCTGAAGCCTGAAGTCTCTGCTTTTCGTTACCCCAGCGAATTTATGGCGCACTTCGTGACTGTTGCCATTTCTTCCCGTGCGGTTTCGCTTAACGCCTCTTTTATTTGTTATGCTCATTCATTTGTGATTTTGACAAAAACTGCCAGTGGAGTACTGTGTTGAGAATGGACACTGCTTCTCCGAGTCATAATAAAGCTGAACGATAGATTCTAAGGCTGAGGCCTCCTCCCATCTGGTGGAGTACCTGGCTCTGTCGGTCGGAAAAGGAAGACCGCTGTAACTGTTGGTGCATTCTGTTCAAGGAGATACTCTTTCAACACTTCATCTTGAGCGAGATACTAAGGAGAGAGTAAAGATCTAAAATACATCCAATGTGTGTGTTCATTGACCGTTCTTGGTGCGCACCGAAACGGCATCGTCGCGTATCACGAGAGATGAAGATAAAGCCGTGCGAAGATGTGAAAACGTGAGTAGCCATTATAGTTGTGTTTTCGTACTTGTCTGGATGAGTTGCGACCCACTGGAGGGACCCAATGCTGCCGAGAGGGATGTACAAGATGGCACTCTGAGCCTTACTTACTAAAGACATGAAGAAAAATCCTTCTGTGAACTGCATCCGAGTGACAACGTCGAGCATCTGTATGGTCGAGACCGAGAGTAGTGGCGCTTGAACAGTGAGCAGAACTGTTTCTTCTTGAAATTCTCTGTACTACAGCGCTTTTCTGACGACGCGGATGACACTCTGTCAGTTTTTATTCTGTTTTGAGAGTCCAAGAACAACTCTCTTTTTAGCTAAGGAGGTGGGGATCACTTTCAGTTTTATGGCAATGCCAAAGCCATGCAACGTGATGAGATGAATTCTTCAAGAAGTGAGTTAACATTTGCAATTGCATAAATAAAATGCATCTCGCAAGAAATAGAAGCATTTGTTCCGTCTCTCCTACAACCAGGCTGTTGCATGCTGATGCTATCCCGTTCCCCTTTTTGCCATCTTCTGAACATGATGTTTTGGGCTTGACTATGATTTTCGTCGACTCCGCGTAAAGGTTGGCTGGGTGTTCGTATTCATTGTAAATAGTATCTTCTCTAGTGTGCCTCATAATATATCAGAGGAGGACAAGTTAGTAGTCAATTGTCCTTGTTCAAAAATATACCCTACAACCACGATTCCCACACTTCTTGTTTCGTTACTTTCTGATTCCCCGCAGTGCGTTGTAGGTTTTCAAAATGGGACTCGGCTGGAGCAAGTCGTCTAAGACATCGTCGGCTCAAAAGCCGCTCGCAACTGAGGAGAAGCCGCTCGCACCTGAGGAGAAGGATCTCAACCCAATTCGCAAACAGGTGTGGGAGATTGTGAAGGACGTTTGGTTTAAAACAAAGGCTTGGACGACGACGGACGCACAGAGAGCGGTGAAAGATGCGGCGCAGGCTGCGCGCGAAACACTCGACATGCAAGTCGCCAAATGGCACACAGAAGCGAGGCCTTTCATTAGCATGATTCCCGAGCGCTTTGAGCATTTGCATGGCCGAAAGACTCTGTTGCTCGTCCCATTTAGTGCAGGATCTCCTAAGGAACGCTATGACAAGAGCGACGTGTTCCCCAAGATTACGGACTACGTGCAGGAGTTTATCAAGTTCACGAACAAAAACGATGACTTGAACTGGATGCGCCATCTCTCGCTCAACTTCTTTTTTCTCATCGCGGAAAGCGAAAAAGAAGAAGATGGGACGACCAACCTCGGCACTGCGACGACAACGAAATATTTCGACATAAAAAGAGGCTTCGAGTTGCGTTTTGGGCTCTGCGACAAGCGAAGTGGCGGAAAGTGCTATTCTGATTATCCCTCCAACACGGAACAGGTAAAGCTCGAACCCGCGGAGAACCACCAAGCGGAGCTCGACGAGTCGACAAGACAAAGGAAGGTACGGCTAGACGAGATCAAAGTCTGTCAATACAGAAGATTTTTACAGAAAATTCTTGAGAGCACTAATCCGAAAGTAACAACAACCGGTTAGTTTTCCGTCGTAGTAACCACAGACTCTCCTTCAGTAATTGATAAGGATTACACTAAATCTTAGAGCCTTCTGAAATATACACAAAGTAATTATATTAATACCGCCCACGTGCCCCCGGCGTGTACACGCCGGGGCAGGGCGGAAAGGTCTCCCAAATGCTACGAGTTACATAAAACGCAGACGGCCTACCGGCGTGCTACGAACTACGTAAAGCGCGGCGGGCTATGGAATAAGCGAAGGAGCTACGTGCGGCGCTAGAAGCTCTGACGTGTTACATAAACAAAAACACCGGCAGCACCTCGAAGCGACTGAAATGGCTCAAATGAGTGAAATCTAGCAAATGGCCAGAGACATTTGCAGAAAATCAAATCTATGCGGGTAAAGCATCGCGGCCGAGGCAGTCAGATCCATCCTTTACCAAGAACCAAACTGCTGCCCGCTTTATAAGGT
The DNA here is from genome assembly GCA_905178165.1 of Amoebophrya sp. A25. Lineage (NCBI taxonomy): Eukaryota > Dinophyceae > Syndiniales > Amoebophryaceae > Amoebophrya > Amoebophrya sp. A25. Next base: position 1,491,040 of record CAJINU010000004.1, on the reverse strand, counting down.
TGCTACTTACTTTCGATCTGCTTGCGGCGTCTTGTCTGTGAGCTGGCTCAGGTCTGCGCCCTTTTGACCTGCCTGGAAGGTTTTGCTCTTTGGGCTGCCTTAGCTAGGTTTCCTCTCCACATCGCGCAGCGTTTTGATGTTTGTTCCTGCCTACTTTTCAGCTGCTGCCGCTGCGCGGGAGGTGCTATCCGTGAACCGACTCCGGTCTCTTATTCAAAAAGCGCAGCTCTGTGCGATTGCTGCGGACTTTGACCAGGTTGAGAAAGCCCACCCGCGAGCAGCCCCAAGCCCAGAACTTCTAGGCAAACAAGGCAGCCGCACGAGGTTGCTGCTCATTTTTGAGCAGCTTGGAGGGCCTTACACTTTGGCCCAGCTCTCGTAGATCTCTTACCCATATCGCGCAGCTTTATCGGACTCTTGTCTACTTTTGGTTTTGACCTGCTTGGAAGGTCTTGCCCTTTGGTCTGGCTCAGGCCTCCGGTCCAAACTAACAGCGCAACCCTGCTGGGCTGCGGTTTACTCCTGGTCTTGACCTCCTTGGACGGCCTTACCCTTTGAGCAGTCTCCGATCTTCTACCCAAATGGCGCAACTTTGTGAGAATGCTGGGCACTTCCACGCTTCACCTACTTGAGAGATGCCACCCGTGAGCCGACTCAGGTCCCCTATCCAAAAAGCGCACCCTTGTGAGGCTGCTGCCTACTTGTGACCTGCCCGCTCGGAAGGTCTTACCCTTTGGCCCAACTCTCTCCGATTTTCCAGCCAAGTGTCGCGGAGCTTTTTGGGCTTGCTGCTTTCTTTTACCCGCTTGGAACTGGAAGGTCTTACCCTTTGAGCTGTCTCAGGTCTTCGACCCAAATCCATGGCGCAACTGTATGAGAATGCTGCAGGCCTTTCACCTGCTTGGGCGATCTTGTCTGTGAAGTGAACTGACTCAGAAACAAACCTTATCCAAAGCGCGCCGCTTTATCTTATGCGACTGCTGTCTGCTTTTGGCCTCCTTGGTGGAAGGTCTTACCTTGTGAGCTGTTTCAGGTCTTCCATCTAAATGGCGCAGCTTTATCGCGATGCGAATGCTGTGCACTTTTCAGCTGCTTCAGAGATCCCATGGATCCGTGAGCCGGCTCGGGCTTTATATATCCTTCCAGAGCGCGCATCTTTATGGGGCTGCTGCCTCCTCTTGGCTTGCTTGGAAGGTCTTCACCCTTTGGCCCAACTCTCTCAGATCTTTTTGCCACCCAACAAGTCGCGGAGCTTTCTGAGATTGCTGGCCACTTTTGACCCCCTTGGAAGGCCTTACCTTTTATTTGAGCTTTCTCGGGTCTTCTGTCCAAATTAATGGCGCGCCTTCATGTGGTGAAGGCTGTCGGCCTTTCACCTGCTTGGGAGGCCCCATCCGTGACCTGACGCAAGTCGCATATGATATCCAAAGCGTGCAGCCCATGGATGAGGTTGCTGCCCACGCTTGACCTGCTTGGAAGGTCTTGCCTTATGGCCTTACTCTCGCAGATCTCCCATCCAGATCGCGGAACCCCATGAGGCTGCTGCCTATTTTCGACCTGCTTGCAAAGTTCTCCGCTTTGAGCTGTCTCAGATCAAAGCCTCACAGCTACAAACCGTCGCCGGCCTCTGCTCTTGAGCAAAGGGACGTGCTTCCAAATCAAATAACCAAAAAAAAGTCGCCAGCTTTGGAGATGCATCGGGTTGCAATTTATACGGTATAAGAATAAGAATGGCACGACGTGAGTTGTCAGGCCCTTTCTGTACATTAGCGCACAGCGTGGCCCATAACTTTGGCAAGAATTTGCGACAAATAACGCAGGGGGCTGATTGCAGTGCAAGAGTGACCTATGTTTCTCGCCTTTTGTGCGTGCCACGTAGTTTATTGCATGTTCAGAGTTTCGGCTTCGGGCACTGCCGATATACTTAGCAGGAGCAGACGCAGAATCAGGGGAAAGATGTGCGCAAAGTCGCGGCATTTTTACGGCGCGAGATGTATACATCTAGCCCGTACATCTTTCCCATGATTTTGTTCCGTACATCTCAAAAAAGTAGAATTTTGGGAACCCACTACGAACCGCCCCGGTGTAAGTACATCGCAAGAGTACGCCCCCCCGTGGTTTACGTGTGTGGTATTATATATGTCTCGGGATATATATCCCAGGCGTATAGATACATCTAGCCCGTACGTCTTTCCCATGTATGGCGGAGTTAAGTAATTACTTTAGCATCTAGATACTTTTCCACCTTTGCGGAATCTAGTGGTAAAAGTGAAGATCTGGGAAAGTAATTATTTGCTAAAATAATTATTTCAGTCCGCCATACCATGATTTACGTACATCTAAAGCCGTGGACTCACCTCCTGTCTACTTAGGTCGTAGGATTAGTTTTGATTTATAACATAGATAATTATAGTATACCACCATCCCCCTCGTCAATCGTCATCATCATGGTCATATAATGTACTCGAACATCAGGGACTGTTGCTGGCGCTACCCAGCGCAATAAAGTTAAAGTGAATTATGCGTAACTCTAATGACAGCCCAGGCAGAGGCAAACCTGAAGCATGACAAGAAGATGCAGGAGCAGATGGCCCACGGTCCCTGCGTCCATATCGTTGATGGAGCAGATGCGTCGGGAGGGGACACAATTTTCGATATTCACTACACGATTGCTGCTGGCAGTTTCGTGCTCAATGACCCAATAATTTTGGGGGACGACCAGTCTGTTGAACAGTATGATCCAGATAAAAACGAGCGCATCCGCAGAGTAAAAGTCGACAAAACGGGTGACAAGCCCACGCTGGAACTACTAGCACCAGACAAGGCCAAGCCGAAGCCACTTCCGACAAGGGTAAGAGAGAAACCGATACCCAGAGCACCAGCTGCGCACACACCGAATGACGCGGCCCCAGCAGGAGATGAGTTCACGGCCAACAGCAGCAAAGGTGAAGCATCCGCAGCAGATGCCGGCAAGGCGCCCAACATCAGAAAAGATGAAGCAGCCGCAGCAGAAGCTGGCGACAAAGACGAGGGCAACCAACCGCCACTAGAGGCGGGCGATCCTCTGGAGGAGCCATTACCAGTGGATGGCAAGGGCGGAAGCTCTTGCTCCTCTTTTAGCCAGTCGTGTGAACGTCCAGCGTCCTCGCAGAAGGCCGTCGGCACTGACAACGCACTGTCCCCTGGTACCTTGCGCCGTAGCAAAGAAGGTACTACAAGTTTAGAAATTCCATCTCAGTCTTATCTTCCGAATTATTCATTCTTCATTTTGTACGGAATCATTCTTGTTGCTTTTATTTCAATTTTTCTCTTATAACCTCAAGAGCAACATCAGTATTATCTTTTTCAGGAAATCTTCGAGCTGCGGAATTGACTGGGCGGGTCTACCCGTCTGCATCCCCTGCCGGCCACCACGTCGAGTCTACCCTGATCACCCTGTGCGCATTGTGTGGCTTAGCGTTCGGCGTTCTGCTCATCTTGATTTTTGGACGCCGCCAGCGCTTCTGTGGTCGCCGTGGTTCCTCTACGAGCAGCACAAGCGAGGAGAAAAGTGTCATGATCGTCGAGTCCACAAATAAGGGAGAACAAGACTTCGCTTCATCCGCACTGCCTGGAAAAACTTCTGGGGCGCACTGCTCGTACGGTGCTGCCGACGACGCGAGTAACCTTTAGTCTACTGGTTCTAGTACGCCGAGTACTAGTAGAAGAAGACAAGAAAAATAGCGTGAAAAGAGATTTGCATTCGTTTGGTCATAGCACGTCCAGACGAGGCAGATCAACGAGGAGGGTGCTGCGACACAAAATGTTGCTGGTACAACTCATCAAGGGAGGACTAGGTATAGAGCCAGAGCGAATAATTATCGCACTTCTATGTCTCGTGATATCCAGCACAAATATGAGTAGGGGTTATTTCATGATCATCAGAGGAACCCTATCTAATAGGTTTCTACGAAATTAATCAATTTTGCACATCCGCCGCGGATGTTCTCTTCATATGACACGACTCGACTAGAATAAGAACGACACATCAAGACGCGCACTAACTTGGATTGTTCGAAGGTTCATGATCCACCATGCGGGACGCTATGTCCAAGATACTTATTTACAGGACTGAACTCATCGCATCTACGTCATTAATTTGTTTAACGCTACCACTAGCAGCTTCTCTGTTGATGTAAGAATTAGAATTTTCAGGGACTTCACGTGAAATACAAGAAGTAGCCACAAAAAATAAAGCGTAAATTTATTTTGTTTCGAAATTAGAACCTATGCAGTGGGGACATCATCAAGTAATAAAGACAAAAGACACGCCGCCGCAGGGTGCCAATGGGCTCGCAGGTCTGTCCGCTGCGGGGATCCTCTTGGACTTGGCTGGTAGCAGTAACATTCAAACCACAACATACTAATGGGATATCAAAGATTACAGCAACCAACTAATAATCAGACTGCTAATCCGGTTGAATTTTGGCCCTGTCGTGCGATGAGGACGGGCGAGATCTACAAAAAACAAAAGACCTTGGTCCCCAGCCATTGGATGCTTGGATGCGTTCTATCCATATCTCGCTTTTATCGCAGGTGTTCAATGAAACTGAAAGCCGTCGCGTGTCCCACGCATTTTGTTGGCTCATCTATCGGAGCTGGTCTTGGCACTTTTATTTAATTGTGCGAGCAGGGCAGACACGCTATCATGTTTAGCGGCCAGTTGTGGGCGGAAGAGCGATCTTTGATGGCATTAGATTCTAACTAGGTGAGGGGCGGGTAACGCTGGTGACGGTATCTCACTAGGCCGTGAGAACTGTGGAAGGCCATGCTACTCCGTAGGGAACTGGGGGCTACGGATGAAGATGAGATTAGATTCTCAGGTGGTATTCGTACTGGGGGTTCTCTCTCCTGTGTGTGTGGAGTGGTGGTTTCGAGAAGGTTGACGAGTTTGCCCGAAGAGAGGATCTTTATGAGTGGAAAAACGAAAAACTGAGTGAGAAAATGATACAGTCCGCGTCATCCCGAAGTAGTGTCCCCTCGTAATGAGTAGAACAACTACAACGAGAGGAAAGATCTATACCTTGTTTAATAAACGACACACAGACAAACAGTATCAGTAATAAAGAGGCCAATCGAACTTCATAAAATGCAGAAAGACGCCTAGTCTACGTGAATCTGAGGGAAATGGAAAATCATGATTCTTGCAACCACACGAAGACGAAGATCAAGAGCGCGATCACCGCGACCGTGAACACTCAGATAGACCAACATTTACATTTTTGAGCAAAGAGAAAAGATAAAGATGTCGACACCGACACACACGGCACCAAAACCCCAAGCACAAGCACCCCTGTTTATTTTGGGAAGATGGCGCGGTGTAGGAAAAGTGTACTCTGTTACGGAACGTGGAGTGGCAAAGATTCACTACTGTGAGGAAATGGAGGTCCGGCGAGAAGGCAAAGCACAGGCTTACTGTTAAGGCTAAATGTGAAAAACACAATGGCTGCAGTCGCAGAGGATCCATGAGGATCGTGGCAGCTTGGTGTGATCTCAGGCACTGTGTCTGCGACTGCGTGGTGTTTGCTTATAACCTAGGTTGAGTAAGTATCAGATATCTTCGCTGTCGCTATAATCGGTAGGAAGTGGAAAAATGATGTCATCGCTCTCCTCTTTTTGGCACGTAAATAACTTGTGAGTACTTTCCTCTAAAACTGGCATCATCGGCAGACCTGGAAGACCGCTCCGGACGCACAGGACTTCGCTTCAGCAGAGAAAATCGTACCGCTGCATGTGGAGTCCGGAGTTATCAAAATTTTGCCTGTTCAAGGGACGACCACAATAAGCCGCGATGCTGCACAGGCGCAGGAGGAGCAATCATTAAGGCTCGACACGTCCTTTTTTTGTTCTTCGGTGGAACAAGTCCTTCGCGTGAAGTTCTAGACATTCAATCATCACATCAACATGAAAATCAATGAAAAGTGACCTTGTACTCATACTGAGCATCATAGAGTAGACATTTACAACATAATCATAAGCTGCTCCACTAATTCAAGCACCTGCAGCACCAGCGGTACTTCCGGTGGAAGGCATTTTCATTCATCCCTTCAGTGTGTCTGAGGTAGCGCGAGGCACAGTGACTTCTAGATCAAGTAGTAGCTCGCCTTCTGGACTGGAGGACGGACAAGATGGACAGGAGCAAGGGCCTCGACCATACTTACGACTAGAGGCTAGGGAAGCGGATGGCAGCTTTCACCGTGGACTTGGTGCGGGAGGAAAAACAACAGAGGTTTACATCCGAGAGTACGAATTACTGGCTGACGGCAAATTGCTCTACAAATGCGCGTTGAAATCGAACACAATGCCGGAACCCTGGGAGCATTTGGAGTGCCTGCTTCAGAGAGTCGATGGGGAATTATAGATGATGAAAGGTAAGTGTTTTGCTTCATGATCATGCACCATTTACTTTTACATAATTTCTTGTCTGACTCGTAGGGCTGCCTCATCTCTACGCCTTTTGTCAAGAAATGAATTCACCATGATTCATTCTTCTCGTTGTGCAGTTGGTTTTCTAATGCTTGCGCTGGCCTTTGGCGGTACCGCATTACTGCACAGATGAAGATACGCGCGTTGTGCAACTAGTTATAATAGAACAGGTGAAAGACGCTGGGTGGCTGGGCGGCCACGCTGGGCACGCTGGGCGGCCACACTGGGAACGCTGGGCGGCCACGCTGGGCGGACGCTTGGCTGACGCTCGGCGGACTACTTGAGGGCCACGCATTGGGCACGCCGAGCTCATGCGGCTGATTATTTTGCGCCTCTGTGGCGTGGTGCTGCGCGTCCCCCGAGCACAAACAAAGGCGCGTCGCCGCCCTCAAGGTTCCGGGCAGCGCGGGCGTAGTGCTGCGCCGGGTTGCGCAGTGGCGGCCTGCCCCTGCCCTGTGCAGGCCTGCTCTGCGTTGTGCTTGTGCTGCACTGCGCTGCTCGGTTCAATGTTGCGCCGCTTTTGTTCATATTAACCTCCCAGCGGCTGCGTAGTTCGCCAGCGTCGCTGGCTTACGCTAGACTAGCACTGCGGTGGGGTTCTCAAGCGGGCGCCCGAGAGGCGCCCCGCATTTTGAGACGCCCCGCGTCACGCTGGGTGCAGAACTCGGCAGATCTGGCACGTTTGGGTCACCCAGCGACCCGGTGTGCCCAGTTGGGATAGGTTATAAACTGTACTATTATAATATTATAATTTCGGCATCAAAAACATAGCGACCCCCAACGACGGTGTTTGACTTATTGCTTCCTCACGACATCTCTCATGATGAAAAGCATTTTTACGAACCAACATTTATTACTTACAACTACAACACAAGGACTTGGACAAACTAGAAGGTTCTCGCTACATAGTAGATACAATTACAAAAATGAACAGCAGCCAAGAAGAAGTTTACGTGTGCAACCAGATGCTACTGAAACAATCTATCTTTCAAAAAGACGTCCGCCATTAGGTGAAGTTCAGATGCAGACTAAGCAGGAATGCACAAAGGGTCTTCTCTCTGGACCGTAACGAATCAGGCTAGCAACTCCTTGATGACCATAGCCCTTTGCTTTATCGAAACCGAGCAGAATGCCTTGGGTTTTCGTTCATCATGCTCCAACATTTCTACTCCAGATCGACGAGACTGAGAGAAATGAGAATATTTCTTAAACAGTTCTTAGCACGCATGAAGCGTAATAACATGCGTATGAATGTACTAGTTGTTCGTCCATTTTGGTCACCAGCATCATGGAAGACATGATAGAGACAGAAACAATTACAACGAACACGAACTACAGAAACCAGTAGCTAAGTGGAATATAAGAAGTGCCGCCCGACGTCCGTCGAAACAAATGATCGCTTGCTCCTTCTTCTTGCTCTACTTGCTTCATCCTCTTCTATTTTGACTACATGGATTAATAGTGATGGATTGGCAGGCTCGGGAACTGGTCGATCTTACGCGAAGATCGTTGGATTCGGGGACGATCGAGTGGGCTGTGAATATTGAGATCTGCGACATGGTTCTGGCGAACCCCGACTTGAGTATCGAAATCGTGCCGATCATAGCAGAAGCGATGAGCACGAGCTCCTCATCTACAAATGCTCAATATGGGTCAAGAGCTCCAGCCTGGTCTGTATCTGTATGGTGAAAAACGAAGTTTTTTACATTCTCCTGGCTGGAACTGTGGGCCCATACCTCGCGTGTTGGCACGTTTTCCTCTCCTCGTTGGTTCGTACTTTTTTATAACATGTGGTTTAGATGTAGATTTGTCTATCATCCATGAAAGTATATGTATGATTTTTTACTAGACCTAGGTTAGCCAGGCAGGATGAAAAAAGCAAGAACATTCATTGCTTAGCGGGTCCTCGGGAAGCACGGGCGCCACGACGGGAGGACGGAGTACGACGGTGCGGAGCCCTTCTTTGCCGTCACAAACGTCGCTTTTCGCTAACTCACGTCCTGGGAGTCGAGGCACACCGACACCAGCCGCTATGCTGCAACAAAAGTAGTACTGTTACATCTACTAGATTTCCTCTTTTTTTTTGAAGCATGAGCAATAGCATCCATATATCATTCTAAAATTGAGACACTCATCGCACTCTTCATCCTGATTCTCAAAAAATAATTTTACTTTTAGTGTTAGACGCTGTACACCTTCTACATCACATGGATTCCGTTCTTTCGATTCGGTAGAAGTTATTAACTACAATTATTTCTCATCTTCTGCTAAGCAGGTCATCTGCCTTTGTAACGCATGTTATGAACGTTGGGAAAATGTCGCAGGTTTGTCGAAGCGGGCTTGCCATATCATTGTTGGAGATGCTGATCAAGAACTGCGGTATGGCCTTCGTGCGCTACATTGATCGGCGGTTTTGCGATGTTTGGGAACGCCTCATCCGGCGTAAGCAGTCTCTCGGCTACAAACTTGCGCGTAATGTCTTCGGAATGATGCTGGGAGGCGCAAGAACTACCTCGTCGAGCTCAAATGTAAGTAAACTGTAAGAAGTCTTGTTCTTGTGATTGAAAGTGAAGACGGTCAGTCGGTACTCGTTCATGTTGCGTATTGGTTTTGTGATTCCTTAAGGTAATTCAACCTGTAGAAGCGCATCTCCAGTACCAGTTAGCGTAGACGACGCCACTAAAGCTCAATGGGAAGATGAACACGCTTTTTCGGTACTTCTAACGAGTAAAAATGATGATATGAAACTGAAAGAAATGGAATTCCTGTGAGTAGAGCATCTCTGGGCGTGCGTAGCTTTAATAAAAGCGAGTGGTACAACGGCAGTTGGCCATGGAACAAGGGCAGCTGCAGCAGGATCGGCTTCGAGTGTCCTCAGTTCCGCAGTAGCGAGTGCAGCAGTGGATACGGATACTGCCAAGATGTGGGATCAGCTGGTGGCAAAGGCGTTGTACTTGCTACAAGTGGTCGCAACAACATTAGTGCTCCACGAACACGAAAATCCCATCGTCTTTGCCCTATACCGCAAGCTGCGTTCCGACACGACGATCAAGTTTCCACGACGCGACCCCAGCGACGCGGTCGGCGTGCCTGACGGCGTCGAAGAAGTCCTGAACCCAAGGGTGGACACGACCTCAAGTCTTTCATCGGCGAGCAGTGCTCACGGACAGCAGCCCAGTAGCGACGCGGCAGCAACAAGTAACGAGTTGACTCTAACTGATGGTCGCATAACGACTGCAGGAGCCGCAGCTTCCTACTCGGAAACGGTTGCTGTCACAAATGCGAATTCGAGGGTATTGACAACCTCGGAGAAGGAAGATGCAGATTTTTGGCGATTGAGCAATTTGAGAAAAAGAATATTGCAAATGAATGGCACGGGCTCTCAAGCAGGCCGCTCAGGCAATACAAATACTCTTATGACGGCTCGTCGTGAGGAACAACAGTTGCTGAGCCATGTTGAAATTGAGGAGGTCGAGTTTTTTCTTGGTGTTTTGCGTCGCCAGATAGACCAAGCGCGCGTAGAACGAACGCGACGAGCAGAGGAACAGCGGCTGCAGCAGAGTGTACCTCTTCATAATGAAAATGGACGTGTGACAAATCATTCGGGTTCTAGTCCATCTGAAAACGCCGCATCTACTCCCACCTCATCCTCCTTGTTGATCACGTTTCCTGCCTCGTCCTCCAATCTGCTACCGTTTGACACTTCTACCACGACCAGTGTGGGTGGAGGAACAACAAAGGATCTTCTAGACTTCTCTGAGGACGGGGGATCGCCAAAACCAAGTGCACCACCAGAAGAGGACGACTTATTCGGCGACTTTCACAATGCAGTCGATAGTACTAGCACGTTTGGTCATACACAATCACAACAAGAACAAGTTCTACATGGCTCCTCTGCTCTTGATGCTGGTGGCGGACAAAATCCTGGTTCCTTTCGCAGTAGTTATACTCAATCCGATACTTCTACTACAACTTCTAGAAGCAACTACAGTGGCAACTACGCTAAAGCAGAAGTAGAGGAGGATCTGCAGATACCTGACACCGATGTGGCGCATGGACTGCGGCGAGTGCGGCCCTGGCTATGCTTTTCGATACAGGCGCAAGAGGAGGAGCACGCGTTGCTGCGACTCATGAACCAACTGAGCAGACTGGATTCCGCCTTAGACAACCACTTCATTCCGCGGCCACCTCCACCGGAATGCCCTAAGTGTGGACGGTCCGATACCATGGATCCCCAGGGCCTCGTCTGCTCACGATGCGGTCGTCTTCAAGACATAATCATTCCCGACAATGCGGCAGGAAGAGGCTCCACCTCCTATCCTTTTTCAGCAAGTAGTTCTGGGAATCACTTGAGAGCACAAAAGCAACTCGTTCTGATATCGGATACGAGAGACATCGCGCGAGAGGCTATCGGCAGTGCACAACGAGCTCAAGATCATATAGCATCTTACACATTATCATCTTCATCATCCTGGAACAAGAGTACAGCCTCAGGAAACAATTATAGGCAAAATCATGTCCTCGAAACTACAAGTAAGAACAAACAGGATTGGCGATTCGTCTCCTCGCCCCCGCCTCGTGGCGGGGCATCAGGAGGAGCATCGTCCAATGTGTCTGGATACTGGTTTAACAGAAGTACGGGACGCGCACAGTGGCAAGCTCCTGGATGGGTAAATCGCATGAACAATTTCAAGCCGCTGGCAGAAACTTTGGCGCACATCTCTGACGAAGAAGAAGACGAAGAAATCATAGCAGGTAGTGCTGGAAACGGCATGTTGAGTTACGATACGACTTCGAACGGCGCCGCTGAAGGGCCTGTGCGACACCATTTTGGGCCGGACCAAAGAAATAGGGAGGAGCAGAGGGACCTGATAAGTGACAGGAGAGCTTTAGATGCCGATGAAGACGAATAACATCAACCTCCATTTTTTAATGATATACTAGCCTCCTCTCTATGTATCAACCTATCTTCACAACTACCAATCTTCTACTTGAGCCATGAGCGAAAGCGCAGGACCGCATCTATGCCATGAGCGAAAGTACAGGCACACAACAAGCACAAACGTTTATGCGCGTTATGGTGCCCGTGCCCTTCTACTAAATTTGTCATTTTGGGTTCTCATCAATGTGGTTCGTTTTCCGGAGAAGATGATAAAACACACTTCGGACGATGAGAGTTTTTATTCTGCCTGTCCTTGCGCGCTTCCAGCAAGGAGAGGTGTCTGTCGTGGTTTCAAAGTAGTAGATCTAACGACGAATCGAAAGGTGCCATCTGTGCAATTGCATGTCATTCATCAACATTTTCATACAAAGAGAATAATGGCACTCAATCATGACTCTTGTGCTGTTGGGATGTCCACGACGAGTTGGAGGAGATCACCTTCAGAAAACGAGACAGCAAGTGGTAGTTCATCGAATCAGACTGACATCTTATCTCCTGATGATCATGTAGATGTACATGTAGCCTTCTGATTGTTTTCATTCTACATATCTTTATTTCGAACACTATTCTTTGTCGCTGCAGGGTTCTTTTGCTCAGCATATTAGAATATAGGATAGACGTAGACCAGTTCTTCTTCTTTTGCTTGGTTTTAAAATATAGTACGAAGTGGACAACTTCGACCTAGTACAGTTAGACCTAGTTCAACCACAGCCACACAAAACAAGAAAATGGGGGAGCAGGTTCGCGTTCTTCATCTGCTGTGCAAGCACGAAAAGAGCAGAAACCCGGTTTCTAGACGGACCAATCAGAGCACTGGAGACGTCTCTGTGGCCCAAGCGCATCAAGAGCTGAAAAAATATGAAGATGACTTCAAGGTACATCTTCTATTTTCTCGTCAAGTGTAGTTGTAATATTAGTAGAAGTTAAATTGATTTAGATGTGCGAAGGAAACAAAGTCAGTTTTCATCCAGTGGAACAACTTGTTCTAGTAATAAACAAAAATATAAATTTTCTTACAGTGATCTTTATATTCATCGACTATGGATTTCTGGTCGTATTATCGAGTTTATGTGAAAGGTGATAATAATCACTCAGAATAAGACAAACAATATCACATCCTACACTGCAGAAACTGCAAGGGCAAGACCTGGTAGATGCGTTTGCGAAAGCATGTCAAGGACGTTCGGATTGCGGTAATTTAAATTTTTGATTCAAGTATTAATGAGATGAAGATCGAAATTACACGAACATGGTAGAAAAACAAAAAAGTAGTGTTCTACTTACTTGGAATGCATATGCAGCAAGAGCAAACAAGAAAAAATCCCTTCTACTCAGGTTCGTACGCGCAAGGAGGCGATCTGAACTTTTTTGGTCCAGGACAGATGCAAAAGCCGTTTGAGGATGCATCTTTTGCCTTACAGGTTGGCCAAATTAGTAGTATCGTCGATACGGATTCGGGAAGTCACCTGATATTGCGAATTGCGTGAGCCCAGACGTGGACATACCAGAATCATGACGAGGAGCGGTCTTTCGCCATCGTTCATGCCCCCGGAACAAGAAATAGACAGTTATAACTCTTTCCTCTCCTTCTTGCCCCTTCGTTTGTGATTGGCGTGCCACTTGAAGAACAGGAGAACATCGACGAAGTGGGTGGTCCTCCGCTACGAGCATCATATAATAATCGTCTGGCGAGATATGGTAGTAGAACTAGACCATAGTAGCCAGGGAAGAGCTCGTCTACGAAGTCGCTACGATTTGTATGCAGGAGGAGCGCCGACTGTCATGATGACCACTCTTGACTCAGTGCTTCTCGCGCTTTTCTTCCCAATTTGACATTGAAGAGCACCCGTTCCAGTAGTTGTTGATGCAAGACATCTTAACACGTTCTTGAACTACACACGACCCATGATACGAAGATCCTGATCTTTTTGGTGGGCCAGAGACTCTACTACCTTACCACCTGGTGAGCAGTTCATTCCGCTCTGGCGAGGATATTTTCTAAACGCGAGATCTTATTGTTCTCAAGTCCTTTCCTTGGTAAGCGTTGTCGTGTGTTTTCCTAGTCCTCCACCCGAAATATCTTAGAAGTACGCTCACGCTGTGTTGTAGCACGCATCATCTCGTCGTTTCTTGCGAGAATCAAGGAGAAGACTAGACAATTATGCTGCATATAAACATGAAATGAAATCCACATGAAGATGAAGAAAGATCCAAGAATCACACTCTAAGCTCAAAAAAGATATTGGAGATCCATAATGTGTGAAAATCTTACGAATACAATTGCCGTCATACTATTCTGGGCGAGTAGTTCTAGTTCTTTTTCCGAAAAATATGTCTATAAAAAGGATCTTCATTTGTTTTGCTGGAGGGAGACACAAACTGTATCTTTTTACATATAATCGCCATGATTAATTATAGTATACATGTAAGTATTACCATGGGTTTAATAGTTGTAAGGAGTAAAGGTCAAGGTCTCGTCGACGTCATTTTGAGACTCACTGAGTTGTAAAAATGTACGTCAAATTTGTGAACACTAATTCCTGCACCAGCAATAGACCGTCAAGATGAAAACTCGACATCCAAAACTCTTTTCATCCTATCCAAAACACAGTTCTTGCAGTGTTGTGAGTGGTGCGCTTTCGTGTATTCATGAACGGTTGAAAGTTTTTCTGAGTCGTCCTGAGTGAGTTGTACTAAAATTGTCGTCTATAATCTAGTTCTAGCATCATTGTCTGGCGCATTGTCTAGAGGCGGTCCGTACTTATGCGTAGTAAGCACTATCGAATTTCCACATTAAATGTTTTATTCTGTAACTGATACTAACACTTACAATTCCTCTATAAGTAATTGAAGTTCAATTTCTGCTCAATTTGAGTTGTGGAGATGATTAATTTGAGTAAACCCCAGCGCTCACTCTATCCATTCATCCAACCCTATGAAAACACTAGCTTCCCAGAGTTTTGTGGCAACAACATAACACACATATCATTAGGCGAGGGGCAGGATCGTGATCATGTTTCTTATTGAGTGGTTTTCTTCATCTTTGCTTGATGAGTTCCTAGTGAGTGTTTTCCCATCCTCTTGGTCCCTTTTCTACGTGTAAATGCCTCACATATTCTTCCACTTTAAGTAGAATTTTTGCCCTCCTTTGTTCAGTATCTTCTTTTGAAAGTCGTACATACGACAGTTAGTCTCCACATGATAGTTGATACACTTCTACCTTCGACCATCGCGAACTTACTATGTACCTCGATTACTAGTCCTACAAACGGGTGTGATGCAGCTGATAGTATGAATAGTATATTCTTATTGTTATTGAACCCCTATTTTTTTAGTGAGCGGAGCGCAATTATATCGTTAGCGTCAAATCGGACGAAAAAGGGGAGGACATCATCAAGCGACTATCATTACTGAGTTGGTCCTTCTCGACGTCCATTTTGTCCTCATCTTGTTAAGATAATCTAAAGAATAGAGACTATAAGATGGGCGGCCGGGGTAAAAACTCGCGAGGAGGCGGAAAAGGAGGGCATATGCAAATGCACAGCCGGGGCGGTAGCGGAAAGCACAGCAGTGCGCATCATGATTCTGGGTCACACCAGGTCGATGCGGAACTACAATGGAATCTGCCCAATGGTGGAGGGCCAGGACCAAGTATGTCTGCTGGTGCTGGAGGGAGCTCCTTCCTAGCCGCTTCTATTTCCAACACCGGCTCGGATACCAATTTTAGCTTTCTCGGTACAGGTACGTCAACATCTGCTGGTGCGGGCAAGAATATGGAGGACGGTCCGCTTCGGCGCTGCCTCTCTCAGTTGCATTTTGCGCTCAGCCGCACCGATCAGAGTAACGGTGGGCGCATCTTGGATGCTATCGCTACTGTCGAGTACACATTTCAACTGCTTAGACTAGAGGTCTACAAAAACGAGAACAGTATTCTGCTGCCAGCACCACCAAGTGTAGTACAATCAGCGGAGAAAAACGCGGAGATCAATGTTGCGTCTAAAAATAACTGTAATGGTTGTGACCCTGGTGGCCCTGCTGGTGAGCAAAACAACACGATACTTACATCTTCACAGACTTTTTCATGTCTCGAAGCCACAACTTCGATCTCTTCTGAAGATCATGGCAACAATATTGCAAATCATCAACTGCTTCCATCTACTTCTGAAAATAATGGTTATATTGCGGAAGTGAATCCGGCCCTCGTAGTTGCCGATTCTCTGTTCGGCATGCTGCTGCTCTCCTCAACAAATTTTCTGACCCGTCGCGCCGGGCAACCTGGCGGCGATGGCAGTGCCCGTGGCTCGCTCCTGGAGGCGCGCTTAGTCAGGGTTTTAGCCGAGGTCGCACTCTCTCCCGCTGTCTTGCAAGTGAAGGCCTGCTGCGTGAACAAACAGCGGCTCTTTGGAAATCAGCAGCTCTTTGGAGATAAAGGAGTATCTCTAGAGCAGGGGACCACGGATGCGGGATTCGTTGTTCTAGACGGTCGCTTTGGAGCTCGCACACTGGCGACCCTATTGCGGTGTCGCAGCATAGTGTCGCGGTGGGTGCAACAGTGTCAGCGGCAGCTAGTGCTTCCCGCTGAGGCAGTGAGTCTCGAGCTCGTAGATTTTCAGTGGCGACTCGTCGAAAAGGCAGCGCACGTTGCCATCGTGAGAAAGTGGCCGCTCGATGGAATAGTGGCGCCTCCACAGCACCTGAAGGGCACGGATCCCACGACTGCAGGCACAGGAGAAGGAGGATCTTTGCCGTGGAGCACGGTCGGAGCGAACGACGTTGAGCAGGACAAGGCATGTACGTCGAGCGGACACCAGCAGTTGCAGCGGCACAAATTAACTGGAGGTGGCTCGAGTAGCGGAACCAGCGTACGCGACTTCGCGTGTCTTCTTTGGACAGTGCACACCAAAATCGCCAACGCCGTCTCGGGACAACAGGCAGGTATCAACAACATTGGAGGTAAGGGCGGTGCGACGGCTACGGATGCAAATCATCTTGTTCATGGAGCGCTTCCTGCTGGATCGTCTCCAAGTGGACAAGTTGGTGGCGAGTTCAACCCAAACGTGCCTCCAGCGCCACCACAGTGCGGGCGCTGTTCAGCCGAAGTTTTTGCGAGTCGCGATGCGATGCTCGCCGTAATTGGACAGTTGAGTCAGGCGACCACACAGGAGCTACATGGCGCCTCCACAATCGACCTTTCGCAGACGCTTTACGCAACCGCAAAGGTCCTCACGTCTGCGCTGGCCGCACCTTTGACGCTGCAGCATAAGAACCTCTGCTGGTACACGGCCGAAGCGTTTCTTTCTGCCTTGTTCGCGGAGAACGACCAGACGCGACAACACACACGCCAGGATCTGTCCATGGTTTGTAATGCACTCACAGCTTTACTCACCGATCTCCAGCAGAATCAAGTAACATTTGATTATGATCCAACAGGGGCAAGTATTCCCTACGGTCTGAGTGTGGTGAAAGCAGCCGCCGACCGTTTGTCGTACCTCTTTGCTGTCCGCAGCGATCCGTCCGCGTCAGATCGAAAGGCGCTCCGACGGCTGTCGTCCCAGGTGCATCACGCGTACGCGCAGGCCTGCTCTCCAGGTCCGCAGCTGCAACACTATGGTCATGCACCTAGAGCAGGATCCAACCTGCTACATGCAAACCTCGCGGCTGGGCAACTGGAGCAGCAGCCGTTCACGCTGGTTCCAGCAAGCGTACCCGGATCCTCGGACTTCACACTTGTAAACCTGGTAGGAAATCCGAATCAAAACTTTTGTGCACCAGTGCTGCCACCGTTGCCTCCTGCATTTCTTCCACCGAGCAGGCCCGTGACCAATTATCTGCAACAACAGGCACCACCTCCACCTCCAAATGGATCAGTACTCGGAGCACCTCAAAATTCGTTTCTGGAGCAGCCGGGGGGACAGCAACAGGCGACGCAGAGCTTCGCTACGACAGCATCAGCAAGTTTGACAGCAGGCTCCCCATCAACGGACACGCACGCGTTTCCTGCTGCTGAGCAGCAAAGAAGTCAAGCTCTCGCTGTTCAAAGCCTTCAAGGCTTACAAAACCTTGAACTTTTATTAGGCCTCGCCACAGGCGGAGGCGCAGTTGCAGGTGGAGGTACTCCAAAAATGATGACGAACACTAGCACACCGAAAAGTAACGCCTCCGGTGGACGAGGTGTCCTCCTCGACCAAATCACAGCTCCTCCACCTGCTCCGACTCTTTCCTCAATCACCGAGGAGACTGACCATAAACCGAGAAACGAGAAAACGTTGACTTCTCCTAGGAACAGAAGAAATATTGTGCATCTGCTAGGAGATAAAGACGATCTTCGGAGTGAAGAGAACGGCGCGGTTCAGGAGCAAGTAGACTTTGATGTCCGGACAGAAAGCAGAAAATCCGAACTTCATGTCTGCGAACCGGTAACGCCACCGCAGGCACGCGAGCACCGATTCACAAATGAGCATGTGGCGAGTTTGCGTGCAACCCCGTCATCATCTTCGTCCTCGCGAAAAGAACCGGCCTCGACGTCAGGCAAAAGCTATGCTGAATCTCTAAAAAAAGTCGCTGCTCAACTGGAAAAGCGGAAGCTGCAATTTCACGAGAAGCAGTTGCGCTCAGCGCTGGCTAGTGCCAAAAGTCACGGAGGCATGTTGAAAATAAAATCGCGGCTGCCGTGGGCGGAAGCGCATATGCACAAACAGTGCTGCGACGCGACGCATCCGGATTGCTCCGTTCTAGGCGACCCTACGCACGTAGGCGCAGACGCTAACACCGTGCGTATCCACGTGAATGACAACATGTGCGCCGCAGTGCGAGGCCAGTGGGGGGGCTTGCTTGAGAACGCGAAAGATAGATCAGCGACCACGACATCATCTTTAGCTGCAGTGGACGGCGAATGCATGAACGGCGATGTCACCTGCAAGCCGTGCGCCTGCGGTGCGGGCAGCGAGACTCCAGGCTCCAGCGATAGCCGCGTCTACCACGAAGCCTTCTGTCCCCAGTTCCAACTGGGAGGGTCGCGCGTTCGCGGGAACAGCAGCGCAGCAGCAGCTGCGGGAGGTGGAGGGGAAAATACTAGCGGTGATCATCCGCTGCACAGCTCGCCGAACAGCTCCGTGTCTCTGGACCAGTACCACGAGGGTAGCAAAGCTGGTGGTAGGACGTTTGCAGCGCCAGCCCAGCACTGCGTAAGGGTCCAGAACACTTTTGTCCACATAGATTGCGCACAGGAAGACTGCGACTTGTGCGCGATAAAGCGGAGGGCCAACAGTTGCCATCTAGACGAGCTCCAGGTGGCGCGCATAATGGAGGGATTTCATTGGTGCGACACTGACGACGAAAAGGACCGTGAAAACACCGACACTAAGAGTGAAGGTGGAGTTCCGGCCTACTAACTAGAGTTCGGTACTGTCCTCGAGTGCACCCCCCTTTCTAGCGGTCCTCCTAGATCATCTTCTACGATGAGTCTTGTTGTCGTGACGAGATTGAATGACGGGGTTCGTCAGGATGACGTTGACTAAAGGACTACTGTGGGCTAGGGCTTACCTCTTCATCTATCTGTGCTTTTTTACAACGAGGATGTCGTGCACGAACTGAGGCGAATATATTGGCAAGAAGTTGCACTTTTTGTTAGAATTGCGCAACGGCGGGGGCGGTGGCGGTCGTCGCCATTGATTCCTCACCCGAGGAGCATGACGAGGCACAGGCAGGAGTTTATATATAGAGTAAGTTGTTTGAGCACCCATTCATTTGATAAGACTTTGATTCTTATTTTTATCGCTATCCATAAAAATGCAGGAGAAGATCAAGATTGTTTAGATCATGTATGACTATGACGAGATTATAGGCATACCTACGTAAACGTCGTCGCCAAGGTCAACTATACCTGCAGGAACTTCTTCTATCGTTGGGCATAAAAGCTGAGGCTAAGTAACGCTGAGTAGACGCGGCAAGGCTAAAAAATCAGATATTGTGATGAAATTAAGTATCTAAATCGTGATGGATATCATTTGCACAAGAACAGAAATAGACGAGAAGCTTGCTGTTGCTGACGCATGACATGTAATTATTACTACTACTTTCGCACCACCAGTTAGTGTCAAATGCAGAGCGAAGGTTCTTGTTTCCGTCGAGGGTACTTTCAGAATCTGCAGTGAGTTGCCATGATGAACAATAAGAGAGGTTATTTGAGGTTGGTACTGAAGCACAATTTTCGCTATGTTTATGTCCTATTTTTTCTATTGCAACTCCTCGCTACTTTCGCTTAATAAGTACTAGTAGGTTCTTGCTGGTCATTAGGTAGCTAGGTACCAGTACTTAATATGTTGATTCCATGATTATGACTCTCGTGTACAAAAGTGAGATCGACTTTGATGGGTATAATTGTTGTTCTTGTAGTTCGACTTGTGGTGTGTTACAACTTCTAAAGAGCTTTCGTGGTGATTCAATTGCATTTGGTCCTAAGATGTCCTATTTCCTTGAGTCGGTTTCCCATTCTTGAGTTGAAGGAGGAGATCGGAAGATCAAATAGCTATCGACAATTCTGCGCGGCACGATGAATGATTGAATATAGTTTAGTAGTTGCAAAACCTAACCTAACCTAACCTAACAAAGTAGGAGACTTCAGTTATATGTGGTGCCATCAAGCGCTGGTGGAATGATTTGGACGGAGAATCAAATTTCTTAGTGTCCTGGGTCGCTCGTTGGACCGTCGATATCAAGAAACTAGAGAAGATGAGTTGTCCACATCACCTGCCATAGAGTTAAAATCATGTTAAACTGCAAATGAACAAATTTTTCCTCTATGTTGTAGAAGACGAGGTGGTCGTGGTCGTGGTTTGTACGTGCTGAAAGAGTGAGTTTTGGGGAATGAATCTTGAAGTTGAATGGTCGTTCTAGAAGAAGATAAAGAACTTCGCGATCACCAGCAGCAGCCGTTTCGTGGTGCAGAAGGCATATCAACAAGTGCTTGATGTTTATTTGTTCCCATCAAAAGAAAAATGTCCCGCTACGACGCGCAACTACAGGTTTGGCTGTGATATTACTCAACACGCATCATGGTCATGCTCGACGTTCTTGGAGAGGATAGTCATCCTTGTGATGGTAATTTTTTCGCTATCGAAATTTTATACTCCATGCAGGTGTTAGCCATGAGTAAAAATATTGTCATCAACGAATTGCATGATTCTTTCTCTTTGGGAATCGAGAGGAGTTCCACCTGCTGATACTCTGGTCGTCGTGACACTATCATTATGATTTTTTCTTCAAACCGAAGAAACCTTTCGTTCCTGCTGGTGGTAACTGCTACTGCTGTGTTAAACATGTAGGACAAGTTGCAAAAGTTCCATAAGGATAAGCTTCCCGGTGAGCGAGCGTCCAGGGCAAAGCACAACAAAAAGCTCGAAAATTGAAGAGGATAGTAAGTACTTGTACTGTGACTGATATGATGAACGTCGAGGACAGGATTACTACTTGTGCAGGGCCGGGAGCAGGGACAAAAACTATAACAAGGATTCTTGAGGGCACTCTTGTACACGCAATAGCGAAAATGGAAAGGATGAAAAAGTATCTGAGTGGTTTTTTAATATGTGGGGGATACAAGAACATAGTCATACACGACGTAGGTATAGTACTATGATCCACCATGTTTTTATTACTCTCTGATGCTGAGAGCAGGATGCAGAACAACCACATCAATAAAGCAAAGTCGATGATTTCGAGGATGCGCAGCGTTTCAGGTAACGACTCCAGTGTTCGAACGTTCGTCGTTTTTCGACTATCATAAGCGGGTCATACAGCCTGTTGTAGGAGTGAAGTCATGTACTTACTCACAGAAAGAAACATCATCAAACAAGCACCCGCCCATTGATGATGAAGCCAGCAGGAAAAGCTGTTGTAAAAGAAGATCCATGTTGATTGCAAACTGAAGAAAAGTGAGTCTTGATCATGATGAGCTTGATGTAGTCCCAGGTCTTTTCTCGAGACGCCATGAAAATCAAACGACGGCTTGTCGTGTAAGAGTTGTTTTTGTTTGAATGCTTCTCGATTACTAAGTCTCGTTCGTGATTGTTGGTCAATTTTTTACAACAGTAGCCTTGCCCTTGGTCGTTGTTTAGTTCAGTTCAAAGTTCTTTTAGCAAGAAACACGTAGAAGAAGGCGTTGACCTTGTTGAAGCCTTGTCAGAAACTCATCATATGCCTTGGTGATTAACAAATACCACTAAAAGCGTAACCTTTCATCCTAGCGGCGTATCCATCGGAAGATCCATCATCATGAGCGAGGATGAACATGAAGATGACGAATGTACTAGGTACCGAGGCAACGCGGCCAGACTCGTGGTCGCCAGCTGAGAGAGGCACGAGAGAAACACGTTTGATAAACGGAAATCGGCGACGTCGCTTTGCTACCAATTATACTACAAGTATACAAATACAAAGACAATTCACTGCGAGAAGCGTGAAAACGGTCACTGCTAATTTCGGTTCACTAATTTGTTCTTCTAATGTTGTGAGTATAACCGCGCTTCCACCCGTTTTTTTTCTCAATAGAGAGCATGAGCAGAAAACTGCAAATTTTCCATTGAGCAGAACTAGACGTTATTTGCACCCTGACCTTGAGAGAAATTATGAAAATCATGCCAGCGGCCACGACCTACAGGCACGGAAACCGAAAGATTTGGATCCCTTTATCCACAAGCGTTTCCTCGCGACCACAGGCGCCAGGAGTCGCGCGAGTGCTTTGTCCTCGAGAACAACAACACGGAGCCTGCCGCACTATGTTTATAGGACGGTGCAACAGCACGGGTTTTTTGCAGGTGGGAGCAAGAACTCGTCCACGACGCTCCCTCAGTCCTCGGACCAGAAAGCACAAGCCCAGATGAGTCCTGGTGCAGCAGAATCACACATATCTACAAGAACCATATCCGGCGCAGCAGAAGCGGCTCTCTCGCCGGCACAGAAGGACGTTTCTGTTCAGCGGCTGCGAAAAGCTGTAGTCGAGTCTTTCACCTTTCTTAGCAACGCAGCCGCGCCAGAGAGCCGAAAATGGATAGCCTATGCGATTCGGGCCTTCGGCCGCCTTGCATCTTCCAGAAAAGGGGGTGTTGCAGCAGATGCTGGAAGAGAAGTATGTACTGCTGGTCAACCTGAAAAACAAGACGACCACGAAAAGAATTTCGACGCCGCAAGTAGATCTAAAGCTATTGCGCCGCTGTGCGAGCGTCAGAATGAGACCATTGTGGCACTCTTGGAGCTCTATCTTACACGGACGCCGCCATATATTTTAAGCTTCCACTGTTTCTCGACGGCAATCGGTGCCCTTCCGGTAGAGTCTGCTACGCGCATTTTCGACACAAAATTTAGACCCCTGCTGCATGCATATCTACGGCACGCATATTCAGCTGGGAAAGCAGATCAATATTGTTCCGTTCGAGGAAATGAGGATATCAGTATTGAGCCTTCCAATAAATCGACATCTACCTCTGCTAGCGCCGTACGCGATCGCGCACCTGTAATGTTTGGTTCTACCTGCAGCGCGTCTCTATATGCAAATTCATGTGAGCCAACGCGTGAAGCTGGTCGTGAGGAAGTGGTGAGCCTTAACGCGCCGAAAGCAGAACTGCAACTGACTGCAGCGGATAGGGAAGGTGTTCTGGTTACATATGGCAGCCTCATGCAAAGTTGTTTGCGGGACGGGAAGCCCGCTTTAGCTCTTCGCTATTTTTCGGAAATATCGACACCGCGGACGAGCAAGCCTGATCGTGTGGGCATTCCGCCTATCATGTGCAGTAATTATCATGGTAGAGTCGAAGCACCACATGATGGGAAAAATATGATAGATGAAGTCGTTGATGTTGAGTCGCTTCTGTCGAGCTTGCGTCCTAATGCGCAGATTCTGACGACAGTGGTAAAAGCTTTAGACGAACTAGGAGACGTGCGGCGCGCTCTTCATTTGCTTGACGTTTACGGCGATGAGGAGAAGTCTGGAGTCAAAATCGACTTAGTTCTCGTCAATGCGGTTCTCGCTGTTGCCGCACGTCATCCGGGCTTTGAAGGGCAGGCAGTGGCTCTTTTTGAGAAGATGAGAAAATCTTTCCCACCAAGCGTTGTCACCATGAACACGATGCTGCGGCTTTGGGCCAAGCAACAGAACGGTGCTATGCGAGCACTGCGATCGCTTGCTGCGGAACGACAGCGACTCTCGACTATGTACGACCAAGTGACACTGAGCGCTGTGCTGCAATGCTTCACAGCGAGTGAGTGGAGACTCGCGGTCTGGATCGCGTTACAGCGAGACTGGCAATTTTTAGAACACTTCGACAAGGGCAACACAAATACTTCTCCTTCTGCGGCTCCACCTTCGTCCACCTCGACGTTGATCATGGCGTCAAGTAGAGCAGCTCAAGAAGGTGTCAATCCTGGTTCTTGCGCTAATCATAACAGGAAGAATAATGATGCAAAACCCAAAAACGATGATGACCATAAAAATTGCGAGTTTATCTCACCTGAATTTATGCTGGACATACGAACACGCGGTAATGGAAGACTAAAGATTTGCGCGCACAAGAAGCCAGGACGTGCGCTCGGACTGCCCGTCGTAGCGTCATCGGATGCTGGTAAATTAGGAGCTAGCTCAGTGCATAACCGAGAAAGGGCTGATGCACTTCCAGTGAAATTGGCAGGCACAAGAAGTGAAGGAGAGAAAAGTGGCGGAGGTGGACTCACACATCACGAGAATGACGACGGCCACAACAGCACTAGTGATTGTTACCTTCTGATGACGGAAAAGAACGCAGATGTGGGACATCGAGGTCGGTTGCGGAATAGCAATATGGCTTGGAGCTTCACAAAGCTCTTCAGCGTTCTTGCTAACGCAGCGTCAATGATCTTGAAACAGCAACAAGATTTAGGTTCTTCGAAAAACGGAGAAGAGCATGTTGCAACAGCGGCGCGTCACTATCTCGAGAACATGATATTATCAGCGAATGATGCGTCAAAGGAAATTCGCACTAGTAGGAATGGCGTTGAAGCAAGCAATCAAGGTCAAGCAGACAGTCTCTTGGCATCGCTTCGTGGGAAACTCAAAGAGCCGAGCGTAAAGCGCCATATTAGCGACTTTTTCAATAATATTAAAAGCACCTATCTCGTCGATAAATTCGACAGCGACGCACGACTACTCTTATTGTCTTCGCATGGAAATATGGGTGTCACCCGGGCGAAGTCTTGTTTAGCTGGACTGATGGCTGACCAAGGCTTGGGTCTGGCCCATGGTAATATGAGTACCACTAAGCATATCGAAGGCAAAGACGAACAGCGCATGAACCTTGCTCGCGAGCGAGAGGTACTTCGAGCTATGTGCTTTCACGTTCTCTCCTTGCTCTTCACCGCGAAGGACCCACGACTCTTCGATCGAATTTTGTTCTCTCAGCTCATTACCCTGCTCGAGGTCCAAGGTGAAGTTGGTCTTGCGTGTCAAGCTTATCGAATGATGCGACGCCGTTTTACACTAGATGCGGACCAGGGCCGAATCCTCCTTTCACACAACTTCGCTAAGAAGGGGCCGCTTCCTCGTTCACCGGCGAAAGGAGAAACAACCACATCTGATATACAAGCGAGAAAAGATGACCGGAGAAACTATTTTGCTGACTACTATTTTGCACTTGACAGTTACGGGGGCAAGAGTAGAGATGGAGTTCGTAGCGGAGGTGCACCCCGACGAGTAGCTGAAATATCCCACGAGATCGCGAAGAAGGAATCGTGTGCTGGAGCATCTTCATCAGAGGGTCGCTATGCAAAAGTCCTCGACTTGCACGGCCATTCTGCCGCGGAAGCTCGCACAGCGTGTATAGCTGAGATGGAGGCACAAGTTCGAAACGGGCGACCCAAATTCTTTTTCTTCGCGCAGGTGGGCATGGGGAAGCACAGTGACGGCGCTGAACGCGTGTTGGCACCGGCACTCGTAGCGCTGATTCAAAGTATGGGTCTCCGTGCCCAAGTAGGGATCTACGGGGTGAAAAGTTTGGTTGTAATTCAAGGGTTGTTGGACGATCTAATTGGAAAAAATGAAACTCCAGATAATGATTATAACACGGATGATCAAAGGTAAGGCTTTGTAAGAGGTAATTGACGGATTTCTAAAACCGAAACTCCTACTCTTTCCTCGTGAAACAAAGCGCTAAAAAGCGTAAGAAAGGCTTTGAAGCCTGTTCTAGTTTTATGTAGTTACACTTGCAGGCGAGGAAAGGGCAGGGAAGCGCAGCTCATAACTCCAGGCAGAAAAAGCTGACTGTTGTCTTACCCCAGAATGGTAAGGTGCTTTCTACTGGACGAGATTGCGCGATAATTTTCTAACACACCAGTGTTGAGTGGTTGAAACGAGAGATGTCCGTATGCGAGTGGAGAGAAGGTTGCAGTGAGCAACAGTGCACAATTAATAGGTCTAGCAAAGAGTCTCTGTGTAGAGCGGAATCCTATGCTGCATAGTAAAGGCATCGCACCCATCAATCGGTAAATTGAGAGAGACTGACATTTCTTCAGATTATTCTCACCCACTCTTTGTGCTCATGGCTGTTTAAGAATGCTTTACATCCTCTGTTCCCTAAGTTTCTCACCTATGCGAAAAAACAAAATCATACCGAACTGCATATACTTACAACAAGCGAGCTGTCAGAAGAAGTTGCACGAGAAAAAAGCAAGAAGATGAGATTATAGTATTAGTAAGCTCGTGAGAAAAGGATGCATCAGTGTATCGAAAACTACAAAATGTAAATAGAAAGCTGAATGGTTTAGGTTTTTTATTTGGTTCCATTTTCGACGTCTACGTGATTGTATTCGATCATTGTTGTAGGATAGGTAGAGCAGCAGGTGACATGTAGCTGATGCGTGGACCACTCGGTGTGCAACAGGGAGCGATTATCACGACAATGAGAATGAGGCTTCCAGTCGATCGGAACCGCAAAGTGCTAGGCGTTTGCGTAGCTATTTCCGTGGGCGGGGGAGAT
Organism: Amoebophrya sp. A25; assembly: GCA_905178165.1. Taxonomy (NCBI): domain Eukaryota; class Dinophyceae; order Syndiniales; family Amoebophryaceae; genus Amoebophrya; species Amoebophrya sp. A25. The sequence goes on along the minus strand of CAJINU010000004.1, from coordinate 1,464,637 downwards.
GGATATGGCCAAACCGAAAGCTACACCAATGCCAGACCCTATTGCAGGCTGTGACCGTAGAATCAAGCCGGACTAGCAGATCGCCAATTTCAGTAGGAGTGAACGACAAATTTACAGAAGAAGATGCTGGAGATGAATTATCACGACAAAAGCTAGCACCACTGACGAACGGTGACGACGAACGGCGCCTTCTTTGTCTTTCCCTCGTGATAATCCGCCTTATCTGCTTCGTCCAACCACCTGTTTTGTACGACTGGAGCGGCGTACTACATGAGGAACGACGCAAATCTATGAATCGGAGGCGCGTACAAAATCAGAATTGATCGACCTGGATGAACAAGTAGCTATTGCTTCCTGCGAGGAGGAGTGCACGAAATTCTACCTACACGACCAGTCGGGATTTGCGCACACGAAAAATTATCCAGATCATGTCGTTCGATTTGGATATACACCGGCTGGACTTTCTCCAGTTGGGGACAATGAATCGAAATACTGTTTGCGTGCTTCCATTGGCTAAGAAGAAGCAGCAGAAAGTATGCTGTGGGGACGATAGTTATGATTATCTGACTATGTACATGTACTATACGTAATAAAGGCAACTCTAGGGCTACGTCTAGTATTGCATGTAATTTTACATAACGCAAGGCCAAGGCCATACAGCATGATTATCCAACTTCTTCTAGTCATCAGCGATCGACGAGACGTGGACTTGCTGAAAAAGCTCCGAGTGATCCATATTTCTAAGGCAGCGGCGTTCTGACGGTGTTTTATATGAAGCGTGGGGAGACGCAAATAGAATGGAAGAGTCAGAACTTGGGTCGGGAAATCACAAGAGTTGTACTTCAGCACGGTCGAGACAAGATTTTCGCGGCGTGCGGCCAGAGTATACAGGCGTTCACACGGAAGGGAAAGGAGTTTTTGAAAATCAAAACGAACTTGACAGAAACTATCCGCCACTTGTTCGCGGATGACACGACAATATGGACTGGAGGGGAATACATCATGAACCTCTACGATAATTGTACTTAGATTGGATTCTTATCGCTGTTCTAGCCAGTTACCTGGAGGTGGTTCTGCATCCAGCAGAAAAGAATGACATCTTCAAACGTTTCTTGTAAGAGACGAGAAAGACAGTTTGAATAATGTCAGACGAGGCAAGAATTCCTACGATCATCTTACTTTTTGTAAACATTTTACTTTCCATCACCTTTAGCTTAACCTTAATCTTAAAGAAGTCACCTTGTTGATCTTCCTCTGCAGGCAAAGACGCGGGATTCGTTATGTGTCCGGACAGGATAAACGATATGATCTGCGCACCGATATCGACGCAGTGCAGCCTTTCCTCAATCCTAGCGTTCCAGGACAAATCTTTGCGAGGTGCTTACTTGATGTACTTAGCACGGGGGGAGCCTGTGTCAGAGTGTTGAGCGATGACGCAGGCTCATCGTGTTTGCGAGTTGTTGGGGTGATCATGAAACTGAAAGGTCTCGCCGTGAATGAAGAACATCATCATCTTCTATCCATAAGCGTAACAAGAAACCCAATCGGAAATCCAACCATCTGTGCTCAGTCTACGCTGGGGAGAGTCTGATCCACGAATATCAGACGGGTGCGGCAGTGACGTCAGTGGCGTTTTACAACAAAGCGGAGATCGAAAGTAGAACTGCGGGATCGCAAAAAGAGGTGCATTGTCTTTTTGGGACTGACGCGGGTGATGTGGGCATAGTTTCCATTGACCAGGAGAATATGATGGAGACATTTCGACTGAAGAAGGCCTCGAATGGTGGAAAATCAGCGGTCACGCATGTGTGCTGCGGCGATATTGTTATGTTCAACTACATGGTATAATGTTGAGACCAGGAAGAGTAATTGGTGTTGTCGTGCTCGTGGTTATGTGACGAGGGTGTTGGTTCTATCAATCTATTGGGTACACATCATGATCCAACTTCAAGTTCAACAAGTTGACTTGCTCCAACATCTAATAACTGCCGAAGCGGTGTCTTAGACTTGTGCGTGGCGAGGGAAGACGGGACATTGGAGATCTGGAATTTGCCGAGTCAAGATCCAGCAAAGTTGGACCCCTCACAGTGTCGTCTCATGTTCGAGACGCAGCTTGGCGAGGGTGTTAGGGCGCTCGATGTTGGAACAGTAGCGCTGGGCGAGTATAAAGACCTAGTGGTGTCAACCTTCAGCGGAAAAGTCCTCGGCTTCACCGCCGACCCTGCCGCGCAGGACGCAACGGGAGCGCAAATGGTCGACCTCTGCCCTGAAGGAGGAGCAAATCAGGCTGGTAAATATGTTTCGACAGGATTTCTCCTGAAGTTAGATAACACAAGATATGCTTGAGGAGCTGACTCATTCATTTTCAGGCTCGAGATGTTAAAGCCGCGCTATTTTGACTCCTATCCCGCTTCTTACTCCAATGAAATCACAGTCGCTTCCGCAAAAAGGGAAGAGCTGTCGTCTTTAGCCAACGACGCGTCCACAATGGGGACGAAGGACAAGCGCTTTAAGCAGTTGAAGCAGGAAGTAGCAAAGCTGAAACAAGAGGTGTCAACACAGCGAGACAAATACGAAAAAGAAGTCTCAAAGGAAGGCATCGCAGTGACGGGTTCACACGCAAAGGTATCCCACACGTGGAAGCTGAAACCAGACGAAGCCTGTTACCAGTTCGTCCTGGAGTCGCAGTCAAACCTAGCTAGCATAAGCATTCGCTCAGACGCAGCCGTGGATCTCCTTGATTATGTTCTAACTACATAGAAATTCGTTTTCGTTCAACACTCAAAGAAGGTTAGAAATCGTTAACATGTTCTTGGTGACAGACATAGACGCACACACCATAAGACATGCAGATGCACTTGTGGTTTTGCTATAGTAAAAAGAAACGCAACAGCAAATCTGTCTCCTCTAAGTTGTACTCTCTAATCGTTTGTCGCGAACCAGAATGTCGACGTGATAGAGTCACGAGCGAAGCCGACCGCACAAGATCCGCTCCTGATCACATATAGGTTTCAGCAACAGACTAAGCGCTTCGCGATCAACATGCGCACAACCGAAGGGCCACCAGCCACAATAAGCTGCTTCGTCCTTCCAGACGCTCATCCGAAAGTCGCCCACCTCATTTCTCTGAACGTCAAACCACTCTCATTACATGAGAAGGTAATTTTTTCGTCGATGTTTTCTTGTTTCCTTCATGACAAATTTATGAATGTAACTCTAAGTAAGCAAGTGGAGTTGCTGGAAGTGAATCAAAAATTATATTCTGGATCATCTACTACTACAACTACTTTGTCTTCCACCTCCTGCTGACTGTGTGTCTGTCGTGTCTATGAAGCGCTCTATATGATCTCGACCATTCATTTAAGGTCGCGGACATCACGGAGAAATGTGCGATGAATGAGTTGAGGCTGTCAGGGTCTTTCTCCCTGATGGATATGCACCACTGGCTTAGCTTGTGTCTGCCTGATGTACCCGCAAGACCAGCGAGCCACGACAGCTGCCTCTACAACTATAGAAGCACCTTTTTAGGAACTATACTGCAGTGTTCCTACAGCAAGGGACAAGCGAAATTTCGTTCCGACTGTATCACAACGATCTCCGTCGTACGAGATACCATGAGCAGAGAAGCAACGGCCCGCAAGATACAACTCGGCATACAAGTCGACGTACTATATGATTTTGTTAACTCACCCATTTTTTTTGTCAGTCTAGTACCAAAACTATAATGACTCGCTGAATATCTTTTAGTCAGGCAAAAATATGAAGAAAAGAAGGTTGTTGAGGATGAGGAATAGAAGATCAAGATGATAGATGATCGATTAATCTACGTCCACAACGATCCATGTTCTACGTCTACTGCGGACATATTAGCACCTGTACTATGTTGACACAAAAAGCAGCTCAGTCTCGATGTTGATCCAATAATCTTTTTGCTTCAGGTAAAAGACGAATCGTTTCCGTATGTTTTGTCCCTGATGCATCCGAAGCTGGCTTTTCAGCAAGTCTTGACTAGACAAGTCCAATTTGTGGATCCGCTGAAGGAAATCCAGCTGCAAGAAACCAACGAGAAATTGGACTACCTAGACCCAGAATTGCTTGATATCCTCAACAACTCAAAGAAAATTCAAAAGCAATTCGGACTGCAGCCGCAGAGACTAGGTAGAAATTGTGGAAACCGCTTGCGATTTCTCCTTTATTTTCTTGTCGATGTGAGGAAGTACTTGAACTTGAAATATATCATGATCATCTTCATCATCTTACACAACAACCAGATTAACACCAGAATAATGAAAAAGAATTTCAGGTTTCCTGCATGGTCTCATAAAATCGCTGTACACGCATATTTGGAGGATGCGCGGCCATCAATCTGTCCCGCACTGGAAACAGCGAGAACTTGAACAGTTGTTGCAAAATTATCAACTAGAAACGCTGCAACAATTTTTTGAGGAACCAGTCTCATAATGACGCGGTCGGGAGGGTCCTTGTGCATACAGATACAGCATGGCGATTTTGAGGACCCGCCGTAGTTTAAACATTCGCATTCATTGATAATTTCTTTCGTGTATTTTAAACACGTTTTGTTTTTCGTACCCAGGTCATGCTGCATGCAACGAGTCTTCTTTTGGTAAACCTAAACTCTCTCTTCACAGTCACAACTCATTAGAAATCTTCTATGCTGCTGGGAATCCGAAAGTCTCATAGATTCTGTAGAAGTTTCGTAATATTGCTATATAATTGCACGACGAGGTTCATCGTGAAAAATACACGGTCGTGATGACTTCTTTGTGAAAAAAGTAAAACAGGGTGTGCTCAACCATGTAGCACGAAAGCTAGAAATGAGGAATTGAAGAATACGAAAAGAACGAGATCAGATCATGATAGTGTGTTCCCTCACTATAATGAAGAAAAAATAAACTCAGGATCCTGTGACCATTAAAAAGACGCGCATGTTGAACATAAAAATGCTCCTGATACAAATCATTCCGCTCTCTTGACCGATCATGTTCTTGTGCTGAAGTCAATATGCGGACCTTGTAGGCTTGATTGATATAGCACTAATGCAAATAATGCGAAAGCATGAATCAACAGATCCTTTTCAACAAATCAGCCGTGAAAGATCATATCTTCTACTTTTGGTTCTGGCACGTGATGCTTTGCTTGCTATTAAATGTGATGAGGAATGTTGAAGATCTGAAAAAATGAATTATCTATCGTTCCAATGCGGTTTTGCGACAAGCTGAGATCCTTGTTCTTGAGAAATGAAACAAAAATACCACGAAAGCGCCACGCGCATGGACTACTTTGCTTTTGCTTATGAAAACTTTTACGCAACTTGTAACAAATCTATCTGCTCCAGGCCTAAATTATCTCTGAATTCATCTTCATCTCGTTTTTCGAGCACGCAATTTCCTCACTGAATACCTCCCACGAATTCATCATTTGTAGGACGAACGTCACGCTACATACCTTGTTAGTATAGAGTCAACATTGCATGCAAATAGACCTCCTAAAAGTTATATCTTCGCATCTTGTCTAACCTCTTGCTTCCTCGCTCACGCCAATTTTTCATTGGTTGACTATACTTTGACTTGTTGCTAAGAACAAGAATTGTTGGAGTTGTAATCTTCCACTTATATTTCAAAGAAGATGGCGCTGAAGGGTTCTACTACCGTTGGTATCGATATCGGTACCGCAGACAGTATCATCGCATACGTCTGCAAGAATGGTGTCGATGTTGTGCAGAACGAGGTGTCTTCGCGAAAGACCCCAACTGTGGTCGGGTTCAACGACCGTGAGCGTCTCTTGGGTGATGCCGCTGCCGTTGTCCAGAAGAGCAACTTCAAAAACACGTACTTATGATTCTTTTGTCTCTCGAAGACTTCGGACGGTCATGTAGCTTCCATTCCCATACTTGATAAATATGTTGAAGTAGTATTAGACGTCGTCGTAGAAAAAATAAAAACTGCTACTTATTTTCTGATTGAATTATACTTACACTATAAAAGGCGCAATTACAATTTTTCCATATAACTGCCACAGCGTGCGCAACTTCCGACACATCATGGGACCGATGACAATGTGCGCGGAACAGATCTCCCGGGAGGAATTTTGGCAATTGGCAGAGTCTCTGGAGGGCCCGGCTGAAGATGGAGCCATCAGCTACCGAGTGAACTACCGAGGAGAGGAGAAAATTTTCTCGGCCACCCAAATTATGGGTATGTACCTCACAAAAATGAAGGAAACCGCAGAACAGTGGTGCAACAGCAAGGTATTCATCATGATTTACCAATTTTTGTATGAGTTGAAATGCATGATATAACTATACGGCCGCCGACTGCGGCAGCCAATGACAAGATGTGCCCCCTTTTGTGATAATAAAGACGGGAGCGGCGTCTGAATGCCGATAGAGCTTCATTGTTCGCGTGGTTCTACTTATCCTGGAATTATACGTTGCTGAGAAATAACAGCAAAAGAATATATGGCTGGATAGTTATATATGATCATAGTACCTCGCGCTTCCGGTTCCGCAAGAGCAAACTCAGATTATCGAATACTACTACTTCTAGTACTCGAATTATAACGTTAACGACTACATCAACATTTACATATTTTCACTGAGGGGAATTTCTTCCTTCCTCTCAACCTGCCCATAGAAGATAGATGTGAAGCATACTTCTACCTGCCTCTTTATGACTACAACAGGTTATCGACGTTGTGATTTCCGTGCCGTCGTATTTTAACGACTTCCAGCGACAGGGTATGTTGGACGCAGCGCAGGTTGCGGGCTTGAACTGCCTCCGATTGATGAACGAGCACACCGCAACTGCTCTCGCGTACGGCATCTATCGCGTGAAAGATTTCGACAACGAGAAGCCGACCGTGACCGCTTTTGCGCACATGGGTCACAGCAATTTTTCGATTTCGATCTGCTCCTTCAATAGTAGAGGTCTGCAGGTCCTCGCGGAAGTGTCCGACGTCCAGTGCGCGGGCCGCGAGATGGACAAAGTGCTGGTGGAGCACTTCGCCGAACAGTTTAACAAGAAGTTCGGCTGCAACCCGATCAAGAGCAAGAAGGCAAAACTGAAATTGGAAGATGCGGTGCAGAAGTGCAAAAAAATCCTGTCCGCCAACGACGAAGCCAGCGTCAGCGTAGAGTGCCTCATGGAAGACGAGGACTTGAGCGGACGCATCACGCGTGACGACTTCGAGTCCCTCTGCGCGCCGCTGCAGAAGCGCGTTGAAGACGCAATCGCAAAATGCTTGTCCGAATCCGGCCTCAGCAGCATCGATGAGATCTCCTTTGTCGAGATCGTGGGTGGAGCATCTCGCGTCCCGTGGTTCCAGAGAATCATCAAGGAGAAGCTTGGTACTTTAATTGATTGTACCTACGGACTCGTGTCCAAATAAAACATCTACTTCTACATGATCAATTTTCTCTTTCATCTTCATCCTATGTAGTTATATTCTAGCTTCTTATAACCCTGCTCATGATGAACAAGATGAAATCCCTCTCCCTGCTACCACCTCAGGAAAAGAGCTTTCCCGAACGCTCAACGCGGACGAGTGCATTGCTCGCGGCTGCGCCCTTATGGCGGCGATCCTTAGTCCAGCATACAAAGTGCGTGATTTCGGAGTGGAAGACAAGGTTCCACATGGAGTTACCATCACCTGGATGGGCTCTAAGGCAGATCCAGTCGACGCAGACAAAGATGGCGACGAAGCCATGCCAGACGCAGCTGAAGCGGTATTCTTCATTATGGCTTCTAAAAAGCAAATAGTAGTATTTGTTGTTGGCCAGTGCCTCCAGGATGTTCAGAAAGCACGAGGACAAGAATATTCCGTTATGAGTCCAAAAAAACATCTTGTGCGGAAATGTAAAAGAAGTTCAATACATCTGTACAGCATCTTCATTCAACTTCATGATAATATTAGATCCAAAGATTTTTGAACTACAGGCACCGGAATCTGGTTTCACAGAAAAGAGTATGGAAGTTTTTGACGCAACAAAGGACAAGATGAACGCGCGAAAGTACATCACGTGGTACCGGCATAACCCGTTCGATCTCGGAGCAAAGTAATTACATACTGAATTGTTTTTTGAAGTTCATTGTTCCTAGGAATTTTTAGAAGACAGGATCTTGAGGTAGATGTTGTGCACCTTGCATCAGGGCGAGGACGTACTCGATTGGTTCCAAATATCGCTGAAAATTACAGAGTTAAAACTAAAACTCCCGAACTAAAATTAATAACAAGGTACACTGCCGACGGCACTTCGATCGGACAGTACCGCATCGAGATGGGCGAGCATGCTGAAAAGAAGAAAGTAAAGATTGAAGCTAAGATGAGCATTCACGGAATTTTCTCCGTCGATAGCGCAACTATCGTCGAGACTGAGGAATACGAAGAAGTAGTGAAGGAGAAGCGAGAAATCGTCGAAGAAGCCGGTGACGTCGCCATGGAAGGTGGCGCTGAGAAGCAGGGAGAAGCCGGAAACGGCGAGAACAAGGAACAAACCAACGGCACCCCGAGTGAAACTAGTTCCGCAGCAGCCGAGGGCGCGTCCCAGGACGGAGAGAAGAAGGAAGAAACCAAGAAGGAAGAACCCAAAAAACCAAAATACGAGTGGGTCGAAGTCAAAAAGCCAAAAAAGAGGACGAAGCGCACGCCACTAGTGGTATCTATGAACATATTTCTAGGATGAATGTGGTGCTGAATCAGCTGATTATGTTTCTGTGCTCTACTTTATTGCTATTAGATCACGAAAAACTCTCTAGCTACTTTATTTTTCTGAGGGAGCCTCGTCTACTAATCACGACTACTTTCTCCAACTACTTTTAGGTCACGCCATCCGGCAACCCGGGCACAGGCGAGAAACTCATGGCCGCATTCAAGGATGTCGAGAGCAAATTGCTTTCCGACACCAAAGATGTCAAGGAGAACGACAACAGGAGAAACGATTTGGAGAGCTACATCTATGCCATGAAGCAGAACGTCGCAAATGAAAAGGGCGACTGGGCAGCCTATATCCAGACTGCTGCACGAGAACAGTACGGCACGGATCTCCAGACCGCAGAGGACTGGCTCTATGACCATTTCGACGCCACAACTGTGGAACTCTGCGACAAGTTGGCGGAACTTCAGGGCGTCGGCAAGCCAGTGCAAAAACGATTCCAGGACAGACAAGACCTGAAAAACTACCTTCCGACATTCCAGCAAGCGGTCTCGCAAATCCGCACGCAAGCGAACAACCCATCAGACGAGTACTTTCTTATACTTTTTTTCAAGCAAAGAGCAGAATTATTGATCATCAAAAGTTTCTTCTACTTTTTCTTATGCTTGGAGATTGAATCCTATAAAGTTGTTAATGATAATTCGTCGTACTGGAACACTCACAGCTTTGCGCATATCGCGGCCGAAAAGAAGCAGAATGTCGTCGCAGCAGCAGATCAGCTCGAATCTTGGGCTTCATCGCAGGAGCAAGCAGTTAATAGCAAGCCACTCTTCGAGGATCTCGATGCCGCTTTCTCGGTACTTACATGCTCATTCTACTCAGCATGAATAGCTGCTTCATCGTACTACCAGTAGATCGTGATCGTCTTGCTTCGCAATATTTCTTCAATGCTCCATGGTATTAATGTTTCTATGCTGGTATCACAATGATTTTGAAAGAATAATCCACCAAAATCGAAAACCAGGTTGCGATCCTTCAGACGAAGTTGGCAGAGGTTGCCAAACTCTGCAAGCAGGTTATGTCTGAGCCGAAGCCGGCACCGCCACCAGCACCGGTCGAGACAGAGGGTGAGCACCAGGCAGCAAAGGACGAACCGATGGGAGACGACGCTGCTGGCTCGAAGCCGGAAGGTGATGAGGGCATGACCGAAAGCGCCCAGGAAGAACAGGGTGACGGTGCTGCCGACAAGACTCAGACCAGCGGCGAGGAGACCAAGGCTGGCACTTCCGCTGATGGCGAGGCAACGGAAGCTATGCAAGTTGACGAGTAAACATCTTCTCCGAATCAGGTGCCTTGATTCATACGGAGAACGATATAAGAGTGGCAAATCATGCATGAACAAGCAGTTGCGGACGTTGCACAAAAGCAAATCTATAAGCATACATCAGAGACAAAGCGTCGAGGAAACTTCGACGCATCACCGAATGATTTTATTATATGTACCTTGGATTGTGATTCACCACCCAACTGGATCACTGAAATTGGCTTTTTTGGCTTAAATTTCTATTTTTAGAATTGTCTGACGTATCAATACTCACGGAGGGTCGCCGAGATGACATCGTTTGCACGGATATCATCTCATCCTCCCTCCATGTAATACATGATGCAATAAAATGAATTCTTCAATGAGTATGCTCCTTCTACACATCAAGAACTAGATCTTTCCAATTTCTAAACAATCATCTTACTTATATATAATATGCTTAGATATAATAATAAGTTAGTACTTGCTTAGTTGATAAGAATACCGTTTTCGAAAGGTTTGCATGGTGGTGTCCTACCGTCAGTCACCAGTCTTCGGCATCAAAAACTATTCATCTATCATGATCATATTCACGATTTCGTCGACATATCTTTTCTAGATGCATGATGATGTTGCCTACTTGCGCCAGGGCGTGGTCTCGGCCTCCGTCGATCAAATTCAAAGCGCTGTTGTTCGGACAGGGCTAAGCTCCGTGTGCAGCAAAGTTGATTTTAAAGGCTTGGTAAGTAGTTGCAACTGCATGATCAAGTTCTGCTACGTTCCGTTGGAGAATCGTCCGTAAATGGCAATCAGGATCCGATTGTTGTAAGGACACTTCTTCTTGTTTCAGTAAATGGCAACTACAACCTCGCAGCATGCAATATATTTTAGTCATCGACGATGTGGGCGCCGCTTATATTGGATATCGTCAGACAGACGAAACAAAGTGCCAAGAGCCATTTGATCGATATATCATGCTATTCTCGGATGCGAATGTGGACACATCATTCATCCCTTTTCTTACTTCTAGACGACCAGCACCGAAAGAATCAGAATGCACTTCTTGAACATGCTAGTAGATAATGTTCTTCATCATGCTAGTTTCGATTTTTTTGGTTCGGCTACATGATTGAGACGACCGACGGCGACGGGGACTGGACGCAAAACCAGAATCAAACCACATTGATTTGTTTATTTCTGAATGGATGCATCAGGAGATATTTTTAGTTTATTTAGTTCAGACCAGCATTGCGGTAAGGCGAGTAGCAGAGAAACCAACATTTCTGCACGGTGTCGTTACAACAGGCAGCATACGAAGCGCAGGCACAAGTGGGGAAGTTGTCCGTTCTATTATGTAGTAATAGTACTAGGTCTAGATGGTTGTAATCACCACGAGGTGGAATACTTCCGTTTCTTCCCTCTCGTCTTGTGCTCCACAAACCTTCCTGGGTGATCATCTTCCGCCTGAATGTATACCACTTCCTGTTCCTGAATTTCGCACCTCCAAGGTAAAAGAGCATTTCTCACTCAAGGCAGGCAACTGCGTTTATGTTGTTGACTGCTGGTTCTTGTGCCGCCGATGTAAGTAGTTGTTATCAATTCTTGGCGTGTTCTCCTACTAGCTGCAGCTGCGAATGGTCGTGGTACTGCGGAAAATCCAGAAATTTAGATCCCCGCCTTGGTCTTGCCGAAAATCAATTAATTGGATCCGATTGTGAGTAACTCACGTCAATATATAGTATATTTTCGACCATCTCGACTGACTTCTGCAGAGGAATGACAATCACCCAGAATGAAGTGGCGGAACCGAATGTCGGCATAGTGAATGAGAATTTCTGCACTCAACAAGAACGTTCTCCTCGAGGCATGTTCAGCTCATCTGCAATACGATAATGTGCAGTACTTTATGTTGCATCAAGGGCCATAGGCATAGAGGTAAGTAGAGGAAAAGGCTCGCATAAAATTCAGACGAAGCGACCATACTTTTCTTCAAGAGCGCGCAATGCTCATAGGTCTTCTTCTTCAGCTTTAATGTGAGCTTCTTCTTCGAGCGAAACCGAGAGCCAATCAAATCAACATCAGCTAGCTCAGTGACTGAACTAGCAAGCGTTCTATCAGGAATTAGTTGCCATCATTATACAACTGCGTGTCGACGTGTGCACTTTGGCACCTCCATATCCATAGTTCTTTTTAGCACGCACGATGTAGACGAGATTATAAAGAGAACAACCTATGTCTGATGTGCGAAGCTTCTTGTTTCTTTTCGTAAAAGGAACATTGTTATCTATCTCCTTGTTTTCGAAAGCAGGGGACGCTCTGGACGACGGCCACTAACTACAACAAAATCTGGTATCCGCGAAGCCGCTTGATCGATCCATCGACCTCGGAGGACATAGCGGGCTACAGGTACAGCTACAAGTCAAAGACGAGAAAGTAGAGCAGGCAGTGGTGCGGTTGCCGGTTGGAAAACTAGAGCCACAGCTTCGTCCCACCTCTGTTGAAGCCACCCACGCTGCTACACAGGAGCGATCGATAATGGAGGAAACTTTTGTGCAGCCGATCCTTGGGATCGATATCGGGTCATCTTCGTGCAAGGTGGCTTTCATCTCGGAGAAAGGTATGAACAATCTTTCATCCTCGAGCCAGCACTGGTTGAGAAGACGAATTACTTGCTCTCTGGTGGCTTCATTCACCGGCGAATTTATAGTATCAAACACAAACTTGTACGTGGTGCTCGTCCTTATCTACTTGGTTCATCTTGTTGGTCATTGATGATTCATCTCCTCAGGCACGACGGTCGAGATTGTACAGAATGAAGTGAACAGTCGGGTGACTCCGACAGTCGTCGGCTTCACACGAAAGCAGCGCTTAGAGGGTGATGGAGCGCAGAGCCTGATCAAGAGTAACATGAAAAACAGCGTAAGAAATTTCAAGCATTTACTCGGGAGACAACGCGATGACGCGGCATTAAAAGACGAGGAGTTTTGGTCCCTCTGCCCATTCCGGTACACCGAAGGTGGGAGCAGTAGTAGCAGCGGACCGCAGTCTTTGGGGAGTAAGTACAAAACTGTCGGGTTTGAAGTCAGCTACTTGGGCGAGAAAACAAGCTACACAGCTATGCAGATAGTGGGCATGTTGCTCGTAAAAATACGCAAAATTGCAATCAAGTGGTGCAATTTCTATGCAGGAGCAGAAAACGCTGGAGACTCTAGTACTATCTCCTTGATTGGAAAGAGTCGGTGTCGTATCTGGCAATGATGTAGTCAACAGGAAATCAAGATCAACATTGTGATTGTTTTTTCTCCTTATGATCTTTTACTACTACTACAACTACACGACGCCTGACAAGTTTTTTTTTCTTCTTTCTTAGATGGGCTCACGGACGACAAGAAGCTTAATGTTGTAATAAGCTGCCCCGCGTATTACGATGACTTTTGTCGACGGTCACTTCTGGACGCGGCATCGCTCGCGGGAATGCAAGTGTTGAGGATAATAACAGATGGAGCGGCTGTAGCGGTCAGTTACGGACCATACCGGTATATATTTTGAATTCCTTTGATGAGGCTTCATCTTCATGTGTTTCAACTAAACCACGTCGAAAGATTAACGCATCTGAAGTTACTACGAGTTTTCTTACGTACCTAAACAAGAAAACAACAAGTAGAAGGTCAAGGTAGAAGATTGTTCTCGATAACGACAACAGGGTCGAAGAGCTGACTAAGGAGCAAACCCATGTGGCATTCTGTCAGTGCGGTCACTCAGCGTCGTCTGTCGCGATAGCGCGATTTACCAAAGACGGGTTGCAGTTGGTGTCCGAAACCTGTGGAAAATTTGGCGCGCGCGATTTCGATCTTGTCATCATGAAGTACTTCGCGGCAGAGTTTAAAGAAAAGAACAAGCTAGATCCATTAGAGAACAAGAAATCCGTTCTGAAGTTAGAGGAGGCGGTGCAGAAAACCAAGAAAATCCTGAGCAGCAACGACGAGGCCCCGGTGAACGTCGAGTGCTTGTTAGAAGACTACGACATTTCGAGTAAGATCTCGCGAGAGAAGTTCGAAGAGCTGTGTGAGCCGTACAAGCAGCAACTGCGAACTCTGATAGCGGACTGCCTTACGCGCGCATGTCTGGACGCATCGCAAATCGATACAGTGGAAATTATCGGAGGCACCAGTCGCGTCCAATGGGTCCAAAGGATCTGCGAGGAGTGCTTCCAGAAACCTACATTAGGACGCACATTGAACGCGGATGAGGCTGTCGTGCGGGGATGTGCGCTGCAAGCAGCCATATACTCGCCACTTTACCGCGTGCGTGACTACAACGTACTTCCTAGGATGTAACTTTTTCATGTGATGGCTGTTGCCAAAGTACTTGTCGTTCTTCACAACGGATGGGAACACGAAAACAGTCATGACCACAAGAAAAACGAGGATACAGAAGTACAACAGCACCTGCACATCTACAAAGTATAAGTGTTTAGGCACTTGCAAAAATTATGAATTTTTTATGTCATGATCCAGGTCTGGCTTTATTCGCAACGTGGAGTGAGTGTCACCTGGGACGACGACGATGGACCTCGTACGCAGGAGGTTTTTCCCGCACAAAGTCCGCTGAATTTAGTGAAGGTTTTGGCGCTTTACCGCCCAACGACTTTCAATGTCACAGCTTTCTATAGTGACGAGCCTCAGGCAGTTATCGCGTCGTATCGGGTAGAGGTGGACAATCCATCAAGAGCGAAGGTGCAGCTCAAAGTCAAGCTTGATGTGCACGGCCTCTTTGGCGTAGATGGGTGCAGGCTTGTGGACGAAAGGTATAACTCGGATTTTTTATATTCTTGAGGCATCTACATTGCTTGATTTATCACTGTGGGGATGTTTCTCTACTTTGTTTTTCAAGGGTGTCCTACATAAGGAGTGGTAATTTAGAACACCAAAAATTATACAGCAATGCGGACAAAGGAGGCAAGGCACTGAAGTTCGCGACAATCGGTGCACCCGGGTGCACCCCGGAAGAACTCCAAGGTACTGCTACGATTTCATTTTCATCCCTTTGATTTATCTGTTTATACATGTGATCCAGTGCGAACGGATTTGACTCATTTTTGACAATCAGAAATTCATTGTCCTCTTTTAAAGAGATTCAGATTGAGTAATAAGATTTTCATATCTCACAACAATTTCCTCAAATCCTCGATCTGTCTTTCTTTTGAAAAAAACCCAGCCTTGCAGAGGATGGAACTTCAGTTTCAGGAGCAGGGCGCCATTGTACAGCGTCTTGAGAATTTGCGCAACGACGTTGAGACCGAAGTGTACCGCCAGAGGAGTGCGGTACAGACGTCGGCACAGTTCGCGAAACTTTCTGCTGGAGACAAGTCTACACATTTAGACCTCCTGCAGTCTACTGAGGATTGGATCTACGACATGCAAGATGAATTAACAGAGGACTCCCTCAACGAAAAAGTGGCAATCGTCAAAGAAAAATACGCATTGCTAGAGCAGAAAGTCAAGTAAGAAAACCTGGGTGGACGAACTGGCGACTTCGACTTGCGATGGTGTTCTTGCACACCTAGGTTTCGATGCTATCTCGATCGCCTTCCCTATTTCGCCTTCGCACTCCTTGGTTGCGGGTTGCAGCTTACAATTTTAATTGTTGGCTCGAGCGTGGGCGGCTTTCGCTATGGACCACGAGCACAACAACAGCCTTCAGTGTAACCACCAAATACATCTACATACAAACCACGTGCAGGGACCATTCCTCAAGCTCGCTAGACCGATAAGCGCATGCGTGACGATATCTTGGGTGCATGCCTCGGATTCACCAGTAGACCTAGTCCTCACTCCTCACGACCTGTATCGCACGCTACGCCCACATTTTTACATTCATGTGTTGGACTCGAAATTTTAGACATTGATTCACTCTTTCCCGTTCCTCCCATCATACAGCTCAATGTAGTCGCCCGATGCTCTAAGCCGGCCCCTTCTCTTTCTGATAGCGCCCGGTCCTTATAGAAAACCATGGAAGTTGTACTATGTATTCTACACTCAGATTCCTTCGTTTTATTCTTGATACTCTGCTGATGTCTTATTTCATCAAGTTATACTGACTTTCTGATTCTGAATCAGGTTTTCTTTCTTGCTCGACGATCAGTCTAGATATGGGTGTTCAGTCGTGCGGACGGTGAAATGATAAAGGTCAAATTCTGGAGGTGCTAAATTACTATCCTGGAAAATCTTCAAAATAGAATGTCGCTTCTCACTATCCTTTCTCTGTTTGATCATTTCCATCTGCATTGATGCGAGGACGCTGTGAACAATGATGAGGTGTGTGCTTCAATGAAATTCTCTCGACCGAGGAACACTGCGACAGCGAATACAAATGCACTGACCCCCCGATGAAGTCACTTCTAATTCGAGAGGTACAAGTACATCATAGACATCATCAAACATCACTCAGAACAACAGGAGTCAAAAAGAGCGACTACGAAGCTGGGCCTGTGTGTAAGGTGGTTGTGACTTACTTTTGTACAACAACTTCTTCATTTATGTTCTTCGACATCAAGTAGCGCAAGGAGAAGAAGTAGTAGAAAAGGTCGTCGCTCGGCACGAAACGTCAGCATAGTTTTTCTTGTTGTCTATTTTCTAGGCATATTCGAACACGTTGTAACGACCTCAGATAAACATGAGGCTTCTCCAATTAGTGTGTGGGCTGCTCGCGGCCAGTATTGCTCAGGCACAGCAGATGCAAGCACCAGTAGCAACGCCAGAGCAGAGAGACGAATATCTCCGTGATTTCAAGGAGTTCGACTCCAACGGAGACCAATATCTCGATGTACTGCTCCCTACAAAGTGTTTGATGAAGATCTCCTAGAGTCAAGAAGAACGTCTACTCAAGATTGACAGGAAGATAGCACTACAACTAATGCATCATCTTACGCCAGTTCAAATCCATGTTGATGTTCTTGATCCTGCTTTTTAAAACTTCGCCTCCTTCCTTTAAGAGTTCTACCCTTGTACCCTCAGTTTCCACCTATTTTTTTTTTACAACAGAATGTGTTTCTAACAACTTATTCATGATCTAATTTCGCTTCCTACTTGTTCATGTTCTTTCAACATTAATTTCAGACACAAGAAGTTCGGGGGAACTTCAAAGGCGAGGTGGCAGACCCAGAGTTATGGGAATTCTATAAGATGGCCGATAAGGACTTAGACGGCAAGGTGTCGCAGGAAGAGTACATCAAATATGCCGCGGATTTGAGCTACCAGTCTGAGGATGGAGTAACCAAGGAGGACCTGTAAGAAGTACAGCACGAGCACGGCGAGGTACAAGACGAAAGTAGATCAGAGAAGAGACTCTTCACTCACTTCTGAGGAGCACCATCAGAATTACGTGAGCATCGTAGTACATTGTGCGAGGACGTGACGTCAACAAGATGAACTTCATCAACTTCTAAGAAGCAAAAACAGGTGAATTTTGAGATTCCGTAGCTACAACCCACGACATGAAGCAAAAGCATGCACGACGACGATACGGCAATAGAGAATGTTGTATTACAGTACTGAACTGGTAGCTCTGATGCTCATTCTTGATGCTGGACTTCTTGGTGGTGGTTGTGGTCGACATTAATAATTCGCTGCAGCATGGTTGTCTTTCCAGGAGAGGACGCGTAGCTCCTTTTCCTCCAAAAGCAAAGGAACAATTTTCCCTTTTCATGTTTTCAAGTATAAAGAGGTGAGCCACCAGTTTGAAGGAACACAAAGAACAGTGTCATAAACATAATCAATGGAAGGCTACTCCAACTACACAATATCTTCATAGTTGGTATGTCTCATCTACTCAAATGGGACACCATGAATGAATACTCAACCTCAACAACGGCACAACTAAAACCCTGTTTATGGGCCTTTCCCTCCCGTCCATGACCCAACAGAGCCCACGACCTTTATCTGATCGAACGGTGATCTGATGACCCACATCTAGTCTCTTTCATCTTCGTGTCACAACAATTACCAGAACAAGTGTCATGTTCATCTGTCCACTCTTGGACCAAGTGATAACTCGCTCATGTGTGTGTGGAATCTGCAGTAGCTGGCGGAGATGAAATGAAGCGGTGCCGCAGCTTCTCACTTTCAGCATCAACAGAGTTCAAAGGAATGGCTTGTCATCTTGCGCTTGCTGCAACAAATCGAAAGCGTAGATGCAACGAATTAGAATCTTCAGATGCACCCAGGAAGCGAAATAGCCTTGCAAGAATTGTAAACCACGTAGTGTTGGTGCAAGTAGTCAACGGAACTTGTTGTATTTTTGTCGCTGTACTAGGACAAGCATTGTTACAAGAACAACTAGTAGCACGCGCTCAACACCACGGCCTTGTCGTCCTCATGCTACAAATTATGATACACAGATCGTTGGGTGTCCTTGTTGACGACCATTCCCATGGCATTTCTCAGCTTCTAATTTCGTACTAGATGACGTTATAATCAGAACGTCAACGTGCAGACACCGTGGTACGTCGACTAGTGGACCCAAAAATTGGATACATATGACAGGAATATCCAGGCGACACAGCGACATAAAGGTGTTTTTTCGGCACGACCAGAAGATGTTTTAGTAGGCGTTGCATTCGTATTATTGTAGTTCACAGTTCTTACGCATCTTATTTTCTTTTTCGGTTAGTGTCACGAAGTTTGTTCATAACAGTTCCTTAAAGTTCGTCCAGTGTTGTAGCTGTGGTACTAGAATATAATCAACACTAGTAGAGCATTGTTGATGACTGATGATACGATTCAAGTAGTTTTCGTGTGATGATGTTCACGCTACTGCGTCTATTTCTGACGACTATGACTGGCACTACTACATAAGACCACGACATCACTTACTAAGCATTGAATAAACTATATAAGTGAATGTCATAGTGGATGTATTAGTCACCAAAACAGAATGCCGCCCTCGTCGTGCTTTTCACATCGTCATGTGGGCACCGGTGATCATCGGGAGTGCCTCGCGCTTCGGAGCCGCAATCGCAGCGATTAGGCGTTAGAGATAAGTGGAGGTCATTGATTGCCTGCAGACGTATATCCAATTTCACTTTATTACGCAGTCTATCTCGTTCGGTAACTTTAAGACCAAGACAAAACACGCATGGAGAAGCAAGAGCCACCAAATCGCGGAGTACAACTACAAGTCCACTGTTGTACAAAGGAGCAGCGTGTGACGTAAGAAGCTTATGCAGACGCGGCTAAAGCTTTTCTAGAAACGGGACCGACCAAAATTTTCGAACGTCGCAAGACCTGCTCGAACGATTTCGGAAGATCATCTTCTACGCGACAACAACAGCGACTCTCAACTAGCGACATCAGCGACACAACCAAAAGTCATTACCACTACCTCTCGATGGAAAATTTTGCTCCTTAGAGGCAGCAAGAATTAAAGCTAAACTCAGCAAAAGCAAAAACAAAGATGCAGTACCTTGTTGATGATCAGAGTCAATTCGACGCAGTATGTCGAAAGATTCTGGAGTTCAAGCCTGCTGTCTATCTCGACACGGAATTTGTGCGCAAAGGTAAAGATTTCTGCGTTGAAAATGTATCAGTCTCCTAGTAGTTTTTGATGAAGTGTTGTTGATCATGATCAGTATCTATAATTATTTGTAACAACTATTACTAATTGTACAAAGAATCGCACTGGTACAGCACAACCAGATGACGGATTACTGCCCAAAAAAGAACATTTAGGTCGCACGTTCCACGCAGTTCTGTCGTGCATCCAGATGGCAGCGGAGTTGGACAACATACGGATTATCGTGGATGCGTTTCAAGTGAAAGATTTGACTTTGTTCGGTCAAATCTTAGCCGACCATGAAATCATGAAGGTCTTGCATGCACCTTCAGAGGATTTTCGCATATTTCTCCATCTTTTTAAAGCGCTACCGAAAAACGTCTTTGACACACAGTGCGCGGCAAGTGTATCCGATGCGATGGGACACGGGAATAAACAGCCAGGAAACTGCATCGGCTACGGAAAGCTATGTACTTGCAACCCCTACGCCTACAGATATGCTTCGACCTTACAAACTACTAGTCGTGTGAAAAATGAATCAAATCACCGAACAATAACAAAATCGCAAGATTACCGATGGTCTAATTAGATACCGGAGTTGCTTGTTAGTGTTACATGTGCTGCTCCTGGATAAGGTGAAGAATACTCTTCTTCATCGACGGTTACCAACACGTTGATCTACTACTTGTCCTCAATGACCGCGTCCTCAAAAAACCACCAGGCAAAGCGTTGTTGAATATCGAAGTCGATAAAAGCATGCAAAACGCGGATTGGGAAATCAGGCCGCTAACTGCGCCGATGCTCAATTACGCCATTCTTGACGTCGAATATTTGATACCTCTGCGCTACAAATTGCATGAGCTATTGGAGAGCAGTGGAAAATGGTACTAGCTATCTTATTTTTGATGAAGCATCACTGTCATCTTTCAAATTGACATCTACCGAGTACATCATCATCTTCCATCCTTGTTCCTTCTCGTAGGACTGCGTACCTTGTGGAGATCGCATCAACGATCATGAAGCCAGAGACATACAGACCTCAACCGGAGAAGCTGATTCGAAGAATGTGCCAGGAGACGCTGAACTGGTACCAGCGGTCTGAGGACCAATATGGAGACATTTTTTTTGAGGAAGCGGAGCTTGTACGAGCAACATCGATATTGACAGCGCAGCAGAAAAATCAGAATGGTGTCCCAGGGAAGAAAGGCCCAGCTCCAAAGGGCGGCGGCCTACAACATGGGACGAGCAACAGAGTAGAACATATGGCGGCAGGTGGCTACAAAGGCGTACCATCAGACCTGGTGCCATCACCAGGGGACTATGGCTTAGGTGCGGCCGGCTCGGCAAATATGGGGTCGTACATGGAGGGAAACAGCGTGGCATCAAATAGTTACATCATGAATTCGGATTGCGCGTCAACTAGCGTGAATAGCGTAGGCGCCGGGAGTTGTTCAACGACCTCGATTTCACCACCGGGCGACAATTACGCGATCATACCACCTGGAGATGGTGCTGCTACTGCAGGACCTTACCAAGCTAGTCATCCTCGTCAACATCCAGTAGTTGGTGCAAGCAACAGCGGTTGTTCTACCGGAGGCGGCGGAAGCTCCAAGAGCGTATCGCCAGTGGATTCCACTGGGTCGTTGGAGAATTCCTCGTGTGCCGATGCTGTGCGAAACTGTGTGCTGGCGAGCGTCAATAAGAGCAAGAACTCTGTTTCCTTCGGAGGCAGTGGTGGCAGCAGAAGCCAAGCGGGGGTCAAGCCGGCTGCGAAGCCAAATAGTCGGCAAGCACGCGAAGCCAGCTTCATGCGTAGGTTTCACGCCCTGCTTTTTCTGCGTGAAGAGGAGGCAATGGCAAGGGACATACCACGGCAAAACTGTGCACCCGATGAAGCCTTGATGGAGGTACATCAACTTCCTTTTCTTATGTCACCTCGTATATTTTGTTCTTGTCCGAGACCGAAAATAGTGACTATCTGTATCGCTATCGTTGATAGTATTCATAATTTTTATTGAAATTTCAGGTGTGTTGTTGGTTACCTACATCAAACGAAGAGCTACGAGAGTGTAGACGGGTGAACCGGACACCACTTGCTAGGGACCGCAGTCGCGAGCTGCTCTTAGGGCTTTGTCAGGCATTTAAGGTAGTTGTGGATAATCAACAAAAATTGGCAGCTGGTGCATACAAAGGCTCTTCGCCTGGTACCAGTAATAATTTCGCCGGAGGACAGGCATCGGTTGGATACAACAACGGAGGTGGAGGTGCCACTGATAATTACAGTCATGCAGCTCCCACCGGAACGGGGGGCCATCACGTGAACAACAAGGCCACGAGTTACGGTAAATTTTCCGGATCCTGGGAAGAACAGCCGAATTACGGCCAGCAGTACAACTGGTAATACCTGCGATTCGAGAGCCACACCGTTGCTGAGACCCAGTTTTAAAGTACCTTCTTCTAGATTACATCGTAATTGTGTCGATCATAGGAGTGTGTCTAGGTCTACGTGTAGCTAAAGAAAATCGAAGCTCTTAGTTTTTGGAGGCTTTGGCTTCTCTGACGAGTTATGGCTAGGATCACGTGAATTATTGATTATGGAGATTACTAGTTATCACAAGCATTACTGTCATTTTTCATGTTTTACTGTCACGATGAGCATCTTATGCTCGCTTTTGCGAGGTATATTTATATTATCTTTTACCTGATCAACATTCTCACTAAGAGTAACATACTTTCTCAGATTCAGAATGATACTTTTTAGGCATAAGTAGACAGAAAGATATCACCATTGTAGCGACTGACTACATGTTTGATACTCAAAGGGTGTGCTAGCATAATTCTAGTACAGCTAGTTCACGAAAAGTATCTTCTCTTCACCTTCAGGGAGAAGACCATTATCGGGACCGCTTCACCAACAGAATGATAACATCTGTTTAGTTGCGGCAGTGCCTCGTCTCTCTACAAAGAGGCGGCCGCTATATATTGTTCTGATGCTGAAGCGCTCCCTCGCAACTTTTCACATGAAGATATTGTAACGTTCAGTTTCAACCTCCGCGTCAGCGTCATTGTCATAGTATTCCATTGCTTTTTGTTTTCAATAACAAACTCTTGGTTAAAAAGTCACCCACAAATTACAAAGTGACATCGTCCAAGAAACTGGACATGATGAATGTCCTACGCAAAAGTGCTGCTAGACGAAAATCGTCGGGTAAACTAGACGTTCCGAAGACTGTAATAGAACACATTACCGTACCAGCAGCAGTGGTTACATTCTCGGCATTGCTGTGAATTTACACCAGGCGTGAGTTTCACTATATTTATAATGTCAATAGAATTCTTGTACTTAAATAGTTGTCCTCGCTATATAAGTGATTCCATAGGCATAGATTCCATTATACTTTAAGTCTTGCTACTTATCTCGCCGAACAATTTGAAGAATACCCTTACAGTAGCCTCGTGTGCCCAGGCTTCCATGTCCACATCCTACATCGTAATATCCATGAAGCAGTAGATGACAGTTGTATTTCCTGATGGTTCTGGATATGTTCTTGTTCGGCATCGCACATCGCATTCGAGATCGCCTTGATGCATATTAGCGCCTACTCTCTTCTCACATCTTCGTCATACACATCGTGCTGCTGTTAATCTTCTTCGTCGCCAAGTCGGTCTTCGTCAACGAGTCATATCGGCTTCCTCTGCTGGAGAAGTTCGCACAGGTCCAAGGTGAGGGCAATCAGTGGGTCCATCATCTAGCCGCGCTTTCCGCTCGGACTGTGATGTCGAACAGATCCGTCCTTCACCCCTCGTGGCGTTGGTGCGCTTGGCATCCCTGACGTGATCGAGATGCTTGAGCTTGATGGTTGGCAATTATTGGCACGCCGTCATGTCATCCTGTTGGCAGTGCCCTGATAAAGCGCAAAGACGTGACTCAGATATTGAAATAATAAAACTTTCATCACAACACGGCATAGAAAACGACGACCGATCTATTATTGTTTTCAGATATAGGAAAAAGGAGCTGTAGAGCTCTCTAGCAAACGCTTTTTTACTAGCCATTACACACATAGACCGACCGAACGAGAACGTGATGAGAACCAAGTGCAGGTATTACCTTGAGTTAGAGAAAAGCGAGTGGAGAGCACAAGAGAAAAGCGAGAGGTCACTACGAAGGCCACAGCGACTTTTTGTATTGGAAAATGAGACGTTCCGCTCCTGCAGCTGTGCCGCTGTAGCCGAGGGCTGCCAAGCGTAGAAGTGACAAGCATGGAATCACAGACTCGATACCCACCTCTTTTTGTTTTCTCAGAACACGATGGATCGTCCTGAGTAACTTCTTTACCACAAGTTTCTAGATGTTATGGAACAGAATCATGCCTCTCTTGCTCGCTGGTCATGTGTCGTGGGGGTGGATCGCCACGAGGATGCAGTGGGTGGCCGTTTGTCGTACAGCCTTGGGTCGAGCCGCAAGATCTTCATGATGACGATATTAATTTCGATTACTCGAAGAAGAGCGCCGCTGTCGTGCACACATTAAAGGGCGATGATGTGGTTCTGGCTATCTGGAGGAGGCCACCACTTGGTTTTGTTGTCCCGTTGGGCATGCAACTTTTTCCTGGCGTTCCACCTTGGAGGATCCTACACCACAAGGCAAGTACAACGTGTAGTCGCCTTCAAGAGCCCGATTGTGTATCAGGGAAGGACGCTCGATCCGTGCGATGCGGGAACGGAGTTCGACTTGGTGGTGTTCAAGCGGTGGCCCAAAGGCACTTTCGTTGACTCCATCGGGGGAACGGTTGAGCACTGGACACCCGAAGAAGCGAGGTGCATGGCGGCCGATGTGGAATTCCTAACCCACATCTGTAGACGCGCCATGCAAATATGGAATCAGCTGATTGGTCCAG
Organism: Amoebophrya sp. A25; assembly: GCA_905178165.1. Classification (NCBI taxonomy): domain Eukaryota; class Dinophyceae; order Syndiniales; family Amoebophryaceae; genus Amoebophrya; species Amoebophrya sp. A25. The sequence goes on along the minus strand of CAJINU010000004.1, from coordinate 1,440,210 downwards.
CCTACTACAACTGCATGGATGAAGTGAAGCATGAATGCAACGCCGAATACGATCATAAGGAAAGAGAGAAGAGCGCACTGTTGAAAGATACAGAGGTTCGGGGAGAAAGTAAAAATGTGGTTGAACAACCAGAGGATCTTCTGAAGACCAGCACAAGTGAACCTGGGCTGTCGAAGGAGAAATCTGCAGAAAATGAGTACCATGAAGAACGACTGCGTGTTCTCAGTGTAGACGTGTGCAGGAAGTGGCATCGACGAAGTTGCTCCGGGGAGGTTGTTACACTTTCGACCATGCGCGATGGCTATTTGACTTTGGATGCTTTTGAGCGCCCTGATGAAGGCACGCCAGCTGGGACCCTTTCACCAGTGCAAGCCTTACCATCTGCGTGCTCCTCTGCGGTCCACAAGAATATCCTGGAACAGGTTCGGTACGATTTTCTGAGTGACTACGTGAAGACGCACTATCGAGATTTAGAGGTCAAGGGCCTCAGGGCAAAACGAAAGGCGGATTTCGACTTAGCACAGTATTTGAAGAAGAGTGGAATGATGGGAGCAACACCAACACCTCAGCAAGAAGAAAGTAAAAGCGTTACCGAGCAGGTTGATACCACCAAAACTTCTGAAATCCGAGTCCGACAACTAGAACCAGATGAAGCATTTGTTTTCGATGAGCAAGCTGCGGAAAATCGCGTTGGATTGTATCGTGGGATCGTGAATTTGAAGTACACGCACATAAACCCGACCGAGTCCATGAATATGTGGTACGGCGGCTGGCAAGCGGGCCTAAATTCGCTGACAAATATGTGGCTTCTAAAAAAACAGTTTACTGACAGGGAATACCGGAAAGTACGGGCGATCGAGCGCGGAAGTGAAGGCACATCAGAAGCGGTCGCGCACGCGCAGGAACCGGAGTCCCCAAAGGCGGCATCTACGAAGATTTTAGAAGCATACATTGAAACTCCGACCGATTGGGTTCATGGAGCTTGGACAGAGAGGCAGTCCGTGATTTGTAACCTTGCTGCAAAAATAGCCGAGGAGAAGCGAGAGCGTGCCGGTCCGGGACAAAAGGTGCTGTTGCGCATAGCAGAGGTAGGGATTTATCTTGGCTTAGCAACTTTGCGTTTTCTAAATCAGTGCGTGCGTCTTTTCGATCCGACTTCGCCTGAGCATGTTCTACTTCAGTACCACGCGATCGATCCGTGGTCAGAATCCGTAGCAGGATACAACGCTTCCGCGTTTTTCCAAGGGAAGACCCTGGCTGATGCGGCGATGCTTCCGAATGAGACAGAGCGAGAACGCCGAAAAGCAGCATGGGACGTCTCTTTCTCGAACATCTATCAACAGTTCGAGCACAATCTTAGAACGAAAATGGAATGTTCGCACGAGCTCTTCGAGGTACAGTCCCTGCTTCCTAGAATATATAGCTGCGGGAGCAGGGCTTCTAGGTAAAAAATGAAAAGAAGTCGCGTTGATCATGATTGGCATGATCGTGACAGATATCATGCACATGCTCGATGCCAAAAAGCACAAATATTTTTTCTACAAGGAGAGAACCACCGTTCCTTTTTGATGTGGTCAATTCTCCAGATCGATCCAGTTTTCTAAATCCTGACCCCGCTGGATCTAATTTTGAAGGTTGAATACCCCGATGCGGAGCTTCAGCAGCTTCACGAAGATCCGAAAAAACGTCAAGTAATCAATAGTGACGCTGTTGGATTCTTCATTCATCGCGCCAGTTCCACCGTGGCTGCAACAAGGATCGATGAGCTGGATCTGGTTTTCATTGACGGGGACCACACTTTGAGCGGTGTTTCTAAAGATCTCGTGTATTTCGGCCACATCGTTCGGCGTACCGGTGGCATTCTGGCTGGGCATGACTGGAATTTGGAGGGGTACGAGTCCGTGGCCGTTGCTGTAACAGCGTATCGTTTAGGTCTGCACAAGCACGCTCATCGCAGTTGGTTCGATGGGCCGATTCACATGGATTCAGATTACACGTGGTGGATGCGGATTCGCGCTGCTGGCTCTTTGTCTTAAGGTCGTGCCCCAGATCACGATATCCTCCAGTTATCCACAGCGAGGTCATCTCATTTTTTTTTATGACCAGGCAAGCTTCCATCGTCTTCAATTTCATGACTTATTTTTGTCAATTTCTTTTACGTCGCGTTCGCTGAGCGTGTGGATTCCACGTTCAAGCAAATTTTGAACAGATGCAGAACTGGACTCGATTCCTCTCAATCGTGGCTCCTCTGAATTTAGAAATCTAATGGAGCACTTGTACATGTACGAGGAACATGTGCAGCTGGGTCTCCTAGTGGTTAAGGGTCTATCTTCTGTCTCCTATTTCCTGGGCTCCGTTGGAGAAACGTCGAGGGGATTTAGATTTGAACTCCGGAGATAAGTATTCCGATCGGTGAATCACAGATTCAACGGATTCTTGAGCTCATCTAGATTAGTTTTTCAAATCGGATCAAAGCTAGCCTCACGTTCCTCACGGTCATCAGCACGGTCTTTTCACCAAGAAGCAGATCAGCAGCACAGAAAGTCATGAAGATTGACTTCCGCTAGGGAATGATCTTTCGTGCACCTCAGGAGAGAGGAGATCTAAATCGTCGGCCCGTCAAGATCTCGCCACAATATCGTTGACTAAAGCGCTCTTTCAATGGTCAGAAAGGTGGACCCACGACCCCTTTATGTAGATCAAAAAATCAAATACCTGATCAAACATTGAAGAACTCTGCCCAACAGTGTTAGATCCCAAGATGGTGAAATCTAAAGAAGATCTCAAGAGCACGCCATCAGTCTAAATCACGATCAACGGCCACCAACATCAAAGATCGAGGTTCCAATCTTCACATCGAATGATCTAAATATCACTGCTTTGGTCTCAACACAACGACAAATTCTCACTACATATTCATGCCTTTTTATGCGAACTTCCTCTGTTGTGATATGAACTACCACGTGCATGTTCTTCAACAACTAAATACATCTTGTTTCTACCTTATCATTACCAGGGAAATTTGAGAAGTCCGAGAGGGATACTCCTGTCTACGGTCCGTTGTTGGGACGACATAGATACAAAATGGCTGACGCACCTCTTTTCAAGCGCTTCGTCGAACCGGGACGTATGGTCCTCATCCGCTATGGACCTCTGGAGGGAAAGGTCGCCACCATCGTGGACATGGTAAGATTTCTATTCGTGTACATATTGGCTTCTTGGATACCAATAGCAAACGTCCTGCTGGATTTAGATTTTGGCGTGTGTCATCTTTAGTGAATATTTTTTGTAGACTCAGTTCGGCGCTGTGCATCACTCGCTGTGAAGTATTTAGATGTGCCACATTTCTAAACTGCACAAAAACTCCAGCTTACCAGACCAGTCTAAAAACTAAGGGAAGTCTTTTTTAGGAGGCACGAACCATCACCCATCTCCTAAAAAAATTTTCAGGTCTCCATCAACAAAGTTCTGATTGATGGCCCGACCACCGGTGTGAAGAGACAAATGATCCCGCTCAAGTGGGTCAGCCTCACCGGCGTGACCACCCGCCTCGGCCGTGGTGCCCGCGAAAAGGCTCTGAAGAAGTCTTTGGCCGCCAGCGGTGCCGTCGCTCAGTGGGAGAAGTCCGGATGGGCCAAGAAGATCGCCGCCAGCAAGGCCAAGGTACACTTTCTACTCGTGTGTATTTTCAAAGGTGCTAGAAAACATGTTAAAAAACTGTTGAGTTTCTGAGATGCTCCTACTTCCAAAAGTTTTCCCGAATCTGATACATGTTTAGTTTGAAGTTTTTAAAGACTCATTTCTCTAAAAATCTTTCCGTCACTATCCATCACAGGCCGCACTTACCGACTTCGAGCGATTCAAGCTCATGCAGGCCAAGAAGAAGGTCAACAAGGAAGTCAAGAAGGCTTTGAAGCCAAAGAAGAAGTAAGTGCGTTTTCGATCGATAGGGAAGCGCGACTCAGTATTCGATCAGGCTTGAGGACTACCAGTTTTTTCGGCATCTGCAAATTATGGGATCTCCCGACGAAAGCGATTCGCTTTGTTCTGTTGGCGGATTGAGGAGATTTCTACGCTTGTAGTATGTTCTTGACTCAAAGCTTGAGCAGGAAGACTGGTTGCTAGGATATGTCAATTATCCCAACTACAGGAAACGGACTTAAAGAACTGCAGCGACGAAGCTGGCGCTGCCCCGCTCCGGGTTGTATTCTGGTCGATGCTCCAGGTGTTCGAGCGTCAGGTTGAGACTCGGTTAAAATTGTTTTCTCGGTAAAACTCTCACTCAAGGTAGTTACGCATATAGTAAAAATAGTCGGAGGCGACGCAAAAGTGCTAGAAGAAGTACAACGGCGTCAAGAAAAAATCGAGAAGAAATGCAGAATGAGGGCAAGCAGGTCGGATCAACGTCAACCCATAAAAAAGCTCGTCCTATGGGTGAGTATGACCTGAAAAGAGTCGCGATTACGCGCCCCTCCAACAGGGGAAAGAAATCACCTTAGTACAGGAACTTCATCGTGCAAATTCTATTGGAGGGAAAACCACATGTTCAGACTCGGGGAGAGAAGACATGATGAGATGACTTTAATTTCTTCGGTTGGTTGAGAGAACTCAGTACCAGTAAAAATGGCGTCAGTCAGAAAAGTACATGGCAGAAAACGCTTGTCGGAAAGCGCGTGGATGTCGGCGTGATCGTAAACCAATTATCGCAATCATGATCGGTGCGGCGCCTTGATCCATAGTAGCCGGAAGACGACCTCGGCAGTTGAACCAATTGTAAATGTACGGTACTCTGGATGCCATGCGTTTCGGCATGCTCGCTTTTTCCGCGCAAGACCTGATTGGAAACATGAGGAACTGGACACTCTTGAGCACACTCGTCCCTTTGTCCGGTTCTGTTGTGCAGCACGCAGCCGCTTTGTTTGTCCGCGAAGATTTAATGTCGTTACGGGCAGAAGCTGACCGTTCACCTGACTCCTCCGGTGGTGCGGACGCCAATCGTTTCTCGCTGTTCGGGGAATTTGCGGTGGGATCTGATGAAGGTGAAGACGATTTGATCGCCGGAGGCTCGGTACCGGAATTTCTCCTCCAAATGGGAGCTGTTCTGCCTTCTATGAACTCGACATCGCCGTCTTCGGCTGTGGCAGAAGAGCCACCACAGACTTCGCTTCTGTCGAGAACCTCTCCACCAGTGGACGTCGACGCGGCACTTCATCTGAGTTTCTCCCTTAACGGCAGTGGGGCGAACAGAGAGAAAACGCGTGACGACACCCACTCCGAATATCTCGCAGCCCTTCATCGTGGTAGTGACTGGCGCGAACCGGTGGAAGTACCAGCGGCGCAGTGGAACTCCACGTTTTTCATGGAAGTTGGGAGAGACATTGAGGTTGAGAAGGTTAAAGTCGCTTCTTCCAATGACGCAGTTGCTTTCGCCGAACTGTCCCTTTTGCATCGGGACCACAAGCGTGGTGATCTCATTTTCACGTGTCGTCGAGCGGGCACTGCCGAGGTGAGGAGACTACATTTTTGTTTTTCTAGATTGCGCTTCTGCCTCTTCGCGAGTAGGTGTGGTGTTAGAGCTAGTGCGGTTAACATTCGTGATTCTGTTGCATAATTGGTTAGCTTTCGTCGTCTGGGTCTGCGATCATTTGGAAACTTTGGAAAAACATGTTTTCATTTTTGCCGACTCGTGGGTCGCGACGAGTCTTGCAGATTGTTAAGAACCTCTTAGTAGCACACTGACTTATCAGGTAACAGTGACGTTTGATCTGAGTCGAGCGCGCAAGTCCACTATTTCCGGCGAGGCGCTGCGGTCGAACAAGCACAAAGGAACGGTGGCAATTGTGTACAATAAACACTGTGCCGGGCTTCCGCTTGTAGGTCTGAGCTTGAGAGTCGACGAGCGACACCAAAACCAGAAGGGTCCTGTGCGCGAAAAGACTTCTGAGGGCAGGAGTGAGACCTCCCTGGTATTCGACGGACGCGCCAATGGTTTTGTTCGCGCGCAAGAATTCATCGATGCTGTTCACAGTGTTGACGATGTCGCGCCAGGATTCCTGCATAGCGAACCGGGTGAGTTGGACTCTTTCTCAACGGATGGAGGTCGTGTGCTGAACTCTAATATATTACCCTTGCAGCGCGGTCAAGATGAAGACAAGCCATCTGTGCCAGGTGCCACTTCTAGCACCGCACTCGAGCAGCAGCGCCTCTCGCTGCTCACTGCGGTATCGCGAGCAAGGATACGGGAGGAAAAGCTTACGATCGCCAGTCGTTTCGGGGAGCAAATGGGAGCTCTTTCCGATATGCCAGTTCTCGCATTCGAATCATCGCTGTCAATACCCGTGGCGATGCGACGGCCTTCTGATATGGCGTTATTGCCACTGAAGATAGAAGTTGAGGGAAGTTTGTCTCCGACTTTATCGCGCATCTCGGGTTTTCTCGAGCAAGGTAACGATATTGTGGCAGCTGCGAAGAGCAAAACGCAGCATGTGGTACTGGTAGACGAGGGTGACGAGCGGACTACATCGTCAACACGACGATCTTCGCTAGCTCTGCTCGAAGAAGCACTAGAAGTCACATCTGAGGACGAGGCCGCTGCGGAGACCGTGGAGACGGTTCTACAAGCAGCAAATCCACACGGCGGCGGCTTGGTGTCCCTCGAGACCGAAATGCCTGACAATTTGCGAGTGGAAGTGTTCCGGCGCGGGATTGGGAGCAAGGAAGGCGCGCAGAAGCAACAACAAGAAGGCACCGGGGGAACACCTGGCGTTGTCGAGCGAAATGCTCGCCAGCACACGTCGTCCACCGCGGAAATCTTCTTAAAATGCGAGAGATACGGAGCCGGCGTTGTCACTCTTTCTTTAGTTCCTTTCCCGGCGTGGCAGCCTTGTGCTCCGGTTCGTGTGCAGCGAGCTGTTTTTTGCACGCGCAAGACACAAATGCCTACGTATGCCTTATCCCAGGTCGTGACGCTGATGGATACAACTTCTGGCGCGACGCCTTCATCTGCCGCGGAGGATGAATCATCAAACAAGAGCCCACACGCGTTCGGAACAACGAGTGTCTCAACATCGGCCTGGTGGCGCAAAAAGAAACGGCAGAACGTGTCTCCAACACGCGAGGTTGTTCTCCTACAGGGCGACGAGGAAATTGCGCAGCCTTTTGACGCGGACTGGAATGAAAAGTCGTCGATCTTTCGTATCTCTGATGCAGATGCGGCTGATCGCTACGCGGTGACGTGTGCGCTCGCGTCAGCGGATGAAGCAGTGAATCGTGCGAGGAGACGGATGCGTCCGTCGCCTTCTAAGCAAACAAGTGCGAAAAATCTTCTAGAAGTAACCACTTCAATAGAAAGGGGGGCAAATCGAGGAGCCAACAGTGAGACGCCGACGACTGGGGAGGAAGGTGTGGCCTGATTCAAGCATAGGAAGATGTAGATGAGTGATGTTCTTCGCTAGCAGTAGAACACTGTCAAATCATGTCTGCTATCTCCACTACAATTTCACGACTGCATTCAGTATATCTGAACATGATAGAAGGGTTTTGCAGCAGTCGAATAAAAAGATTTCATTTTGATTATTTAATAGTAATCATTTGTTTCTTGCATCAACAACTATCACAGGTAATGGTCAACAACAACAGCAGCAAGGCGGCTCTGCGTCCCAGCATGCAGATGGCGTATCGCTGTCGACCCTTCGTGTTGAGTACAACTGCGAGAGGTCGGGTCTATACGAGTGCCGGATGGACGTGCATTGGGGTGCAGTGAAGGATGACTATCGCGGTCGCGGACTTGTGTGGAGGAAGCAGTGTGGAGGCGATCGCGGAGTTGTCGTGATTAGCCGTGATGCGACGATGCTAGGCGCACTTCCATTACAGATGAGCAGAGACGGTCATAACCACGGTCCTCGTCATGTGCTTCTTACGCTTCCAGCGGATGCAGAGACTGCCACTTTTATCGTGCATGCAGACCGGGAGATGGTTGCTTTAACGAAGCCGCCAAGAGTTCATGTCGTCACCGATGGGGAAAAGGGAGAAGAACGAGCGGAAAGCACTAAGAATGCAAATGCAGGAGGCGGTGGTCCTCTCTCGTCTGTGCGTTTGATTCGCGGACACGAGCTTCGTTCGATCGGCAAGGATGCTGTGCTGACAGCAGCGTTTGAGTGCATGACTTCCAATCTTGGTGATAGTGCTGCTTCGACGTCATCGTCATCCAGTCAACTGGTTGAATTCGCGTTACCAGTGAGGAATCCATTGCCGCTGGACGGAGATGCGCTTACTTTCGTGGTGCGGAAGGAATGCCCTCCTGTGGCGGCAAGCGGGACTGCACCAGTGGCTTTGCTGAATACAGCAATCAAGCAGGTGACAGGACTCGTGGCATCATCGTCGGGTGCCTTGACGGGGGATGCAAGTAGTTTACCTACTACAACCGGAGTGTTCGTACCCGCTTCAGAGCAGCAGTGGGTGCGGTCGTCTGCAGTATGCTGCGTCGTTTTTGCAATCGTGGCATTCTGGACGTGCACACGGTGCAGAGCGAAAGTCACGTAGTGGAGTATTGCGCGAGGCGTCAATAAAAACTATTGAAATATTTTGAGAAATGTTTTTTCAATATCTACTCTTCTATTCTTCTACTCCAATTTACGAAATCGAAAGCCTCGTCGCGAAAAAGAAATCTGATCCATGCACAGAACTTGCCTAGATGCTGTAAAAAGAGAAAAGTGATGACCCACAGCCACTGTGCACAGGACTGAAAAGGTACATTGATGCCCAACATCATGCTACGAATCATCGTAAAACAGACCAAGTTTGTGTTTTCTTGTCAGAAACTTTTTCGCAGAAGTAGCATATGAGAAGTTCAACATCAAGTTCAAAACACCGCCTAATTTTAGCACTAATTTGCGAAGGTCAAGTCACTTTTCTCGAAGAGCATGGGACCATCCTGTTGATTCTGGAAGGATAGTGTGTCTATACTGTATTAACCTTCCTTGCCCTTGATGTGAGAATAGCGGAAGAATAAACATCTGAAATAGATGGGAAATCTCAACACGAAGAGTCCTCCTGTGGAGCAACGGATTCTCGTTTGTGGCGTCGAACAGGGCTTGGCTTACGGGATCAATGACTTGATCGCGCGGAACGGTAACGCGAAGGAGCTTGGGAGGTTTCGAAAGTACTCTCCGATGGGTCTCGGAGCCCGGGACATAGATGGGGTTCCTAACGCGAAGGTGTTCACGGTTTCGGGTGGATCGCAAATTTACCCACTGTGGAGGAGTGTGATCTTGCCAAAGGCACCTACTGAACAGGGAACGTTGACGTCGCGCAAGGAACACAATCTTGCAGGTCTGATCTACATCTTCCCAGGTACTTTTTTATCTCTATTTGCTTGATGACGGTTGTGTTATTCTCTTTGAAAGTAGCCATTCCTTCGGTCCTTGTTTGTGTTTCAGTCGATCTTCACTCGTATGTTGTCTCTTACCTCGATTGGGTTGATCTGCATCGCGTTGTTTTGAAACCCCTGTAGTCCTTCCTGCTTCGTAATTCGGTTCTTGACAGCTCTGTAGTTTCTTTCGTAGTGAGTCTTATAAATATGCTCCGTTCGGTTTTATGGCCATCGGATCACTTTCCTGGTGTAATTCATGATTTCTGTCCTGTACTTCGGTCTCGCCACATGTCGGCTTTCAGCTTAAAGTCATACTCTTTCCTGGCACCCTAGCCCCGATTTAGTTAAGCTCCCTGCTTCCCTTGAAATAATGGACCATTTTTGTGTTCGGGCTACCTCGGATATCTCTGTAATAAAAATGACGGGTTGACCTTGACACGGTGCAGAAGCTTGGCGGCGTTGCAGGTAAGTGTGGACATTTTAGTGTGGATAATTGATACTAGTTTAGTTTAATGCTATTTATACCGGAGTTTTTTTCACACGACAAGCTCGGGATGTCACCGCGGGTGAGCTAGCACCCCTGAGCCGCAGTGGCTCGCCGTACCCTTGCTTGTGCGAGCACTCACTTTACGTTGGTTCTTCTGTGCTCCTTTTCTCTTCCCTTCTGGCCTGTTTGAGCATCCTTTGTTTTCCTGTCAGTGAGACCTCAGGTGGCAGCAGTGTGCCAAATCTCCGCACTAGCTATCTTAACCTACTTTAGTGCTGTTTATGCCCCGTCCTCCCCGTCATTGGTCGCTGACCTCTGGGCTTCCTTTCCCTTTGGTATCTCATGCATTCTTAAATCAGGCTAACCTCCCTTTCTTCCAATTCATTCAACCACAAGAAAATATCACAGGGATGCTGCGCTACGAGGGTGCTTTCTTCTGAAGTTCAACGTTTACTATATAAGAATACCAACAGATCACTTACCACCTGGGTTTACAAATTTTGATATATACCTTCCCAGGTACTCGAAGTAGAAGCTCATTTGGTTCGGGTCGTGTACAGACGGATATGCAAGCGCAGAACGAACAAAAGCAGAAGGGCAATTACGAGGAGGCGCTGATGAATAACCCAGTAAAGTATTTGAAATACCTGATTGGAGAAGCGGTGGACGAGACCGGGTATTGCGTCATTCTAGACAGTGATCCGGCTGAGGTTGCAACAAAGGTTGCGAAAATGCCGGTATTCGTCCTAGTGGAGCTCACCAGCCTACAAGAAGATATGCAGGCTACAGAGAAAGAAGCAGAAGGAGAAGCACGAAGGATAGCAAATGAGAACAGTCTTGGAGAAATTTTGTCTAAGTCTGGCAGACCATGGAAAATCGGCGCTCTACAGTTACTGGAAGGAGAAGGATGTGACAATTCGGCGGCAGACAAAGCGATTAGCAATGCGTTGTCATGGATTCAAAATACAAATAAAGCAACTGCATAATAATACACCTTCACCTGCACAATCATCATAATTAATATATAGTGCAAGTGCCTTGCAGAGTTGTTCACAAAAATCGCGCGCCACTGCAGCGAAAAGAAGGACTGAAAATCGAGAGAAAATGAGAAAATAGAAAACTCGGAAATATTTCATGTTCACATGCATGATACCTAAAAAAGGATCGCTCATCAAGTTGTCAGCCTCGGCGAGGTCCGCACATTAACTATTCATAGATGTAGATCATCGAGCGAGTATCGAGCTATTTAGGAACAATGGCCGATGATGCTTCTGGGGGGCGTGCGTATCGTTGGGCGGATGATGACGCTGATCGCATGTCCGACTTAGCTGGTCGGCTGCATCTCATGTCCGTCGATGTAGCGAACAAAAAAATTGTTCGTGACCTTGATCGCGAAAAAGCTCCTCGAGCTGACGCTGACCTAAATGACTGCACACAGAGAATGACAGCTGTTTTTGAGCAGAAGGAAAAGACTCGGGAGCGGCACGTCATTTCTGGAGCTGGCGCCGTCGCTGTGTTACATGGTTGCGAGGATGAGGAAAGCCTGCTTTCCATTGCTGATGAACCGGACTCAGCTAAAGCAATAGCGCATGGTTACGTTGGCACGAGGATGCACGACCACACCAAGCGAACCATCGCTGGATCGTCATCTGAAAACGATAAGACGAATGCACCAGAAGGTGCACCAGCGTGGGAAGACGAAGAGCGTCCGCGCTTCTGAGGTTTGCCTTGGTATTGCTTTCAGGCAGGGATGACGCCATTTGTTCCGAAATAATTCCGACAACTGGTAACCACCGATGAGGCTACTTCGATATTGATTATAGTTAGGATGAGATCGTGAAGGTTTCTCATCTGCTGAAAGTGCGTTAGAATTAGACCACAGTGGTGAATAGTATGCTTCGCTGGACGAGCCGCCTCGTCGTTCTTTGCATCATCTCATCGAATAACAATAATATGTTGACACATGCTGGGTCGTGGAGATGCCTCGGGGCGCATTTTTCTGCTTCCGTGATCTTTCTTTTACAAAAGCGAGCCTTTGCTAGTACGTAACAGTGCCAATAGAAAAAAATTCTCCACTGATTTGCTTATTTGCTACTCATACATTATACATAATCATAGTTTGTTAGAAGTTTTTTCACTTTTTTGTGACGTTGTTGCCGGCTTTCTTGGCGCAGGAGAGCTCAACGACTAACGATTTACCGAAAAACAACTGATATAAACATCGATGTAACCGGTCGACTAACAAACATGAGGCCGACAATCGACGGACCAAAATAGGCACTTTCATGGGTGAAGTTCGTTGCGCTCGAAGAAGAAAATATTGTGACATGATGATGCTCTGCGGGTTCAGTATGAGATTTGAACACGTTAAGAAATCGGACAGTGAGGAAAATATGGCTCGTCTCTAGATGGATAATTAGCAGAATTTTTATCCAAATCAATTAGAACATAAAGTACACCATCAAGAAGAAGTAAACTTCAACACTCGTCCAGTCATGCTACTTATCATGATTCTGAACAATACGATTTCTCTGAAAGCCTATGCCGCTGAGAGACCGATGAAATCAGGGACGTCGATGTGCAGACGAGTCTCTCATGCTTTCGCTTTTTTGATGTGCATCAACATGGTTCCGGACCTCCAACACCACAGTCAGTTACAAGAATATTCCGAGACTTTTTAAGCATCAGCTAGCGATGTTTTGTACTTCTCGTAATTTCGCGATCAGCTAGTACCCTGGACGAGAACTTGTTGTCGCATAGCCAAACAGAGAAGATGGATTCTGCTTCTTAGCCGGGCTTTTTCTTGAAACGTCAGCACCACCTAGTTTGCATCACTTGCGTTGGGGAACGGACACCGGAAAAGATCATTTTTAGAACTAGCGCCAAGCACTTGATGAGGAGCGCTTCATCGAGTGGTTAACAGACGCAGTAGTACTGGAAGTGTTCCGATCATGTATGTGTATCTGTAGAAGAAGATAGTTTGCAATACATAGAAGATGATTCGGACGAGACTATCATGATTAATGACCTCTTCCGACCTTGCTCAAGCTCAATAAATCCAACAAGTAAATATGAGATCACACGAAGACTGTGCCTGTGGCCCCCCTGGCACTGAGCAATTGGGCACCATGATGCCATCTGCGCCTGCAACGGGAAGTTTACCACCCGCCTCGACGGGCAAAGAAATGCCTCCTCTACTGCTTGACTCGACACCACGGGAAGCTGTCAAGGAACAAAAGTTTGATTACCCTCTGGAAGCAGAACTATCTGACTCAGTGATACGAGCAAATCAGCAAATACGGAAGGCGGAATGGACCCCGCGGCCCCACGCAGAATGTGCTGCGCACAAACCGTCGGGCGGGCATTTTGGAAAGGCAGAGCCCGGAACAAGCGCACCACAAGCAGAAAAAACATCTTTAGCAATTTCATCGTCGTGTTTGGCGTTGGTCTCCCGAGCGGTTCTCGCGTCCGACGCCCGCTTGACTTGGCGACCACCTGAACTCTCAGGTGTGCGGGACCTCGTCGTGGACTTCCTTGCCGAGGGTCACGACTACGATACAGTCTCCATCGAGCGAGCAGTATATACGGGAAATCGAGCCTTCGCGGTCGGGGAGTATGTGCGGGCAATGAACTGCTTTGCGGTCGCGTACGAACTATTTCGCTTTCTGCCTCCTGATCGGTATCTTCCATTGGCCCACGACTTGGTGCTTCGGCGCGCAGTCTGTCTCAGTATTTTAGGCCGGTTTGCACAGGGACTGCAAGAGCTCACCATTGCACTTGCAGCTGTGCCATATTCACCCGCAGCGCTATTCTTCCAAGGAATACTGCACAGTACATTGTCATACCTAGTTGTCAAGTGTGCTGCGGAAAGTAGGTGGTAGATCAGTCCTAACGATAGGGAAAATACACCAGTTACCCGTATTGCGGGAACAGCGGAAGGTGAAAAAGGTCCCTTATTGCAAATATCTCACGATCTGGCCCGGCGCCGGCTTCACTTTTAATCATACTTATCAGGTAAGGCGAACGACACAGAGAAAGCCAACTATTCTTTTCGACAGTGTGTGGCGCAAGACAGCGATTACCACGACTTGATCGATGTCATCGTCGCGATTTTTCTTCATATGGGAGGTTATTTCGATCATGCTATCGAGACGACGTCTAAGGTTCTTCGAAGAAGCGAAATCGAGGGGAGAAGAGCCATGACAGATTCACGGATTGGAACGTAAGGACCTCGCTGGGGGTCTCTTTTTAGTTGTAGTTCAGGAGTCGATAATTTCTTTCAGTTTTTGATGTTGCATCTTTCTCTTTTTGTTTCTATCCCCAAGAAAAACTGAAAAGACGGCCGGTAAGCATTAACGTTATCTCATCAATGAAATTGAAAATCTGAGTCTTCTCGTGCTTCCAAGTCCAACTACTGCTGCAAGAGCTACTGCACGACCATCACTGCAAACCAGGCTCGCTTTGCTGGTACGTGCAGACTCGTACAAATTTCACACCGACGGCTACTTTGCACCACAGGCGGCCACTGATTACTGCACGCTTTTTCGGAGCGACAACGAATGTTGCCGGCCGCTCGCCGGCCGCGGTTTCTCGTTCCATCAGCATGCGCAAATCGAGACGGAGTTTGTGCCTCGCTTTTCCGATGTACTTGAAAAGTGCAGGCCGCGCGGCTTTTTCGAGTATCCGTGCTATAACTTGAGTCGAAACTGTCGGGTCCGGCCTCTCCGGGTCGCGTGTCTCGTACTGCTTTGTTGCACGCGGTTCCTCAGGCGGGGCCGATTCCAGAGAGAACTTACGCGCTTCGAGCTGGCTTACGAAGAGCTGCAGCGGAGGCGCGAAGAAATTGAGGAAAAGCTTGAGGTGGAGCGCTTAACACAACCGAAACTTGCGGCGCTTTCGGATAGGCTGATGCTGGGCGGCGACCAAGGCAAAAGCAAGCAACATCACGCGGCTCAAGGTGGGAGTGCTGGAAGTACTAGCATCATTAAGGCAACCGGAAGAGATGCTGGTGCTTGTTCATCTTCATCGTCAAGGCCGGGTGCTGTGGGAGTTACCACGAGGAGACGGGGACCGTCTCGAGCCGAGGCAGTGGCAGCCAAGTTACGCGGAGAGGCGGAGCGCGCGAAACCGAGTAGGGTGGATGACCTTGACAACGACGCTAGCAGGGGGCCACAACCGGCAAGGGGAGCTTGGTCAACCCAGAACACGTGCAAGAGCATGAGCAGCAAGTGCAACAGTAACAAGAAGACGAAGCCGCCAGATGCGCTCCTCGGACCTTCCAGAGTAGGCCTAAGCGCTAGTGGCGATGGTTCGGTCGTGTGGGGTCCCGCTGACGCTGATCTTATACACGTGAAACCATACAGAAGATACTGGTTTGAGCGGCCTCCTCGAGTACCGAAGCTAGAGTACTACGATGCGAATGGTGACCTCGCTTTCGGTGTCCCGGACGACAAAACTCTGGCAGCTTTATTGACGCAAGAAAAAGGAAATAGAAATTGTGTCTGGATTTCTAGGCGGCGGCATCGACGGCGAAACAAGAACAGACTAGCGCTAGATCATAATGGAGGTCACGGACGAGGAAATAGCGAAAATAGTCAAAACGTCGTAGCAAAAGGCGAAAAAATGCAGATCTTCACCGAATTGCGAATAGGGACAGGCCTCGATGTATTGAGCAGAGGAGCAACTAGGGCCGCAGAGGGGGTTGTCCCCGATTGCACTGAATCACAAGGAAGAAATGGCACTTGTGCTACAGGCGTGGCGCAAGAGCAAACACACGGATGGCAAAGCAAAGAAGGAAACCCGGACAACGCACACCAGGAAGAACCACATGTCGCCAGACCACCTGAACAGCTAGATTTCGACCACGATGCAGACTTGCATAGGGAACTCGACTACTTCGTTGCGCTAAAGCGACAGGGCATCACCGTGGAAAAGTGGGATGAAATACGTCGATGTAGCGCGGAAGAAACTCCTGCAGAAAACAATAAAGAGAGCGCCGATTCGCCATGGCCTCCTGTACCCCGTATCGCGAATAGTGCTCTCAAACATAGAGGAGGGGACTTAGACGAAGAAGAAGGAATTCTTGCAGTTGCAGGAGCAGATTCTCAGCACGACAAAAATTTCGAAGGCAGTCACGAAACTCCATTCATGAAGTGTGAGCATTCTTCATCTTCTTCATCCTCCTTGCGCGATGTGAGCAGAACGACCACATCAAGTATAGCATATGGAGGTTCACCATTCATCACGTGGTCAACGTGGACATGCTGTCGTGAAGATGAAGGTCTTCATGATCACTCCTCTGATCCGGCAAACATGAATGCCATGTCGAGCCCTATTGACGACGTGGTCGAGGTGATAGACGCTGACATTTGTGCAATGCTATTTTCGGGCGTCGATGAGTGGGAGGAGGAGAATGAATTGTCCTGCGCGGCATTTTTTGATGCTCCACCAGATGGAAGTAGCAATGTTCCACCAGGAGCATGGAGCGGGAGCCAGCAGCGTACTTACATATCTTCCGGACACTCTACGAGAAGGCGCGGGAGGAGTGGTCGACGTAACATGACAAGAACTTCTACAAAGGAGGACAGCGACATTTTTGTAGAACAAGTCACGTCTAGTACAAGTAGCACGAGGGCATTTTTCCTCGATGTAGCGTTTGTTCTTGCACTGATATTTGAAGGTAGTCACAGAGCGGTGATGAATGAAGATGGTTGTGAAGAAAAAACGAGTAGGAGTTGTACACAAGAAGAAGAGCAAGATGATGAAGGTAACACGTCCGTCGATTTTTTTCTAGCGGCGTCAGTCATCGTCGAGGCAGTGACAAAGAGCTGCTTGTTGCAACTCCACCTACAGGAGGAGGAGGAGGAGGAAGGATACAACAGTGGTGCCATAATAGAAATAGAAGGTCATCATGAAGCCAAATATGATGAGCAGTGCGGTGTTGCTAGTATGAGCAAGCGGACCGGGCGTACTGATCAACTTCTTGCATCGACGACGAGAAAAGACTGCGGTGCGCGTCGCGATGAACGAGTAGAACCAGGAGTTTCGCTAGCCCCTACCTCATCGACATTGTCGTCCGCTAAAAAAGGTGATGCACTCCAGGAATTACAACAACAAGCACATCACTGCAACTTGTTACCCGTGGTCGCCTCTTCGACGATACGTGAAAGGCATGCCCCGAGCTTCTTTCCTACGCGTTGCAAGGACATCGAATTTGATTTCAAAGCTGAGCCAGTCTTAGATGCAGTACTCAATGTGAAGAACATTGACGGTGGTGCCGCAGAACATCAACCGCATTACAGAAAAAATGATTCACGCCTCCCTCTGAGCGCGCCGCATTCATCCTCGACAAACAACGTCATGAAATCAAATGCTCTTTTACTACATGAGGATCAAGCTATTCTAGATCTAGAGACGACATTTACATTACGCGATGAAGCGATGAGGACGACTCAGGATCAGCACGATCGAGACCATGCACTGGCTATGCAGTTGGCCTTGGAGAGACCCGTTTCCGTGCAGGCACTGCCAAGCAAAACGGGTCTAGACTGGGACGAAGAGGTATGGGTGGCAAAAGCTGTCGCCGTAGCAGACGAATACATAAACGAAATGGGGCTCTCTCCTGTGGTAATGCGAATTCCCTACGTGATCAAGAAAATCAAAATCGTTTTAGAACTTTTTGACGACATGACTGATTAATGAACCAAACTATGCATATGCTTGTTTCGTAGTGCTGTCATTGAATCTTTAGAACAAAGACGGAGAAGGAGTGCTTTGCTTTTTATTGAAAGCACGACTGTCGTAATTTTTTGATGAGCAAGAAAACGCTTCGGCTCTAGTACCAACTCGCTTCTAGCTGTAGCTCATGCTTCGATGACAATTATGACCAGAAGTGATGCGACTGGAGCATGATCATGCTCCCCACAACAACATCACAGCGACAGCGCACGATCGAAACGCCTCGCGTCTCGGTGAACTCGCATCTCGCCGGCCGAGCAACGTACGATGGCGTAGACGTTGTGGATGCTGTTATGGGGAAGGAAGGTTTGGAGATTCTCGAAGACTTTTGGTTCGAACTGGACACTGTGTGTGGCCTCACGACGATGCAGCCATTCACTGCCGAGCCGGAGCGCAACGTCGCAGTTTATTCGGTGTACAACCATCGACAGTACGTAATGCCCCCGCCAGCAGTAAAGATGCTACCTGGTCGTGTGGCAGTAAATGGAGGAGGGGGGCGGCTACTCCTGTCGTAAAATCGGGTTAGCTCTAGAAATTCGTTATGTTGCAGCTCATCTCATGTTGACGCAGACGCAGCAGCGCGGTGGCGATTCATGCAGCGTAAGACGGCAAGAACGAGTACTACGTTCTTGACTTGATAAAGGATGAAAGTAAATAAATCAAATGAAAATGATTCTTCAACATGATAAGAAAAGCAAAGGCAAAAGCGGTATCATTACTTCTTAAAAATTACTGAAATATTGAAAATCACCTTCTACCAATGTTGAGCTCTTGCTATAACTATCGGCACGAGCATCGACATTTTCTCTTTTTCTGCACAGGATGATTAGACTAGCACTAGAATGGCTGTTGATCTGAATATAGAGTTGCGTGCAATGAAATTGAAAGAGTACCACGTGAATCGAAAGATAAATAGGAAATCGTTCTAGAGTTACATGATTAGAAAGCGAATCCGCAAAATTCATGTACATGTGCTAACTACTCGCACATGAAGCGATTCAGCAGCGTAGAAGATGTCTTTTCGACTGCTGCTAAATTTCGATATTATGATTGATACCTAGCGGACCCTGAGGCTCTCTGACTGTACCTGTAGTCTCTGAAAAATAAGCTGATAATCAATGTTTTCTTAAAGGTAATCCAGCCTAGAGCAGCGTCTGGTGCACATGGTTCGTTTTATTCTTGTACTTGTTCTGATTAAACCTGGTGCAAGTTTAGAAGTGTATTCAGTTCTAGTAGAAGTGGAAATGAGTGCATGACTTGATCTGTCTGTAGTACAACGGCAACTAAATCGAATAATTTTATACCAGACACATTTATACTAGCTTGGAGCGTCCGATAACATCCCTCCCACTAGGATCCCCCTCCTCCCCAAAATAAGAAACTAAGCAAGGCAACGACGTAAGCGATACGCGTTTTCAAATTTCGAAAATTTTCCACGTTTTGCCAGCATTTGGGGACTGGATCTCGTGCGTTTGAAGTCAAGGGCTAAGATCCCAAAACTTTTTGACTTTCAGCCCTTTCGCTGAAATTTAATGCCTTGCCCTTGGCTTCGCGTTTTTCAAATTTCGAAAATTCTCCACGTTTTGTTGTCGTTTTGGGATTGAATTTTGTGCGTTTGAAGCGCTAAAGCCCCTAAATTTTTGACTTTCAGCCCTTTCCCTGAGATTCAGTCTCTTGGATTTGCATTTTTCCAATTTCGAAAATTTTCCACATTTTGTCGCCGTTTTGGGGTTGAAATTGAATTCTGTGCGTTTGAAGTGCTAAGATCCCAAAGCTTTTGCTTTTAAGCCCTTTCTCTGGGATTCAATCTCTTGGCTTCGCGTTTTTCCAATGTCGATAATTTTCCACGTTTTTCGTCGTTTTGGGAGTGAATCCCGTGAGTTTGAAGCGCTAAGATCCCAAAGTTTTTGATTTTAAGCCCTTTCCCCCGAAATTCAATGCTTTGGCTTCGCGTTTTTCAAATTTCGAAAATTTTCCACATTTTGTCGCTGTTTTGAGCTTGAGGCTCGTGGGTTTGAAGCGTTAAGATCCCAAAACTATTGATTTTGAGGCCTTTCCCTGAGATTCAACCTCTTGGCTTCGCGTTTTTCAAATTTCGAAAGTTTTCCACCTTTTTCCTCATTTTGAGAGTGAGTTCTTTGATTTTGAAGGGCTAAGATCCTAAAATTTTTGATTTTAAGCCCTTTCTCTGAAATTTAATTCCTTGGATTCGCGTTTTTCAAATTTCGAAAATTTTCCACGTTTTGTCGTCGTTTTGGGATTGAGTCTCGTAAGTTTGAAGCGTTAAGATCCTAAAATTTTTGATTTTAACCCCTTTCCCCCGAAATTCAATCCCATTGCTTCGTGGTTTCGTGGTTTCATGGGTTCATGGGTTCATGGGTTTGGGGTTTGTTTGTTTTTGTGTCGGAGGTTTTGGGTTCGGGTGTTGGAGGTTTTGGGTTTGGGTGTTGGAGGTTGAGGTTTCCGAAGGGAAGTGTTTGCAAGGTTTTATTGCTCTTAATATTTAGAGAGAGAGATCGATACTCCTATTCCTTTGCAGTTTCTAGTGCACCTGCACTTTCGTGTATATGTTAAATCAGAAATTATTTTTAGGATCCCCGCCAAGAAATGTGTCCTGTTTGGAAGGATGTGGGAGAAAGGAAGGCTGATGTTAGCTACGGTGGTCATGGCAGGGCGACATTTCGTATCCACTTTTTTCGCATGAAGAGTATGAAGCAGACTCATGCAGGAACCTTCAGAATTTTGCTTGTTAGTACATCAGGATCCCTAGATCTACTTCTACAGCATTGCTCACAACATCGGACGCGACTCGTTCAGTGTCCCTAGTAGAAGTGCGTAAAAAGATGGTAAAGTAGATGAACAAGGAGAAGAGGCATATTTTGGTACGATACGAAGAAGAGTAAATAAAACAGAATTTTCGATCTTCGGTCTAGGTAGTGAAGTAGAGAAGCAAGTGATTTGTCTTTTTCCTGATGAAGAGTCGGCTTCTGAGAGGTCAAAGTCGGTCATAGCTTGTCCTAAAACGTGCAGAAAGTGTGCGCGTCCTTTTCGCACAACATGAGAGAGGCAAGGTTCCGCGATTTTCCACTTACATGATGAAGCAAATTTGAGGCTTGGTCTGATGAAGTTTAAGAGAAAGAATACATTATTTTTCATGAGAAGGCATCCCGCCAAGAACCCCTCCCTTTGAATTTGCATTTTGTTTGATTCTAGCTATATTAACTACCGGCGCCAGTACACTGTCATTCTTAGTAGCTTTCAAAACCGTGATGAGGATGCTTATTTCTTTTTCGCCTCGCTTTATCGATTTCATTTTCTTCTGATGGACTCCTACGGCTAAGCCTATTAAAATGGATTTTGTTATCCTCTTGATGTCCACAAGTGCTTGGAAACGAAATGTAACCGGAAAACGGAATGATAAGAAACTTCAGGAGGATGATGAAGAAGTGAGTCTATTATTCTTAATCACGGTCCTTGCTATATCAAAACGACGACCAAGAATTCGTGTCATCTTCGATAAAAATAAGTAAGTAGAAAAAAGCATGGTGCGAGCTGGTCACGGCGTGATCGTGAGCATGAAGAGTCCCTCCGATGACCCGCGCCCGCTCGGTCTCGCAGACCACCTCAACTCCGTATTTCAGCCTGAGTCACTCTGGGCTCCTTTCTTGTTCCCGGGTGCTGATGTTATGCATTCACAATAGAGTAGCGGTAGCAGTAGGACTAGGTTTTCAGTTTCACTTTCTTCATAGAAATAACGCGAAAAGCAATCTTAATGCTGTAGTAGTGACTGTTCAAATATGCTACAACATTCTAAGCGTAAGCGCTCGACTCAATCCCATCAATGGTCCTTCTTAAACACAAAAGCAAAAGACATCAAGAGTAGGGATCACGTTGTAATCTCAGTTCGTTGTCTCCTTTCTTAGACATCATCTTCATTCACGATCGAGGAGAGCCGCTTCAACTCTCTTTATTTTCCCAATGAGAAGAAAGCCTTACCCTTTGATGCAGCGGCCTTAGCTTCATAAGCTTCTCCGACATGCATTGTAGTGACAACATCTTCTAATTGTTAAAGAGGCCAAGCTCATTCGCAACTAGAAAGAGATGTAGTGCGAGTGGACGCATCCCGTGGACACGCCTCATCTTCCGCCTTACTCCGTGGAGAGCATCGACCTGTGAGGAAGATATCAAGTTACGCCAACATATGTTTGATATCATCTGCTCAGAGCAGATTTTGTCCTGGTAATCGTTATCTTGAGAGTAGGCTAACCATGTGGTATTTTTCCCGCCCATTATATTTACCAGCAGATCTGGATGATTTGCAGGATGAAATCGTATTGTGCCTAGTATGAGATCATATAGGAGAGGAATATTGACTGATTGTGATCGCGTTCGTACTTCTAAATCACAGGGCATGCCGATACTATCCTGGTAGAGTCTGGGGTTGGAGCGGATGAGCATAGTAGAAGCAGTAGACAAGTTGTCTTTGATGCGGGAGTGAGTCCTGAGAGCGCCGTCGCTAGCGAACACGAGGCAACACTTTACGTGCTCGGCGCGACAATTGCTTCCGCAGCAAGCTGCATGGTTTTCCGGAGATTTCTTGTGTACAGAAAAGCATCGTCTGGTACTTGCTAGCAAGATTTTCATGATCGAAAATTTCTGCTGTGATCTTTAACAACTACCACTTCTACAACGAACTAGTACAAAGTACTTCTTCTACTTCAACTACGATTGGTGTTTTCTTTTTGTTTTTATTTTTGCGCCTGCCACTAATGTGAAAAAATAACTCAACGCAAAGAGACGAGGAATCATATATCAGAGTAAGTAGTTTATTGCACGCATGGTGCATGGAGTAGCATGGAGCGCATGGAGCGCAGAGCTTTAAGGGGCGCAAGAAGCTCCCCCTTTAGCTCCATGCTACTCCATGTGATCAATGCACTCCATGCCATGCGAGCTGTGAAACCCTATAAATTGCTCTGATTATAGAAACCACCTCGTCTCACACTCATGAATTGAATGGTCGACGCCAAGAATAATTTTTTTGCGTCATCCGAACACTCTCGCTGCATCATTCATCGTCGTTGATTGAAAATTTAACTTTTCCTGGGACAGCTCTACTAGAGCTTCAATGTGATACGGTGCCTTAGACAGCCCATCTTCAACTGTAACACGGAGCGACCACATGACATTAGCACAGCTAGAGCTACTTTGCTTGCAGCATGATCATCATGAAAATTATGACTATGACAGCAGGTGTAAAGAACAAGGGTGCTGAGGAAAAGGAGCAGCTAATAGGTGGAGACGTTGACGCCTCCAGCAAGTCTAATGCTGCTGCGAGTGGACTGAAAGCCTCGTATTTGGCTGTCTGGCTTCTGGCCATGGCGGCAGATTGGCTTCAAGGACCATACGTGTACGCCCTCTACGCGGCCTACGGGTTGTCGCATCAGACGAATTCTTAAGACTACAGGTACCACTTCTTGTTTTTCATTTTTTCGTCTACTTAGGAGGGCCGTGATTGTTAATTATATATTTCAAGCTACTTCTTCTCTAGTACGCCCATAGTCGGACTCGGATGAATGTGCCCTTCAATTTCAACAAAGGGAATGAACTAAGGTGGCGCATATGCATGAATATGAAACGACACGGCACCCTTTGAGTTTGAAGCCAGAACGATGAAAGACTACAAT
Source organism: Amoebophrya sp. A25 (assembly GCA_905178165.1). Taxonomy (NCBI): domain Eukaryota; class Dinophyceae; order Syndiniales; family Amoebophryaceae; genus Amoebophrya; species Amoebophrya sp. A25. The sequence goes on along the minus strand of CAJINU010000004.1, from coordinate 1,416,932 downwards.
TCAAATTCTATGAATTTATGTTTGTCTTTGTGGTGCAACTTCTAAAGTTTTATTCTTTTTATCTTCGGTTTTGGTGCCTCCATGTTCTTCGGAGTGTTCGTCGGAGGTTGGGCAGATTGGTACGGGCGACGGCGCTTAGCTGTGGGTTACTGCTTGATCTACGCGCTGGGGTGCGCAACGAAGCACTTCGCGAACTTTTGGGTCCTGGCGGTTGGTCGCGTCTTGGCTGGGATAGCTACGTCGCTGCTCTACAGTGTTTTCGAAACCTGGTTGGTGTGTGAGCAGCAGCGTTTGCGGTTGCCGGCGGGAGAGTTCCTCGGCGACGTTTTTTCCTGGGGCATCTTCCTCAACAGTATTGTCGCTATTGGCATGGGCTTCGTGGCTGAGGCCGCAGCCAGTCTCACGCCACTCACTAATGTGATGCCCACGGTCTTTGGGGAAAACGTTCTGTACATCGGACAGTACTGCGCCCCCTTCGATCTGTCCGCTGCTGTTCTACTTGCAACGGCTATACTCATCCAAACCACGTGGCGGGAAAACACCGGCGAAACGACACCGGAGAAGGAGCAGATGAGCTTGTCTCATCCCGTCTCTCCCGAGACTCTCAAAAAAGCAGGAAGCCAGAGAGCGAATTACGGTACAGCACCAGCGTCCGATACTGATGCGAGCCTCAGCACCACAACGGGCTCTGATACCGCAGAAACATTGAGTGGGCGTACTCGAGGCAGAGAGGGAAATACGGGAAATAGAGGAGAAAGCTCGATTAAGGCTACAACTACGTATTTTTACAAGCCTCTCAACGTGGCCCTTAAGAACGTATTCAGTTATAAGACGTATCTTCTATCCTCGGTGATGTCAATTATTTATCTGCCCTAAGTTTCGGCTTCTGCTCCCTAAGTTAATTCATCATGCAGTAGAACAAGTGAAAGGATTGTGTTCTACATAGAGATCTCGTACTAGAAAGTCGTACTAGAAGTACTAGTTGTACTCTACTTCTTCGTTGCAAGTAGCGGACGAGTGAGTATCTAGGGTCTTGTAAACTAGAAATATGAAGCCAATATCGATGCAAGCCATAAAAAAGGCACGACGAGCAGCACCGGAGACGAGGAGAGCCCTTGCGTGGCTTCATTTCCGAGCCTCGAAAATACTACAACATCAACGGCTTCAAAACTAGTACAACCTTCTTCAACAGGAGCAGGGTCTTCAGCTTGGTGTACATTGTGCGATGACCGAAAAATTCAATACCTGATGCTCATTTGCAGTTTCTTCGAGGCTTCGATGTTCATTTTTGTCTTCGAATGGACGCCCATAGTCATCTTAAGTACTGGGTTACTCCTCGTTGTCATGCTTCATCATGAAATCTCATGATCTACTCACTTGTTAAGAAGTAGAAGTAGCTAGTGCAGGTTACTTGTCTTTCATCGTGATGATCTATCTTTTTGTTCTTTGGCAGGTTTGTCCTGGCAAGAAGAAGAGGTGGCGCTCCTCGAGATTTCAAGAATGAAGTACTTACAACGAAATACGGACAATCAACATCCAGTTACCTATTCATCATGACTCACTAGGTCCTGACGAGCTTGCTTACGTGATCTCCATCGCTTCGGTGAGGACACAGTTTACTGCACGGTAAGAAAATTAACTGCTTCTACCTCTAATCACCGGCGCAAATCCAGCTAGCAAATCCCATCCTTTCGGTCTGGTATTCGCAGCTTTGATGACTGGATGCATGATCGGGAGTACGTTGTTCCAAACGGCCACCGACACCTTTTACGATACAAGTCCAGCTTCTTCGTCTACACCAGATCATAAGTAATACCCGCGGCTTCTGTAGTACGTAGAATTCCAACTACACTATCGGCATCCGCTCAGTGCAATGTCAGTGTATATATAACTGTTTTCCGCAATAGTGTGTAATGGTGTAAAAAATAACTAGCGTCAGTGCTAGACGTTTTGTTTTTCTAACCTTTTGAATGCAGTCCAGCATTCGTAGCGCAAGCACTGGTTCTGGTAGCAGCTGCAGCACATTTTACGATGAGTCGAGCTAGTGCGGCTTTTGCAGAAGAGAGCAAGTCAGATACACCTTTCGGAGCAGAAGACATTATGAAGAGCACCTCCAGCTCCGTCATGATGGTAGATTATACTACATAGATTGATCAAGATCATATTAGAAACACGACCACTAAAAGTGAACCAAGACAACTTGGTTTTCATCTGAGAATTCTAGTCGGAGCTCGTCATCTTCGCAATCCATTAATTATCTTCTATTTGTTGACAGACACTACTGAAAGTCTCTTTCTCAAAATTTCTCGTACTTGATTTTCTCTCGTTTCTCTTTCTTGATCTTATTCTTCTAATGTGGTCTCGGGTGGGATGACGCGATACGTGCTGTTGTTGTCGTGCTTCGTAATCTTCGAGGCTTGTGTGGGGGCGTATTGGCCAGCGATCTCGATCCTGAAGAGTCAGATTGTTCCCGAACCGCACCGAGCCACGTTGTATAACTTCTTTCGAGTGCCGCTGAATCTCCTCGTTGTTTTATGGGAAAAACCATTGTAATTTCACGCCGGATCACGACTCCTCCTGATCGAGCACGACTCTCTTCTTGAAGATAAAAGATAGAAACACTGTACTTGCCTTGTCAATGTTGAACTCAAGCTCAACAACTCGTCTCCCACAAATTACGCTGTCGCTGCATATAGAGAGATATTGATATAACCGCTCCTTCTATTTGCTTTGAGAAGAAGTACTACTCTTGTCGAAGCCATCGTCAAATAAGAATTCTACTGGAGCAACAGCTGCACCAACATGCGGGGGGCTTCTAGTTACTCCCGCCTATTATAGTTCTACCAGAAGAAGTATGATTTATTAAAGGACATATTCCAGAGCTAGTCCCATCTTCTTTGGTGAGGTACTCCTCGATGACCTTCACTATCACTCCACGCACTTTCTGCGCATTCCTCGTGCTGTTGGTCTTGAATGGTCTAACTCTTGTCGCGCTGCTGTCGAACCTGTCCTCGTCCGTCGCTCTCCTGATTACGACGGCTTTGCTTTGCACGAGCGGCGTTCTCTTACGACTGTTGGAGGCGGAACAATGCAAGAACATGTAGAAGTAGAAGTAGAAGTAAAAGGGTCTTACGCGAGATTTTAGTAGACTTGCTACCTGTGTTGTACTTGTACCAGCGAACGACCCCGTGGCAGATCCATTTATCCACTTGTTATCTTGTTCCACCCCCTTCACTTTTTCATGAACATGATCATCTGTAGCGCATTAGCCAGAACTAGTAGTTTATATATAAGTACGTACCACTAGTACCAGACCGATTTGCATTAGATTTACAGCCTCTTCATCTGATGTAGATGTTCATTGTATGCGGAACGACCTCCGTTCGCTTCCTTGATACACTTCTCAGTTTTTTTCTACAGGTACAGGCTCTTGGAACTTTAGATTTCAAAACAGCATGATGATTCCTCCTAGGATGCGGATGGAGTGGTTGACTGCTCCGAAGTAGGTTTTCATGTCACAATGACAGAGACCTCGAGCTTGATTCCCTTGGATTCGTGTGCTGCGCCTCTGCTGGTCGCGTCGGGCGCGCGAAGCCTATGGGTTTGCATGCTGCGTTAGCTAGAACTAAACCAGGTGGGGGTTCTTATCTCAGTACTGATTATGAGCGATCTGCCACTAGGTTACTAGCTCTAGCGCTGATCCCAATTCAAATGCTTCTAATGTAGATCTATATTATTAATACACTAATTACTAGATCTTGATTACTACTTTCAGCACCTCTCATGAACAACATCATTGTTTTACTTTTAGAAGAGCTAGCACCGACCTATGTATGAGTATACCATACATAGGCTTTGCATGTAGTTTCCATGGTTGATTATATCTTTATCTGAATCTGACTCGCAAATCGCATAGTCCCAGGAGGTGCGATGTTTCTTTTCTGTAATATGTAGAAGAGTTAATACTCTGCAATTTGATCATAAGTCCTATCGCTGTCAATCGCTATGCATAACACGAGACCCTATCGAAAGAGTTAAACCCGAGGTCGCAGACGCCATAGCAGACAAAAAGGATAAGTATGCATTCTCGAACAGTGATAGAGGCACGTTGATATACATGTTGTAGAGGACGCTGGTGCTTTTTTTTCCGGAAGCAAGAAACATTGATGCAGAACAAAGAAAAAATGGTAGTTCACCCTTCAAGAGGAAATACATTTTGATTTCGAAGCAACTAGAAGAGTCCTGCTGTTCGTCTCACTACCACGCGCTCCTAAAGCACCTGGTGCTTGCGGCGTTATAAGACCTGATCTAGATCTGTTCTGCGTTGACGTGCCAAGGATGTTACGGACATGAAAACAAGAGATAAGACGCTGTATTGGAGGGGACGGAGGTACGAAGCGCTGTCTTACAGAAAGCACACAAATATGATGATGTGATAAGAATGGTAGGCGAAAATACACTTCATCATTTCTATCTGTGCTTGAGCGTTGAGAGACCTGAGCCTCAACGCGATGGCTCTCCGCGCGCCTCGTAGCATTGAGTGACTCGATCCTACTAGTTACTAGTCGTTTCCCGTGTGTTTAGCGGTCCGAGAGGATGGAAAGGTGAACGAGGGAGAAGGAGCTGCTAGGAGCAGGAGACACCACGGCGCGTGGGGAATATAGCCCGCATGAGCTCTTTCTTCAGGACAATGCCCCCCGGCGCGTGCAGGTTTCCCCGCAGATTCTCGGAGGAAACAACCCCACGGAGCTCTTGGGCGGGCTCCAGCCTCCGGCTCACCGTACCGCGGGCGATCTCTTCCCGGTACGCGAGCCGATTCGGGCCCCTTTGCGGTCCTGACGTTAGACGGCCCAAACGCGGCTGGCGGCCGCGTTAGAGCCCGCTAACGTCTTCGCGACTCGGTGAAACTGTGTCACACGCCAAAACTGTGACCCGCCGAAACTCTGAGGCGGAAAACCCAGACATGCCGAAACTCTGAGGCGCGAAACTCTGAGGCGCGAAGCCCTGACATAGCGCAACGCTGAGGCGGGAAACCCTGACAGCCCGAAACTCTGAGGCGCGAAACTCTGAGGCGCTAGACCCTGACATTGCGCAACTTTGAGGCGGGAAACCCTGAGACGGCAAAACTCTGGGGCGCAAAACTCTGAGGCGCTAAACCCTGACCCGGCGCAACTCTGAGGCGGGGAACTCTGAGGCGCAAAACCCTGACATGCCGAAACTCTGAGGCGCGAAACCCTGACACTGCGCAACTCTGAGGCGGGAAGCCCCGACATTTCGAAACTCTGACCTTCGAAACTCTGAGGCGCTAAACCCTCACCTGGCGGATGTCTAAGGCGGGAAACCTTGACATCCCGAAACTCTGAGGCGCTAAGCCCTGACGTGGCGCAACTTTGAGGCGGAAAGCCCTGACATGCCGAAACTCCGAGGCGCGAAACTCTGAGGCGCTAAGCCCTGACCTGGCGCGATGAAGCGGGAAACCCTGACATGCCGAAACTCTGAGGCGCTAAACCCTGACATTGCGCCACTCTGAGGCGGGAGCCAAACCCTGAGATGCCAAGCCCTGAGATGCCAAACCCTGAGATGCCAAACCCTGAGATGCCAAACCCTGAGATGCCAAACCCTGAGATGCCAAACCCTGAGATGCCAAACCCTGAGATGCCAAACCCTGAGATGCCAAACCCTGAGATGCCAAACCCTGAGATGCCAAACCCTGAGATGCCAAACCCTGAGATGCCAAACCCTGAGATGCCAAACCCTGAGATGCCAAACCCTGAGATGCCAAACCCTGAGATGCCAAACCCTGAGATGCCAAACCCTGAGATGCCAAACCCTGAGATGCCAAACCCTGAGATGCCAAACCCTGAGATGCCAAACCCTGAGATGCCAAACCCTGAGATGCCAAACCCTGAGATGCCAAACCCTGAGATGCCAAACCCTGAGATGCCAAACCCTGAGATGCCAAACCCTGAGATGCCAAACCCTGAGATGCCAAACCCTGAGATGCCAAACCCTGAGATGCCAAACCCTGAGATGCCAAACCCTGAGATGCCAAACCCTGAGATGCCAAACCCTGAGATGCCAAACCCTGAGATGCCAAACCCTGAGATGCCAAACCCTGAGATGCCAAACCCTGAGATGCCAAACCCTGAGATGCCAAACCCTGAGATGCCAAACCCTGAGATGCCAAACCCTGAGATGCCAAACCCTGAGATGCCAAACCCTGAGATGCCAAACCCCGAGAAACCCTGAGACGCCAAACCCTGAAATGCCAAACCCTGAGATGCCAAACCCTGAGACCGTTTCTGCCTGCAAAACCCTGAGAACTGGATCCTGACTTTTGTGCCCATTTTTGCAAACCCTGAGATGCCAAACCCTGACCCGACCGCGATTCAGCCCTTCCTGGGAACCCTGGGATTCCCTGGCTTTCCCCTTAAAACTCTGGGAGTCCTGGTCCGTTGATTTGTGCCCCTTGTGGTTCACCTTGCTCGCCCTTAAAACCCTGAGGTCAGACCTCGATTTTTGTCGATCATTAATAAAGATAGAATTACGGGCCGGCGGCATAGGATTTCGATTTCCAACAGCGACATCGCAGCGATTGTAAGTATGACGAGCTGATTCACTGCGGCTACTAGTTGTAGTTGTACAACTCGTCAACATATTTGAATAGATTACATTCGTTTGTTCTTCAAGTACTCCTTTACGTTTCATTTTTTTGCACTGGTCAATCATTGCTATTGTTTGACAACATCAAAAGCATAATGGACTCGGAAGACGAAGTGGATCAGCAGTCTTCGCATGAGGAAGTGTCCTCCGATCAGGAAGATACTGATCAGTGGGACGAACTGAGCGAATCCGCCAAATCCAAGAAGGACGACCTCTATCCGCTCCCGCGGCCGCGCAGCGGAGAGGAGTTGCCCCTGCAACGGAGGCAGTTTGAGAAAATTGTCGGATTGTTCGAGAACGTGACGAAGACACAGTACCCAAGCGGAAACCGCAAAAAGAAGCCGACCGCTTGGGAGGATGATATTCTTAACCTCGTGAAGACGTTCGACTCCGAACTCATAAACACAGTGACGAAAAAACACGGCAGTTTGCTGAATCTCGCCGCGAAGTATAACGCTACCCGCTTGGTGGAGTTCTTGCTAGAGAACAGCGACTTTTTCGAATTTTTAGCGCGCGACGAACACGGACGGACTCCAATCGGCTGCGCTGCGTATGGACGAGTTGGCACCGAGGTTCACCGGATGCACTGGCTCGAAGAACATTCACCTTTGCCGTCGGTTGCGTCGTTGCGCACGCTGTTGAAGAGCCCGAAGATGGTTCACGCGTGGCACAGCAAAAACGCTCAAGGCGTGTCGCCGCTCGCTGAGCTTTTCGAATCCTTAGAGAGAGCTTTGCTCAAGTCGAAGAGACACGACGAAGACGCGACGGAGTGCCACTTTGACTTTGGTTCGTTTCCCTGGGCGCAGTTGGCGGACTGCGCGACGCTAGCCGCGATTCACATCTGGTTCGAGCTTGCTGCATCAATGAAAATTTCGACGCCGGTTCCGGTTGCGGTGCAGGCATTCGGAAAGATTGACCTGTCTTTAATCGGCTTCCCGTCACGCGCACACCGCACAGGCAGCAGTGTGATCGGGGCGTGGAGCTTTCGTGTGCTAAGTCAGCTTCTGCACTCGGTGACAGACCCAAAGGCATTTGTGCGAGCAGTGGCGCGGCCTTCGGGTATGCCCGGCTGTCCTAGTCAATCACATACCAAAATCAGCAACGACTTTTTGCAGGTACTTTTTTCTTGTCCACAGAAGTGCCTCTACTAGAGCTGTACTGCATTTGCATGAGGTCGCTGTAACGCTGAATCGATCATATTTTTGATCCTGTGAGGACTGCATCTGCACACAAATAATCAAGTAGCTGCTGATGGAGTCGCTCATGTTCTTGTCTCATCACATCAGCCGATCCCTTAAGCAATCTTCATCTTCACGTTCACTTCGCCTTCTCTTTCTCCTGCGTCAGGTACAGTATTCCGCTGCACTTCTGTGTCTGCGGAAGACTGCGCTACCCTCTGAAATCATACCGAAGGTGAAGAGCTACCTTGGCTTCGCCAACGAGCAGCAGCTGTTCGATGAGCGGAAGTTGCTCGCGCTGCAGTCCTTGAAGCAAAGTCGAGACCTCTCCGCGGACGAGCAGGAAAATTTAGCAGAGCTGACGCGGAAGTATATCGACCCCACCGATCTGGTAGAGAAAAAGCAGGAACTAATCAAACTTTTGTTCGCGATGAAGCCTGCTCCGCGCGGCGGATTTCGTGGAGAGAGAAACGACAGTCCCTTGCCGGACCGTGTACAGACACTCTTGAGTGAGGTGTTTGGGCCTGATGAAGTGGGTAGCTCGGACGATACGCCTTGGGGTACGGCGAGGAGTCGAAAAAGAGAGTTTGACTATGGGGCGTGGTACAACGGTTTTCGTGGAGGAGTGGCATCAGCTCGAGCTCTCCCGGGGGTCTTAATTAGAAGCATGAGCACCATCCGGGAGGTGCATGAATTCTCGGTGGATAGTAGTTTTCTCTGGTTTCCAAGCGCAACAAGCTCAAACGCGGACAACGAATCCGAGGACGACACGATCAAAACGCAAAGCCGTGACTGCGCGGAGCTATAGAGGAGCAGGCCTATCAGCTCCAGATGAAAACTCGCCGCGTTTGCTCAATAGGCTTTCGCTGTCGTGCGTGCTTCTGCTGGAACAATTTTGAGCAACGACGTTGTGCTCTACACTAGGTAGTCTCACCTTCATACTTCGACAAGAGTTCGTGACTACTTTTCAAAAAATAGTGTTGTTCAGTCACGGAATTCATGATCGACAATGAGCATGTGGAGTGTTATCTCTCTGTTGAATGAAACTGAAAATTTTCCATAGAAATTGCGACGTTCCCTAGCTTGTTGTCAGTGTGCGCAGGGGTTGGCTCGCAGTGACATCGCTTTCGAGCCTCGTGATAAAAGCACAAAATAGTTTTCATGTTTCGATGGATAATAAGAACTCCCCCATATACAATTGTGTAGTGATTTCCCGAAATAACAAGAGATGAACATCTTCACTGAAAAACTTGATGTCAGCAATATTGTAGTACTACCGGACGAGGTGAATGAGATACATGATTAATTGATGATTGTTTGGCTGCACCTACATGAAACAGTAACTACAAATTTTTGATAACATTGATGAAACAACAGCAAGAGTGGACTCAAGTTATGACACTTCCTAGGTGCTGCAGTGGGTCAGGGTCTAACTTTTTGTACTGTGCTTGTGGTACGTTCCGACTGCGTCTACAGCTTAGGCCATTGGGAAGATTCTGAAGATTCAACACATTTTGGAAAACCAACGCAACGAAAAAGACTGAAACATTTATAGCTGATCATGTCAGCTACAACATTGTTGATTCAGCGACGCTGGGCAATCTTAAAGAGAAGAATGTGCCAACTCCCAAGTTCACTACTCGCTCAATGCTCGGCAAGGTAGATGTTCATGACGATGATGATGATGATGATGAAGATAGCCACTTCCTCGCTAAACTGGATGCGCCACGCGGAGACGGCGAGCAACATTTCCTGTCATCCACAGAGACAAATATTATAGTGAGTTGCCTGGGCCGGGGGTCCTTTGATTGTTGAGAGGGAACGAGGAGCAGTATCATAAAAGTTGAATCGGTTGCCAGGATATTTCTGTCTAAAAAGGCTCCAGCTCATCTGAAAATCATGCTCCGACGCGTAAATATCGTTTAAGGTCGGCACAAGTAGCTGAAGTGAAAGTCTCTGTGTACCTTCTTTTGAGAAGGCTACTCGTCTTGTCTTGTCGGCCTGCAAAGGAACAAACAAAAATATGAGCACTCTGCACCAAGGAGTAGAAACGCGACTGCAGTGGTCGGGTCGACGCGACAGGCATCGACGACACCGCGCGGAATCATGTATATCTTGCTTCCGGCTTTTTTCTTTCTTATGTTTCGACACAGCAGCCCGCGTGAGCAGCAATCCCGTTAACGTTAAGAAACCGGAGCGTGCTCAAAAGCAAGAGCTTGGTCATCTTGCTCGGACCACTTCCGGTGTTTACATTCCTAGGGGTACCACATCCACCAAAACACTGCTACCGCAGCGGACTGGAGACCAAGAAAAACATAATGAGATGCCACCCATGGGAAGCACCTTGATGCCACCAGGTGGATCTCATTCGGATTCGGCACAGCCCTCAACGTCAACACCATCTTCGCCGAGTGTTGTTCGTTCAAGTAGAGGTAATCAGCATGATCATCTTCAAGGGCGAGAGCAGGAGTCTCACCTGCGGGAAGAAGTAGCGCAGGAGCCGCACCGGCAGACGAGGTGGGCCGTCAACATCAAGGTGCCAGGGAGACTAACCACTCGTAAGTCACGGCCTCGCAGATCCGTCGAAGAACCGAGCAAAACCAGTCGTCGACCAGATCCACGTCCACGCGCTGGAGCAACCTACACAGTGGCTGGGAACCATGAGGGGGGTCCGCTCTTGCGCGCAACAGTATTGACGAGTGGATTGCTCAGGTTGCAATACGCAGAGCATCACGAGCCAGAAATGCACAACCTCGCAACGACCGCAGTCATCAATCGACGTTTATGGTCATTTTGTTAAAACAAGTTACAATGCGTTGAGTAAGTCAAAGTCAAAAAAGTTGATACTTTGTTCTTGAAGTTGATGAACGTCGACCGTGAAGAAGTGTCATTTGTGATTTGTTCTTGCTGCTGCTGCTGCTTTCTGGTCGTTTCCCATCCCCGATTAGGGCCATCATAAAGCGACCTGAATTGAAAGTGCCTTGGCCTTATCATACCGTAATGAATCCTCATACTGATCATGATGTGCCCCAACATTCATACGGTTTTCCACTGGTTGCTGACGTCCGTGTCGAAAGAGGGGGAGACATCTTCACCCTTGAGACGAAGCGATTTCGATTTCGCTACGACACGCGTAAGCCTCGATGGCCTGAGGGTTTTATCAGTCTCCAACTACTTCCCGACCATGTAGATGCAGTTGATGACGACCATAAGATGCCGGATTGGACCGAAGATGTACGTCGGGAGCTCAATAGCGGGTCCTCACCTGAATCGCGAGGCTCGCCCGACGGAAATTCGAGCGAGGCAAGGCGCCGCAACAAAGGGGACATTCAGGAACATCAAGAGGAATATGGGCGTTGGTCTCCGACTGCACCTTATGCAGGAAATCTGTTCGGTACTATCCGAACCTTAGACGGACAGGAAGCGCCCGATCTTGACTGCCAGAAAAATCCAGATTTCGCGAAAGATGATGACTACCACTGTCGGTACGGCGTGCTCTCCAGGACTGGAATCGCACTACTCGACGATACAGGCATGCCCGTCTACCCCGGCGCCTCCACCGATGACGTAGGTCCACAAGGTGCACGTGCTGTTCGCGGCCTTCAACAAGAAGATGGAGATACAACTGCGGGTGCTCTGCGCCAGTCTCCTACCCAGCCTGGTGCTCCCAGTAAATCATCAACCGCGTTGCAGCCGCGTGCAAATCCCGGCACGAGCGATTCAACGGCCGATCTCTATTTTTTCTGCTACGGCCGTGACTTTCGTGCTGCACTCGGTGCCTTTCGGGACCTCTCAGGTCCAGCTCCGATTCCACCGCGGTGGGCTCTTGGAATTTGGTTCACGCGATGGCTTGGCTTCGACGATGCTACAACGCGGGACTATGTAAACCGATTCGAAAGCAGCGGCGTACCCTTAGTTAAGCCTACTGAGAGTTCTTTTTGAAGATCACTTTAATTGACGCGTTCGTATCAGGAAAAATCACTTGAAAAATGATATCTTCTTCATGTTGGTAGAGCTAGCGGTAGTAAGTGCGTACTACTTAGTAGTCCCTCCAGATTCAGGGTCAGGAAGACCACTTCCAGCACTACAGTGTACCACAATTGACACAAGGCAAAGGCACTCACTCAAGTTTTTCTTGAGCACAATATTGATTGTATTTTTAAAAGACGCACCAGAACGAGAAGTACCAATCCTAGAAGTACGAGGACCAAGTGCACTTTCTAACTTGGACGTTTGGATCTTCGATATGAATTGGCACCGCTTTGGCGATTGGGGAGGTTTTTCTTGGAACCGAAATCTACTTCCAGAGCCAGAGAAGCTCACCTTTGACTACTTTCTACGATTGAATCATAATAAGAAAACAAATTTATTTCGTCCTGAAAAAGAAAAAGTAGACAAAGACTACTACTATAAACTACTGTACTACTGATAATTTTTTGTTTGATTGTTTCGATCCTAGTAAGAGATTTTGTCTCTTCCCTTTTTTTGGTTTTGTAACAGGAAAAAATAATCTGTGCAGCTTTTCACCAGGACCCTGAAGCTGAACCTGGAGAAAGCTCAATAAGAATAAGTAGATATTTTTGTTCCTTTGCCGAATGGTTTTGTTCCACCTCCCTGTGTCATACTTCAATTTCTCGTGGGGAAAAAAGCCTTCGGACCGGATTGAACGTACACGATGCCGACGGCGTAAAGAAATCCGAGGAGCACTTCCATGATCTCGTCGAAGCTTTGGGTCTTGACCCTGGAAAGAGCCACGAATCACTTTCATTTCGCCCAGACAATGCTACTTATTTAAGACATCAACAAGGATAGTTTTTGTTTTTCTAGAAGTACTACTAGTGCAGCGTGCTCATGGTCGTATCTCATCATAACATAAGTAATATCAGATAAGGCTATTGTTGTTTTTGGTTGATGTTGTAATATGCTCATGACGAAGATGAGGTTTCAAACTTGTTCTCTAAAGAAGGCAATTTGCCAAGGGTATACTATAATATGATAAATAAGCAACAACTCCTACGGAACCCCTCCTGCCTTTATTGTGCAGCTTCGATGAAATGAGGAAAATATGCGAAAGTGAGGCTAGCTCTCAATCCCAGGAACATCAACAAGGAAAACGAGAAGTAGCGAGATCTTGCTGACTACTACATTCTTTATGTTGTATCCACCACCACCCTGCATAGATAAAATTGAAGAGTAGGAAGTAGTCCTCTTCCAAAAAAACTTTAAGAAACCTGACTGCCGTCGAACAGGCCGTGTTTCGGCCGCTGCGTGTGGATGTGCCTTGGATCGACTACCAGCAAGGAGAGTCGTCGTTCAACGTCTCTGCAACTGTACCGAACTTGAATCCGACAGTGATGCTCAACGCAGTTCGATCGCAACGGATTGCAATACCGACACCGGGAGAGCGAGGTGTCATCCTTAGCCGTTTTCCAGGCATTGGGGGCCATCGGTATCCTGTGGGATTTGCTGGCGACCAGGCGCACACTTGGACTGGATTACAGTATTCACTTATATCGAACTTTCTTCTCATGCTTTATTAGACTTTAAGAAGAAGATGCTCTGCTTCTACTTCATCTATCAATTTAACTACCTCCCGCTCCCTTTTCCTTCGCTTCATATGTATCCATTGAGACCCTGCCTCATAACCGAAAATTCCGTGCGTAACAACAAGTACATATGAAAAGAATTGTTCATTTGCGCGTCTGCTAAGTAGGCAAAAGCACAGCACTACTTACAGGCACGATGTTTTTTTAATGATAGGTTCCCGCTTCTTACCAGAATCAATAAAGAACAGTGACACCGCACCCTCCTCCAGGTATCTACCGTTTTTCACATCAACCGCGTCCAATGTGGGTTTTGGTTACTGGTCCCACGACATCTACGGTGGAATGCGTACTGCCGAATACTCGCATGACTGGGAGTTGAACACGAGATGGATTCAGTACGGCGTCTACTCTCCGATTTTCCGCATGCACGATAAAGGCGAAAGCGTTGGTCCCTGTGCGGACACGGACAGTTGCAGTCACGTTTCTATCTGGGATCATCCGAGACCGTACTTTGATGCTGAGGTAGCAGCCATGCGTGAGCGCTCGAGTTTGCTGCCCTACCTTTACTTATGCTCAAATGAAGACTAAGGTCGATCTGCTTAACCATTTACGTCTGCCTGGGTGAAGCATGATATCCACTTTGAAACTTGTTGATGTAAATTTTCACAGATGTTCATTTTTCACCTCAGGCTCAGCGTGCGCTTGGTAAGAAAAATGCTGAGGTGTCGGCTTGCTGCATGGGAACAAGCAGCACGTTTGTTGTAGTGATGAAAATGAAACACAATTGAATTTGGACCTCAATGTGAATTTTTTATTGAGTGTTGTTTACATGGAGTTACTGCCCACGCCGGCATATTTGTTGGTTACTGTTAGTTTAATTAAGTAGAAGTGGTATGCTTTCCAGGTTTTGGCCCGGGTTCTCGGCCCTTTTCTCCCTCCCTCTCCACTGTGCACATACCAATAATTAACTTAATGCAATGTCTCCATATCCTCCTCGCTTGCTTTCTTGTCCTCAAGATTGATCATCCTTCAATTCGTCTTTTCTACTACTTGTCTTATTAATAATCAATGTGGTTCGTCGAGTGTTGTTCTACGCAGACGCACGGCCACGGCGTCCTCTCACTCGCGATAATGTCCAACACAATATCCTCTAATGCCGACAGCAGCTCATCAGACGACCGACACGGGCGTTCCTATTGTGCGTCCATTGTACTACGACTATCCAGAACAGGTCTTGGCCAATGGAGGCAAGAACATGGAGAGCTATGCGCGTCGTGGCTTCTTCTTCGGCGATCATCTTCTGGTATACCCTGTTGTGGACAAGTCGAATCCGAATAGCACGATGGCCCCCGTAAATAGCTGGCTGCCACCGGGAACCGAATGGTTTGACATCTACGCCGGCGCACTCATCAATAATGAAAAAGATGAAGAGCTGTACGACAAAAAAGCAGAAGTGCTTGAAGTTGCTACTAGTACTAGTACGAATGCAACAAAAAATAAGGCCAAACAAGACTTTGAAGAGCACAAGCCTGCTACTTTTCGTACTGCAACATCAACTACAACTTCTAGTAGGAGAAGGACAGTTGGAGATGAAGAACGACAAGGACGTGAAGTGCATGGACAATATACATTAGAGGAGTTTCCAGTTTACCAGGACGCCAAAATAGCTGTTCCCCTTCTCCAGCCGCGGGATCGCAACAACATGCTGGGTGCTGCCGGGGCGGCGGTCATGTCCGGAATTACCTGGCGTCTAGTCGCTCCCCTAGCGAGAGCGGGATTCTTTGTCGACGATGACGGAGTTTCAATTTCCGAGCTTCAGCAAGAACAAGATGAAACCCAACTTGACAACAAGAATTTTTATACGGGAGGTAGCAGTCACCCTGAAGTACAAGACAAGACTGGTGGAAAGAGTCGCATTACTATCACGCTCGACTGGGCAGGTTTAGACACAGCGAAATGGTCCTTGAAGGTAGCAATTCAGGATTCTTCATTCAGTTCTCGCAGTCACAAACTTCAACTTCTCAATTTCATCGGCAGAGTGAGTGGGCAACCCGCGTCTTCCGTTAAGAACATTACCAGCTACTTCTGCAGAGAAACGAGCAGCACGTTCATCGAACTTTCGCTACCCCCGGGAGTAGGAGACTCAGTCGAGATAGATCTCCATTCACCCATCTGGAGAAACGAGAAGACAAAAATTGACGCATCATCCATAGTGGAAGCCGGTGTTGTACAACAAGATGTAGTTGAAGATGGTACCTCTACATCTCCTCATGCGGGTAAGTCACCAAGGTTCGTGTCAGAACATGTGGTGGAATTGAGGTTGGAGCCGCTTGCTCCTTCGACACTTCTCCGGGGCTTCCGTGGCGCACTGCACAAAGCGCGCAAAGCGAAGAAACTGCTAGATGCGGCAAATGTTCCCTATGGCGTCAACGACCGCGGTCGCCTTACTGACGCATGCAACGCTGGTGTACGTCTCCATTATCTCCTCTCCGACGACGCAAGTGATGTTTCCCACACTACAAATCCAATTTTTAGAAGACCAGTTGTTTTTAAACGATCCGCCGAAAGCGACGTCCTCACTGACTTCTGGACCGCGCTGCGCGAAGGCCGTGCACAAGTCGCGAAACTGGAGATCGCTGAGCCGCGACGTTCACAAGTGCTAGCACTCCTTGATGCAGCGTCGGCGAGCGCTTCTGCGTCTAGTCGCGGACAACAAGAGGAAATGGTGGAGAGACGAGGAGGCCACGACACCCAATCCCAAATTACTAGCCACGACCTCGACCCTATTTATATCTGATTGAAGCTAGCAGTTGTAGCAGAACCAGAAGCCATCATGGTCGAGTGAAGATCATGCTTGTTGTAATGATGATGTTCATTAAGAACAAAGATCTTAGCGACCAATATCTTATCCAGGTTTTGATGAATCAATCACGAAGCCAAATATGTAAGTAGTAAGTTGTTGAAGATGTAAAAAGAAAACAGATCCTATTCCTACTCCTAAGTAACTCTACAACTCAGTGCAGCTAGTGCTTAGAAACAGTACTGATCGTAGCTATCACGGTAATTACAGATGGTCTATAAAAATTCAGACTAGTACTACTTATATATAACTAGTATAGCAACCTGCTCTGAAAAAGGTCTTCTTGTAGTAATAAAGGCACGCTTTTCATCTTCTATGATTGTTTAATCAAATTGAAGATTATGATTTTCCTGTGACGCCTGGTCCTGGTGCGTAAGAAAGCTTCTGCGCCAGGTCTTGATTGCGAACGACAGTAGGTTTTTGCGGCAATCGACTTCGACTTATTTTCAAAAGATAAACAACTACAACAAGATAAAGACGATTATTAATCTGATCATCAACTTCAACGATATAGTAGTTTGTACGCTTCAACAAAAGTCGTGTGTGAGTGTCGTGTGCGATCTTGGAATTACTTTTCCTGACACTGGCCACTTGTTCTGAGAGGTTGTGATGATAACGAGCATGAACATGAAGAGAGAATTTTGCAGTCACATAACTGGCTCTCTCTACCGATAATTTCTCAAAGGGCACTAAAATGAAAAACGTTTTATTCTTCGTTAAGTTGTTGCTTCTCCTTCTACCCTGAATCTGAATCTTCTAAAAGATCATGTTTCTTGTCTGTTTTTGAGATCATGCATCAGAGAGAAAGCGATTCCTCGATCCATGGAAACTAACGTCGGCCGATAATCATGAGATTTTTTTGTCGGTAAGCACCGAGAGATACAACACAGACACAGAGAGCGTGATGAGAATCGGTTTGAACGAGAAAATGCGTACCTCAAAATGTGTTCAATCACTTCAAGATTGGTGAGAAAATTTCGGCATCGTTGATGTTCTTTGTTTTCGTTTTTGGACAAAAATTTGATCTTGATGGCCGCTCGTGTGATTAAAAATATCTTCACCTGTCCTCGTAATGTAGGTAGACGGGCACTGTCCTCTAACCTCGGAACCTTTCTGCAATCCATTGTAGAATTTGAAGGTAAAATAGCGAGTCGGATTTACAAACAACGTTACGCAGCGGCAGCATATTCACATCGTTTTCTTCGTGATATCTCCACATTTGTTTGTTTCTTGTCATCTTCGCGTTCGCCCCGCCCTTAGTCCTAGGTATTCGTACAGAGATGTGTTATCAAACCGGCATCACGAAAAATGTGAAGCTTTTTCCCTAGAAAAATACAACTAAAAGGACATTACTAACACCTTTCACGACCAATCATACTGAGCTGTTGTAATTCATGATTATACTATAGGTGATTTAACGCCAGGGTACAAGTCAGCCAAATTAAAATGCGTTCATGTCGGCCACTAGTCATTTTTTGCTATCTTTATCCTTGTTTTGTTCTTGAGAAGAGGACATGAATAAAGTAATTGAGAGGATCACTTTCAATTTTAGGAGTCGTAAAGCCGATCTCTGCTTGTGTTTGATGTTACATAAGAGCTCTAGTGCCACTGCATGTTGAGCACCGCACAATGTACTTGTGATTGCCTCCCACATGCAGATGAAGCCATAATAAATCGTAATCGAGAGCTGCATTGCCCCCAACAAGATGGCGTGCACTGCTACCGAGTTGCCGCCTGAAATATGGAGCAAGGTGCTGCTCGAGTACAGCGATGCCTCGAACCGCAGCGTTGGGCGCCTGGCTCAGACTTGTTCGGTGATGCGCGCGATGATGTATGAAGTGAACGACGATTCCTGCGAAGGTATGTGGCGGGCTATGTTTCGCCGTCGTTTTCTTCAGAATAACCCGAATGGCGCACTTCTCCTTTCACCTTCTCAACCGAACGGACGTGCGTTTTCGCCCACAAACTCCGGCGCCATCGACCGTCTAAACTTCGCGCGAACGGGCAGCTACCGTGATCGCTACGTTGCACTACACGACTTGGAAAGGCGATTTCGAAAAGGGTAATGCTTGTTCATCATGTGCTCTTTGACTTTGATTTTATATTTTGCAGCCCGAAACAAAAAGACGCATTGATAGATTGGAGGTCAAGTGAAGAGTTCTTCAACAGTCTACTCTAACTTCCATTATTGTGATTTAGTTGAATGCGACGTCTGATAGTCTTACATGATCATGCACCAAATAGTCTATTTGCCGTTGCCGATAGTGCGAGGTAATTATAGATCACGTTTTTTTATGGACAATGATCTCGGAAATACGCTTACGCTATTGATGCTAGTGCATCTCCTACTTACACTTGCAATAATTTGGCGTTATTTCATATTAATCGTTCCATGTTAATTCAACTTTCACTTTTTTTAACATTAGATTGTGGGATCGAAAGTTAAAACTGGCTTCGGAGCCAACTCCAGTATGCGATTTGTTCCTGACACCTGGCACACGCGATGTCTGCATTGCTTTAGGATCAGGCGAGATTGTCTGGCTGCGTGGTGATGAGATCATGTCCCGAAAGCATGCTGCGTCCCCGGCCGTTCGGTGTTTTCTCGCACCTTCCACACACCCCGTCGCAAGTAGTGGCTCCGTCCTTTTCGCGGGCTTGCAGAACGGCGACATTCTTATTGGAGACTCGTTCACGTTGAAAAAAGCGCATCGCGGAAAAGTTTGTGGGCTGGAGCAGGTAAGACGAGGGCCTTCGGTTTCTTCGTCATCGTTCTCGTCTAGTCACGCAGCAGAAGGAGGAGGAGGAGCTTTGGAAGCGTTATTTTCGTGCTCCCCAAGTGATGACATGGTAAAGTTGTGGGACATTTCTTCCTCGTGCACGACCTCTACAACTTCCGAAACTGCAGCAGCACAGCATCAGAATACAGCTCAGCACCATCCAGTGTCCGCGTGGCGCCACGACGGCGTGACCACACTCTCGGTGATCAATGCAAATGAAGTATGGAGTGGTGGAAGCGACAAGACGGTGAGGCGATGGGATGCCCGTTGTTGGGACCGACGACCAGTGATGCAGTTCGGTCCCATCGATGACTGGGTGATGGCAGTTGAGAACGGCCCGACACTGTACGGAGATGGAATGATGGTACGCGCGGCGGACAAAGCCATTCACCTGTTTGATTCCCGGTTTACCACGTCTAGTAATGCAGCAAGCTCATCTTCAGGGTCTTCCTCGTCTACGGGGGCAGCAGGGTCGGAAGACCAGCCAGTAACTGTAGGAGGGGCCGCTGTAACGCAAGCGCGACCTCGGGCTTCCGGAAATCACAGGCCTGCTGGTTTAGTGTTCACCACTCATCGACATCAAAAGCTCATCACCCGCTTTCACAGTGTCATGACGCGTCGCACCTGTGCGCCACGCCTTGTGAGCTGCTCGCTGGACGGACGCGTGAAAATTAGCAGCTTGGATAGGTACCGTGATACTACCTCAGATGCCGCAGGCTCCAGTTTTATGATCGACGCTGCTTTAGACCGGCAAATGGCTTCCTCTTTGGTCCCACTAGCAACGGCAGGAGTTCAAAGCAGCACTTTTGCACCAGCAGATAGGAGCACTACGGCTGGGGGTAGCAGCAATGATAGAAGTAATTTTAGCTCATCATCGTTTTCCGCAACAACTGGAATTCTTAGTAGCAGAGAAACGGAACAGGTACAGGTAGGAGGCTCCTCATCATCGACCGGGAACAATGGTATATATTTCAATTATTCTAGTAGTGTGTCTGCGCCGGCTTCGGCCGTTTCTTCGCCGCATAACGCCCAGCGTGTCCTTCGAGACTATCTTTACGGTCCTGCCTGCGGCGACAGTAAGATCCTCTCCCAAGTGGAAGCGGAGCTCCCGCATTCGGAGGCCACGACGCTGCCCTGCAGCAATGACTATGTGCTGTGCGTCGATTTTGATGACACGAAGTTGCTGGTTGGCGGTATGGACGGCACCGTTTTCGAGTACGACTTTGACTTCGCGAAGGACCGGGATTTCGCTTTCTCAGACAAGCTACGACCAAGAGCCCACTCGGCTAACGCGGCGGCTGAAATGGTGAGAATGGACGAAATAGAAACAGTTAAAGTAGTGGAAAAAGAAAGTCCATCTGGAAAAGCATCGGGTAGAACAAAAAGTTGTGGCGCTGCCGTCGGAGCGGCAAGAAGAACAAGCGCCTTTCCAAGTTGTGTTCAGGGGGCACCTCCGTCATCGTCTTCAAGTGGAGGTGGCTCTTCAGGTGAGATTCCTCCATGTTTTCCTTCAGGTGTGCAGTCTGGATCAAACTCGGTCTTGTCGCCTCAACAACGTCAACATGCTCGACGAGGGTCTACTTCTAATGCGTGCACGAAAATTGTGGAAGCCTTCGAACAGGAAGAGGAGGGCGAAGAGGAGGAACTTTTGACGAGAAATAGTTCTTTGTCGCAATTGAGTCTCCTTCAGCCTCGATCTTCTCCATCATCGCAGGTTTCATCAGGTGGAGGCGAACGTCACGAGAACGCGAGTACTAGTTCCACATCCAATAGCGCCTCATCTGCTCCTGTAGAAGTCGCTGCGTCCTACCCAGGATCGTCATCTTCTGACTCAGATGAGGAACACAAAGAAGACGACTTTCTGCGCGTGCCTTCCTCCGAATTCCTCTACGGTTTAGCGCGTCAGCAGCATCTTCAGGAGCAACTGCGAAGCGGCCGATTACTTTCAGTAGACAGTACGGTTGCAAGCTCTACGGATCTTCGCCCTCCCGAGTCCTCCCCGCCCTACGCCTTCCACTTTCATCGGGCATTTTCAGCGCCCGGCGCCCCCGCCGCTTCAGAACAGCCGTGATAGCGTGTGTCGGATCAGAATTTGTAGGAGACACCAACACCAGCTGAACCTGAAGCAAGAGACGAAGAAAAAGGGAATGCGAATGGATGAAGATCTGCTTCTTGTGACGGATCAGAATTTGTAGGATATGGATACGCCAACACCAGCTGAACCTGAAGCAAGAGACGAAGAAAAAGGGAAGGCGAATGGATGAAGATCTGCTTCTAAGTACTTGTAAAGTTGTAAGTGTGCAATCACATCACCAGCTGCATCGTCCACCTCTTCGCTACTAGACTCAGATCAAGAACATCAACGGACAGTTTTTACAAACATTTTTGACTTTTTGTTTCGAAAATTCTTTTCCATCGACTCTGCCGAGCATATTCATTGACAAAAAGCAGATGACGATTGAAGTTGAGTTGGTAAACTACATAAAAGATTACACATGATGAGGGAACTATGTACCATATGAAATTTCGGGCTGCGCAGCCCCACTAGCACTACCAAGATGTCTTCTTTCGCTATAATAAATGAATTTGAGGACTACTTCCTGTGCGGGAATCATGAAACAAGAACGCAATAAATTACACTGGGAATGTCCAAACTTCACTCGTCCAGCTCCAAATCCAACACGACTTCATCTTCTATTCATTTAGCTGATGAAATTATGCCAGGTGTGTTTTTTTTCATACTTTTGGTTTTTACGTAGTTGCTCGATCATGATGAAGCAGCTGTCAACTACACGCGCAACAGACGGCAATCAACGTATATATAAAAAGATGCATTTCCCTAAGGCTTGGATTTCCATTTTCAAAACTCATAATTTTCGTTGTCTAGTATCTCTGTCAGAATATGTGTGGTTTATTCGACAGACAGAGCTACATGATCTTATCTAAGTTCTGCTGGAGCCATTGGTTCTGGGAAAATTTCTTCTACTGGTGGGGTGTTCACCATGTAATATTCAAGAAAGCATAAGTGGTAGAAGCAACAACAGGACAAAATTGTCTTCATACCTGTCGACGTGTGAGTTGCTCAGAGTTCGAATATATTTCCATGAAACTCAAAAGGAACGAGAAACTACATCTTCAAAGGAAACGCAAGCACATGAAGCATACAAAGAGTACCTTGGTCTAATTCAGGTTTTTATAACAAAAGCTGCAACTGAAACTAGACAAAAACGTCAAGCAAAACCTGACCAACTCCTGTCACCTGTGGTGCATGTCGCAAAGCTTGTGCAGGAAAGAATTCTCAAAAGTAGCAATCACTCGCGAGCCCGCCCACAGCAGACCATAGTAACGTAGAGAAGTGGTTCTTCAACGCGTCATCGTCAACGCGGTACCAACCAGCTGGACAATAAGATGCGAGGAACGACACCGATTGTGCCGGGTTCTTTATACACAAATTGCATGATTTCTTGATGACTATCTTGGCCACCAAAGAATCGCTTGTTCTCATCAAACATAATGTGGTGCTAATCTGTCGCAACACTGAGTGATGCGATTTATTTGTCTTTACATTTTTCAAAATTTCATACTCTGAACAACTTGAAGTTGAACTTCATAGGAATGTTCGGTGATCAGCATTAACTAAACAAATTCACAGGGTTAACAAAGCTCCCGGGTGAGCACCAGAGGTCACCTGTTGTTGCAGACGTAGCAGCATCCGCGAGAGCGAGTTTTCAGATGAGAGAGCTAGGAGGTAGCAGCAGCAGCTTGGGGTCGACAAATTCACTCGGCTCTGTCTCACGGGGAATGCGATCGCGACTCGTTGCCGACGTGCTCTGCTGCCGGCGCTGCCGCCAACGACGCGGGGGCTGTGATCTTGCTGGCTCATCTGGCGACGGGCAGGCGCCACATAACCACGTCTGAAGCGTGAAGACCGGATGGAAATCTACGCAAATCCGTAGATAACCACCCTCGAGAAGAAGAAGTTCCATATCGTGGTAATATTTATGAAGCAGAAGTAGTTGCAAGAAGTCGAAGCTGTAGGTTCGTTTTCGCTTCCGTACAACCGCTGTTGATGTCGTGTGATAACTGCGCCAATGGATGCGACCAAAAATGAAACCACAAGCAACCAATCCATGTTCCGCCACAAAGAGCAAAACACCAACGTTGTAGAGCTTACATCCATTATGATTCCTTCTAATATTTTCATTTGTCCAGTATTTTCTTGTTGTTCGGCTTCGTCGATAGTTGTTGTAGCTCACCATGATATAATCGCAACTGAGCTACGTCTCCATCGCGTGTGCTGGCAGAAACTGCCAGATCTGTGTTGTTTGGTGTTCAAATTAGTCTACGTGCTGTGATTGAAGAACTCGTCCTTGTTGAAGTGCATCCTCATCTGGTTCGTCTTTATTTGTTGTAGGTTAGCGTGCTTCTGGTGCCGTGATAGCAGGGTGCTGACGCCTAAGCTCCGGGGCAAAGGGATTCATGCACGCAGTCTCTTTGGACATGGACATATGTTTCCAATCAGATCTGCTATATTTTAAGTAATTACATTTTTTATGTTGTAGTTGAGGAAAAGATGAAACTCCCCAAAAATCCCATGACGATCATTGAGCTGCAGCTGGTCCACGCCGAAAACAAGTCGCTTCGTTTTCTAAGTAGAAGAGCAAATCGTAATTATCGGGATTGCAAGTTCATAGGTGGAGTGATGAATGATGACGATATGCTCTTTGCTTGCGTCATCGTTGCGTCGACGGGTGGTTTCCAAACGCCCACCCTTGCGGTCCCGCATACTGAGTAAAATCTTCTTTGGGACTCCTTTATACGACGACGCGGCAGACGAGGAGGATTTATCGAATCGAAGAGAGGACGGTACCAGCAGACTTACCAGGAACCAGATCAGCCTTCTGGGTACAGGGATTCAGCAGAGCGGGGCAGGTTCCTCCAATTTTGGAAGTGCGTCGTTCAGGAGGACGGCTCCTGAAGCCTCCGCATCTTCGATTCAAAGAGTCCGGAATACTTTTGCTGGGCGAAGAGAATATCGTGGACCCTGAAGAATAATAAGTAATTGGATGCAGGAACAGGAAGTCGAAGTTGAAGTTCTTGTCCCTGTGCTATGTAAAGAGGATACCAGAGCTTCTCAGACGAGAGAAGAGTAAGAAGAAGAACGAGAAGAGCTCGTTGTTCATATACTGGTGTGCGCGTGTTGTGGTTTTTGCGCGTCTTCAACAATGCAGCAAGTAACGTCATGGTCTTCGACTTCGTCTTCTTGCCGACACATGCTGGCACCGAGACTACAACTGCGGCACTTTTCTTCTGCAACTTCAAAGAGAAATTTCTACCAACGCCTGGACGAAAAACATCTGGCTGAACAACTCGCAGCTATTTCAAGGACCGCGTCTGATTATGCGCGAGAGGAAGAAGGGGACCAACCGTCCAGAGCGGGCTCTTCTACTAGAAGTAGTGCTAGTACGTCTTCCTCCTCCAAAGGACTCGATGACCTTGGTGTTCCGGCGAATCTCCATCGGATGCCTGATGCATTGGAGGCGCACAGTCGAGACTTCGATGTGCGCGAAAAGTTGCGCGCATGTGACAGCATTCCGTTCGAGTCAATGCGACAAGAGGGCTTGCCACGATATCAAGACCTCACGCATGCAGAGCGTGTAATGGTACAGGCGGACTACAAACGCAAGAAGATGTTAGACCGCAAAGTGATGTGGCTGAAAATGAATCAAGTGCTAGACCCAAAGCGGGCGGCGCGACGGGAGATGCGGTTACAAATGGAAGAGGAGAAAGCCAGGAAGACTCTTATCATTATGACCGGTTTTGGCATTTTTACTGGTGTGCTACGCATATCCCATATCGGGGAACAGGTTGTAGATCCAGATGATGTGATGTCCGTGTCTACAAGTACTGCTCGGATTCCTCTAACCAATTGAGTGGAGACTCTTCGCAACCGATGAGAAATCGAGATGGTGTTAGCATTGACATGACGCCGGAACAGCTCGCAGCTGAACGCGAAGCCCTCGCGGAGCAACAGGAAGCAGAGGCTGCTGAGAAGTTGCGACGCAAAGAGGCTGACCCTGAAGGATATCCATTGTCCTTGCTTTCTGAACATCATGAGCGGATGGAGGCGAAGAATGCAGCGCGAGTCGAGATGGAGATGCGCCGCGACGAGTTAGAGAGCCGCAAACGAATGCGAGTACGTGCGCTAAAGTTGAAAAACGCGCAAATTCTGAAACAAAAAACACCGCCACTGGGACAAGCAGCGACAGATCCGATTCTGCGGCATATCGAAAAGCGCAAAACGAGGCTAAATCAACTACTTACTGGGCACTTGGAGGCATTTCTGACGAACAACAGCTCTCAAATTCTGCATTCTTTCTTATGAAGATGAACTATGTATCTGTATCTATTTTCGAAAGACGAAGAGGTGGCCGCACGGCCATCCTATCTGAAGTTGTATCCTATTCTATAAGAAGCTATGCAGGAGTATGAGTAAGTACATTTGCGGTCTAGAAGGAAGTGCATCACCTGGGATATTGATTGCGCTGTCAACATTCTTCATCTTCTTCTTCACATTCTTGAGAAGAATCATCATACATTGGTCTTGATGTAGTGCTACACGTCCTGTACGGACAAATAAGGTGAAGCAACACTTCATCTTAGCACGTAAATTAATGTGCTTTGTGAAGATTGGGTCCGTTTCATTTCAGCTGGAAGGCGCACAGGTGACCGTCTTGCGCGTCACTGCTCGGAATCCCAAGGGCGTGCATGAAGTACATTATCAGCTCTCTCAAGTGCCCGAGCAACGCAGTATTCAGTGGGTTCGAGAACGGCTGGATACATTGGCGCCGAAGCTGAGGTCGCAAATTGCTGTCAATTATGGCACCATAAGCGCGAGTAGAAGCTCAAGCTCCTACTTTTTCAAGTGGAAGGCAAAACGTGAATTTTCACCTCCACCTTTATTTTGGTGCTGTTGGTTCTCCCGTGGTATTGTTCTGGAAGATGACTACAACAGAGCGATGTCCGAGCGGCCTGGAATCCAAGACACTTAGAACTAAGTACTTAAATACTCTTTACGTGAGTCCGCCCGTCGTGGTGTGGAGGTCGATTTACCCTTCTTTGTTATCGCTAACTGCTGCTGCAACTTGGTTACACACCTGAGTTGCGCTTTGTGCATCATGCGTTTGGAATCCCACAGAGCAACCGTGGTCGCCTCTTCCGCATAGCTAAAAGCTTACGCGAAGCACGAGCTGCTGGGTCGCTTGATTCCTGGACACGAACAATGATTATGGCTACTCTGGGTGAAGTAATCTAGATACCATTTAGTACAACCCCTTCTGATCTACAATGGTGATGTTCGCAAGGTAAGCCTGAGCTCCTGTGTATAATTCGTTCACAAGTAGAAGCAAGCAGCACCCCCCTTGTTGTCATTTGGTTTTCCGGTTGCTGTTGTTGAGCAATGTGAGGACAGTGTTATGCAACTTCTTATGATGATCTTCATCTCGATCGCGTGCTGGTCAAACACATCATATGGACACTCCATTTCTTCTAACAACTACTGGAGCTAGGTGGTGTCGCAGTTGCAGCTTGACATTTACGCATCCGAGTTTGATAGGAAACCGGCCGATTGACGTTCCCGAGAAAGCTATCCGCCGCTCCTATTCTAGGAAACGCCATCACTTAAGAACATCCTCATTCGTTTTTGTTCCAAGATGAACATTTCGGAATCGGATCTTCTACAATTCATGATTCTCATCGCTCAACAGGACGCAGGCAATTTTCCTCGTTTTGTCGTCATTTCACATTTCATCTTGAAATCACAGATAAGACTAAGAGCATTGAAAATACAAATCCCTGGGTTTCTTATCTTTCGATCCTCGTCCATGGGCATGCCAACGTCCCCACAACATATGCTGTATGGTTGTGTTCCGAGGATGCTGAAAAGCAGCGTTAAAGTACATACAGTCCTATTCAAATTATGTTGCAAAGACAGAATCGGACTTCTCCGGTGCCTCCCGCTATCCGCAAATTTGAACAACTCGTCCCCTGAATATACAACCATCGCTTTCATCTAACAGTGCACGGAAGATCTACATCTAGAACGCGCTTGATGTTCCTCATAATATTTTTTTGTCAATGATAAATCGTAATCTTCTTCGGTCGTCGGGGTTGCGTGAGTAAATTCTTGTTGCACATTAGGAGTACGCCTACCACGCAGAAGATATCCAACAAAGCTGAATCAAATTGGGCATTGATGGATCGGTCACTGAAGGTGTTGTCTTGGGATCATCTCAATTGGCGTCATTCAAAAGCGAAACAACTATCAGCATTCAAAAACGATTTTTGGTGGGCAATCTTGACCTAGACGAGATGATAGGTAAAGCATTTCAATTCGTTTTCATTACAATCTGAGCACGAACCCCTCCAGAAACAGGTTAATTTTGAGACTGCTCGTCAGGCAAAAGAACAAGTTGTAGTCAAGAATTGTTGATAAGTGATTTTCACATACACTAAACTAGTATTTTCGTGGACGGTCACTGCCTCCTTACGTTCTTCCTTGACGACTTTTTCAGAGAATAACGAATACGCATATGAATGTTGATAGATAATGTCAAGTTTGTTGTATGGTATTT
Organism: Amoebophrya sp. A25; assembly: GCA_905178165.1. Classification (NCBI taxonomy): domain Eukaryota; class Dinophyceae; order Syndiniales; family Amoebophryaceae; genus Amoebophrya; species Amoebophrya sp. A25. Next base: position 1,389,275 of record CAJINU010000004.1, on the reverse strand, counting down.
TTCTTCGATCCAGCAGAATTACATACAAATTGAAATTTGTACGATTATCTACTTCTTCTACACTTCCTCCTCCCATACTAGTTGTCGAGCAGTCTAGGTACATCTAGTAGATGAAGTAGGGAACAAACGATGCATCTATAAACTGATGACGAGGAAAAATATCACCGTTATTGTACATGCAGTCTACCCTACTTGTTCATCTATGGTAAATGCTTTTTTTGTTCTTCCTCATTCAGCAAGATTCTCTCACTCGAAATTTTGAAAATTCACAACTTGTGAGTTCTTTCACTCCGACCTAAGTCATTGACATCCTTGATCAGTTCTTTCGTGTATGTATCTATTTTTGTTTTTGCTGGTTCATCTTTTTCTTTCATCAATCTTTTTGGTATAGATGATCAACGCAACACTGCATCACCTCAAGTTCGGCGAATTCATTCATTCACTCTAAAATTCATTCAACGTATATATAATTAACTTCGAATTTTCTCAATCAGAATTTTCGTAAATATTTCATGAAATTGATAATTCAAATTTTCCTAGAGCTGTCGTCGTATTTTTGATATTGTTCTTGTTCTTATGATAAATTTTTCTTAGAACCTTCTCAGTAGCAGTACGAGCAGGAAGAAGATGCCTGAGTCTACTTCTATTATGTCCTCCGCCAGCTGCTCGTCTTATTCTTGCATGTGGTCCGTCTTTCTCTTGCGCTCCCTCGCCGAGGGGTCGTGCAAAAGTTGATACCACGCATTTGTACAACATCTCCATTGTTTGAAACAGAACAAGAGCATGTGTTTTCAACCTTACTGCGTCTGTCTAGAAGCAGCTATGGGTGACTGAGACTACGTCTGCGAAAACAGGAGAAGAGAAAAAGACGAGAATGCCAGTTAACGAGCTGCTTGACGAGAAGACGGAAATTAACCAGAAGCAACAAAAATCATACGGCGACGTTGCCCGCTATAGCGCATGTTCTACCACAAATATAGACGGATCATCAAGAAATGATACAAACGGGGGGAGCGCACTAGAGAAAGCCATGCACATACTACCACATCGAGCACGACAGGCTCCACCACCACCACCACCACCACACGCTCTCGGTGGTTATCAACAAAATCTTCAAAGCAAAGCTGCCTCCTGGGTAGATCTCCACGACCACCAGCAGGCTGCTTACACGAACATGACGAGCACACCTACATCCAGCGGAAGCGCGCCACCAGCGCACCATAAACAACAGGGAAGTGCTGCGGGCACCAATTCCTCCCCGGCGCAGCAGCATCTGCACGGCGGTGCCGCTTTAACCCTTGGCGCCCCCGCTGACCACTCATGGGCGCAGTACCCAAGTGCCCCTCTAGAAAACTACAATAATGGGTGGCTTCTCGCAGGTGCGGCTTCGTATAATCAGCACCAAGATAATCATAATACCTACCATGGTCGTGGTCCAGCTGCCGGATGGGTCGGCTATGGCTCAAGCAGCAGTAGTAGTAACACCTATCATCATGGGGGTTGGGGCACTGCGGCGGGAGCACTTCACTACAATTCCGGCAAAGCGAACTACCTCGTCCCTTCAGCAACTTCACCACCAGTGTCTGCATCCTCGGTAGACGCGAACGCCGAAGGCAGCCGTCTGTCTTATGAGGCCTTCAACAACTCCAAAAAAAAAGGAAAGAGTAAGAAGAAAATGAATAGCGACAATGCAGCAGGCGGTAAAAGTAGCAAATCAGGCGCTGCCTCATCAAGTGGTGAAGCAGCGCTGCCAGAAGGCAGCACCTCTTCTTCTCATCACGAGACACAAGCCGCGTCAATGTTGAACAAGGCTAAATCTTTGGGAGCAGCTTCAGCTGGCAGCGATAATGGAGTTTGCGGTCCATGGAGCAATCGCAGCGAAAATGGGGAGCAATACACAAACAATTATGGTGTCACTCCGCATCCGGTTCCGGTAAGCAACAAGGGGCAGCGCCAATACGACTACCAGCAAGGCGGCCACGGACAGCATGAGTCTACGTCATCAACACCCTCAAGAAATTCTACTTTCAGTGCTGGAGGAGCAGGATCGTGGCATCAGCCTGGACAGCAACATCAAAAGCCCCTTTCGAGATGGCACACGTCAACGAATGCGAACACAAGCACGAACTGGCGACAGAAAAGCTGGGCAGAGAATGAGGCAGTAGACGAGCACGCCCGCTCGCGATACCAACATACAACATCGCGATATACTCATCAGATGGCATCGCCAGGCACACCAGACGCAAGCTCTGGGAACTACGCTGGTACTTTTTTTTGCAACAGAATGGATAGAAGATTTTTTTGCGTTAATTATGTTGTTTGAATTTTGATTTCCACTCGTTCTGCTTGTTGTTCTTGTATCCAAAGAATCTCTGCTTTTTTCTTTTGCCAGGATTCAATGGTTCCAGTCCAACGCCAGAGTCGCAATGGAGTTCCATGGGCTCTCGGCATAACGGTACAGCAGGGAAGCCGACGGGTGGAGGTCAAGATCAGAGTCGCACTCCGAAAGGAAGAAGTACCAGTACCCCAGAAGGCAACGCTCCAAAAGGTAGCCCCTTGAGACCGATTTCCTCCTGTTCTCCACACCAAAAAGGGAATTCACAGCCTAATGGCGAGTTTGAGAATCCCAGTAAGGTGGAGATGAAGGATACGACAGTGTTTACGGGGTTGCAGGTAGAAGAAGGCACTGTCACTATTTCAGAGGAGAAGTTGCACACTCCAAGCAGAACACCTGCAGACGGAGCATCGCCAACAGCAACTGCCATTACCCCTGGTAGTGTGCGTGTTCTCAGGCGAAATGAGAGCACGAAAAACGGCGCTCCTGGACAGAAAGATGGCCTCATCATGAGCACGCCACCTCCCACTCCCTCCGATATGATGATAGATGCCGACCGCTCGCGCAATTTGGATCATGAGGACCAAACTTCTATGCTAAACCAAACTATAGTAAAGAATATTCACCAGGGAGACGGTGAACCGAGTTACTCTCCTGGTGCTGCTGCTGGTTCTTGTTCAACAGCTACTGCTTCGTCGTCTACTGGCGGCTGCGAAAGCCATGATGCCCACGACGAAAGCAAAATAGACGAGCCACTGCCTGCTTCATCTTCGTCAGGGGCCACATCAAACGCCGTTGGTGTGCAACCCGCGAATGCTACTACGGAAGATGTTGGGAACGACAACGGGACGAGGATATCTGCAAGAACAAGTTCTCGAGATAGTGGATTACCGCTAGTCGAGGTCGTAGCTGATGAAGCCCAACATCAAGCTCCCAGCGAAGAAAAGGCAGCAAAAGCGTTTTTGTCCCAGGTTATCGACCAAATAATGCCTTCACCCCTGGCATCACTTCCGCAAAGCCACGCAGAGGATGCGGAAGATGCGGTAACGTGCAACGAGAATGATCATCTCCGCGCTGCTGCTGAAGAGGAGGACGGGGAGTCCCTTCCACCTCAACAGGCAGATGAAGATATCAAAGACAAAGCAGCAAGCAGAGAAAACGGAGATCGAACTGGTGTCGATGCGAGCATCACTATCAAAACACTGGCCAATAGTTCGCTTCCAGAACTCACATGGTCTCGTTCCGCCCCGGCGACTGTTGGATTCGACGCGGTTAGGCTCGATGACATTCCTACACCTCGTAGCGCTCCGTCCTCGTTCTCCTCGTCTGTGTTATTGGGGTGTCATGCTGGAAATAAGAACCAACTTTACGTGCCGATTACTCGTGGTGAAGGAGAGAGCGCCAGCAGCTCCACTAGTTGTTCTGCACGATCCGGAACTACAAGTTCGACGGCTTTGAGAACCCTCGGCTCTGCCAGCAGTCGCTCCGAGTCTCAAAAACTCCGTCCTCCCTCAGCGAGTTCGGATCAACATCTTCTCAATCCGCATACGCGGCAGCAAACCTTGCCAACATCGTCCACCACGCATCCGACGTTTTCATCCGCGGCATTTGAAGAGGTGACAGGTCGCTATCGATGTGGGACATGGGCCGCACCTGCTCCTGCGCCAGTGGTGACAAACGAGCCACCTGCACGTTGCTCTTCTACAGAGCAAGAGAGCGATGACGCTGTAGCCACACACGGACACGATGGCGAGGATGGAGAAAATTTGAGAGCAGGAGAACAACTACGAGAAGGGGCCGCGCAGACGACAGATGGAGATGCAGCAGTTCCAGTTGCTAGTTTGGCAGGAGCCGTGGCTAGTAATGCTGAAGAAAACCAAAATACGGGAGAAGATCAGGCGACTTGTGTAGATGCTCCAGAAGTCGCTTCTAATTCCTCAAATACTGACGATCATAATGATGCTGAGCAGAAGAGGGACGAACAACGCAGGAGTAGTGCAGCCCCGTCTCTATCTGCTGCTGCTGCTGCTGAAGATGATAATGTACATCACCATGGGGGTGCCCAGGACGTGGTCAATCGCGACGCATCTCCCACTCCTGCTATAGGACCTATCCCCTCGTCTACTGACGAACCTTCGGTTGTCTGCCAAAACCGAATAGTTACCGGAAGTTTGGTTCAACTCGACGTCGACGAGGCGAGTGCTCCACCTTCCTCAACCTCGAATACAGCTGGAATAATACCGGGGCTGCACGAGGATGCGGTAATGCTCATGCCCGGAGATAGTAATGAGAATCGAACAGAAGAGGAAACGAGTACAGAGGAACAAGAAGGCAATCGCAGCACTGCGTTGGTCGAGGAAGCTGATAACAAAAGGAGCGAAGATCAAGCAGTGGCCACAGCACTAAATACTACGTTAGCGAAAGATGAGAAGACTCCAGAGCGCACAGCTGCAGATCCACAAGTGCTTTCATCGGCAACTGTGGCCGATGCGAATATTTCAGTACCAGAAGAAGGACCAGAAGCTGCATCTACAGGGAAGAGTGCAATCTCGAGTTCATCCGTCCAAGTAGAATCAAAAGCACCACCAGAAGATAAAACGGGGGTGGTTTCGGCTGCTCTCGACGAAAGTGCGAATGCGGAATCTTCCTCGTTAAAAAATAATGCGAGGGCCACACCAGGTGCAGATGCTGTAGGCCACGGAGGAGAAGGGTCTAGTACTGATAGATGGTCCCGAGGACAATTGAAGAAGACCCTGTCACCCGATTTCGATATTCCCCTTGAGGCTACGAGCTGCATATCTCCGCGAAAAGAGGACGAGAGCACTACGAATCAAACAGGTCGTGAAGGGGAAACCATTGTGCTCGAGAAACGCGCTTCAGCAAGGTCGAGTGGTGCTTCCGACGAAATTTCTAGCTTGGGAGCCTCGCCTCCCGAGGTCGAGGATACAGAGGATCATGACGAAATGGCCGCACGACCGCCTTCATCGAAGAACAATGCTGGCACCTCCTCAGCCAGCTCCTTTTCTACTGACAAGAAAGACGAAATCCCTGGCACTGCAACACCAACATCTTCCAGTTGTTCTTCATCCTCCAGCAGTTCTTGCAGCACCAGATCTCAACCAAAGCATACGAAACCACAGGAAGAGTGTAGTAGTAGTTCCTCTTCGCCAACAAACATTGTCCACTTATCCGAAGCGCAACATGCAGATGTTGGTGGGAAAGTGAGCAGTGAAAGGCACATGAGGAATCTTCAAACATCAACATCGACAGCGAATGCCGCATCAGCACAGCCACAAGCGCCAGAGCTGCCATCTCTCGCTGAAATCGTTGCGTCTGCAGCGCCCAAGACGGAAAAAGCGCGACAGCATCTGGTGGAGCAAGAATCACGAAGCCCAACTGTGATCGAAGAGGAAGCTCGCGTTACGGCCGAAATGGAAAGAGCTCGAAATATTTTGCTCTGGCTAGGTACGTCAATTTGTAATCCCTGTTTCTTTAAGGAACTTTCTTATGTGCGCGCATGAGAAACTTTCTTATGTGCGCGTAACCCTGGATCGGGTTTAATGCCACTACTAATACTACTACGACTACTCCTGTAAATGAAGAAGTTCATAGGTATAAGTTGGAACAATGGCGAGAAACAACAACTAGTACATCTTGATGTTGATGTCCTTTCTTTTTGATGTCCACTGTGTGACCACTGATCGAAACGAACTACGATACAATTCCAATCAGGCAAACTCTTGCTACAACAATCGTGCTCGCTGAACTACGAACAGGTCATCACGCTACCCCGCCTACCGCTCCTGAGACGACCAAAGAAAAAGCTAGTACACCCATTGCTCGGAGAAATCTTATCAACACTGGGTTTTTGAAGAAGGGAGAACAGCGTGAAGAACTACACTACGCGTTGAACTTTCTTGGCCAGCATGCTTACGAATTGTATGGTCCCGAGATGGAGCAGAAGAGCATCGCAACAGATTTTCTCTTTCTTCCTCCTCCACCGCCACCACGAAGAAAGTATAATTGACAGCCACTTACATCATCCTCTACCGACATATTCTCTTGAGTACTAGAGTGAATGTCACTGTCGAAAAAGTTGTCTTGGTACTCTACTGGATCAGAATATAGTGTGGGTATGGAGGAATTCATTTGCATTTATTTAATCAATGCATATCCATATTTCTATTTGGTATCGATACGTCATTCAAGTGGTCTCTCCCCACCACGACCAGGTCAAGAGCAGTACAAGAGCGGGAAAAAAGTTTCATAGAGAGACATTGCAGTACTGGGATATTCGAAAAGGTGTTTGGAGCTGCCGAAGAGTATTGCCTACATGACTTCTGTGTTCGTATTCCTCTTAATACTGAGTTCTTTTCTTCCATCACAAGATCAACAAGAGGACTTGATGCTGTTTCTGTTCTATGCGTACTAGAGTAATCTTCTCCCTAAACATACTCCTTCCATCGTCTTTGTTTTTGTACATCATCTTCTTCTTCTTCAGTCAGCGTCAACTGAATTGTACATTTATCGACGTTCTTGAGACGAGTTTGTGTTCCGAATCATTCGTGTAAACATCCTTTCCCAACAGACCATCTCCCGTGGCTGCGAAGCGGCGAAGCAGTGGAGGTCGGCCAAAGAAGAAAGAGGAGGAAGGCTATTGCCCTCAGCAGTAGCATTCTATCAGCTTTCCGGATGACTGCACCACCGGAACTTTGCAAAACACTAGACGCACCAAGCCCAGTTGTATAATCATGTTAGGACGTTAAGGTCATTGATGAAGATGTCAGGCGAACAATGAACATCTGGTGACGACGAATATGAAATCTGGTGACGTTCAATGTGCGGTACTAGCAGAGGTTATAGTAGATTACAATTACTAGGTTTAGGTTTAGCAGAGGCTGCCACCGATTTTCAGGAATAAGTAAAATCTGATCGATGTTCATGTGGAATTGGCAAGTAGGCAAAATCCCGTTTTCGCCCTCCTCTCCTGTTCTTGAGTCTTGACTCATATCACTCATAAAACTCGTCGCGCTCGTTGCATTGCGCAATGGTTGAAGAATGGAAAGTTGAGTTCGTTTAATTTTATTACGACAGACGTGTTACAATTTTCATGCCCTTATATAGGTTAGAGTAATTGTCAAAGTCAAGATAAATGTAGTCCCTACTTTCATTCGCTTCCGACAATGCGTGGCCATTGTCGTCTTTTCCTAGAAAATACGACGAGGAGATTTTAGTCTCGGGATAGTCGATACCGATATTTATCTGATACGATATAGTTTGTCCAAACAAGATCTCGTTGAGGACTACACCTCTACTCTGCATTCCCCGGGGCACAACATCCCACGAGATTGCTAAGTTTTTCGCGGTCAGAAGACTCTAAATCATACTTGAAATTGTTGGTTTTGTCTCTGGTGCGACCTCCTGCGTGTCCGAGTTCCTGCTCTAGATCCTAGTTCCATGACGTTGCTGTTGTTTGAACGCAGAAAAGCATGAACCCATTCTCCAAGTTCGACGAAACATATGCTGGGCATTTCCGACTCGTCATTGTTCGGCGGGCAATTCATGGAAAGACGGCAGTTGCTATTGCATCTTGTGGCTGTATAAAAATTAGCTTAAACTACATTAACAAATTGTCCTACGCAAGCTCGTCCTGTACTACTCGGTCCGGAGAAATATGCTTGAAGCTGACCCAACTTCTTGACGTCTGAAAATCAATAAAGTGAGACTGAGAGACAAGATGCATGTCATACGCATTTTTATATATGTATGTTGTGGAGCGTGCGCGTGGTAGTGAATAAGAAAATTATAGAACTACTTCGAGCGCCATCGAAAGGCCAGCGAATAAAGTATTCAAGAACATGATGACGAGAGAGTACATCTAAAGATGACGGCACGACTTCTTCCCTCTGCCGCTCGCACGGCGTTGTTTGCGTATGTGGGATTGCGATTATCTGGCACACTCCTTCACTTCGGCGATAATATCCTTCATCTGACATCGCGGATATTGATTCCATGGGAATGGGAGCACGTGGGACTCGAAAATTATGCTGCCGAGAGGGAAGTACAAGTAGGACGAGCATGGGAACCCCGAATCGACCCCGATCTTCATTCCGATCCAGCATTGTCGTGTTCAGCGTCGGGGCGAGAAGGTCATATGTTGTCGAACACTGGCGGCGACAATCAAGACGCACGTCAGAGGACTTGCGCAACGGACGTATCATCTGCAATCCGGACAAGGTCGAGTTCCCCGTCAAAGAACGTCGCTAAATTAGCCAGTATAGTGACACGACCTGGACCTCGTGAAAGTTTCTTTGCTTTCGCTCAACCGCCACCTGCTCCAACCTCGCTGGAGCGATTGCAGCAGCAACAAGCGCTGCTGAGCACTAGAGACCCCTATGTGGAGACTTTAGCAGGCCTGGTCCAACAAGGTTCTTGGATGATTGGCGCTAGTGGGTGGGCAGAGTTGGGGAGTCTCTTTACAAATGCTGGCACTGGCATAGGAATCGTTCTGGGTTTGGGACCCGATGCAAATTGGGCCCGACAATTCCTTCAGCAATGGAAAAATGGCGTACTGTACTTGTGCGATCCGTTCATTCACATCTTTTTATGGAGTGAAGGCCTCCTGGACGAAGTCTAATCACGATCGGTCTGTACTGTAGTGTTGACGGCCAACTTTTTCCTCTAGTCGAACAACAGGAACAGATGAATTTGAATAGGAGGGGAAACGCCGACGACTTCTAGACTGGGTATTTGTAGAAGGTCTACTGTCCCTATTGATCGCCACCCTTCCTAATACTCAATGGCTACGATGACCCTGAGTTTAACGTCGACGATCGAACGCATCAGATAAACTACGAGAACATTCGGGTTACCCTGATGCAAGACACGACAATACAAGGCCGATATAGTATGGTACTTCTAATAAGTACGTAGTCCTCGGTCGTTTTCGGAAGGATCTTTGATGGCTCTGCGAGTAAGCATGATGAAGAGATCAAATCAATGCTCCTGCAGGTGCAGCAGATATAATACCTGGTGAGCATCTTTTTTCTACGGTGTCTTAGAAGCAAACTCCGTCTGCGTCGACCACACAGCATCATCATGTTCATGCCTTCTCGACCTTGAACCAAGGTGCGGGAATTTAGTTTCAGCTTCTTCCGGTTATGGATGAAGCAGGATCCGCGATACGAGTTTGGGGATATACCACCTCGATTGGTTTTCGTCGATAACAATCCGGGGAAAGATGCAGTATTGCGGGATATGACCGACTGGTGGGAAATACTTTTGCCTGGTGGGGTCATGGCTGGAGCACGCGCGGGACATCCAGGTGTAAGAGAAGCGGTGGAAACATTCGCGAAGAGTTATGATTTTTCTTGAACTTTTTATAAATATTTATTTTCATCATTAGAGAGTACGAGAACTAGCACAACGGGTTGTGTCGAGATATTGATGAAGTGATGGAAACCACAACACGGAACGATCAGCGAAGCATCTCTTGTTTTGACTTTGTCTTCCGCCTCTAAACAAAAAACAACTTGGAGCCGATGCTAGTGCTAGAGCCGGGAGATGTCGGCTGGATGCTGCTGAAAGCAAACGACGACGCAGCCAACGAAGAATACATCCGGAGGCAGCAAGAATGGAGCACCAAAGCGAAAAAAGCTCTCGAGGACGAGCGCGCGAAAGAAGAGAAGGAAAAGGCCGCACTTGGTCAACAACAAAGCGCTCCACCACCAGAAGGCCGGCGAGGTGGAGAACTCTAGACAGATGGGGGGCTAAGTGGACTCTAATCAGAGATTTGTGATCAGGAGAGGGAAAGTTCAATTTGCTTCCCAGTACAACTGCAAGAACAGCCATTTTTCTATTCCTTTGATAGCCAATTCACGATCAACGGGAAAACGAAATAATGTTTTTGGCAAAGTGGTCTGCGACCTGCTCCTGCAGCTGCTTCACACCTCCCACGTCGTCGGGAAGATCCAACAAAATAACTTCTATTACAAGAGAGCGCAGGCGCGCATCTAGATGCGACCCCTCGAAGATGAGATGAAGAGATGCGGAAGAGACATATGGCAGTTGGAAAAACGAGGAAAGAGTGAGGGCTCTTTAGATTCCTTGTGACACCCGGGCGTGCGTCTCGTGCAAAGTATGTGCTAAAACAACGTCTCATGTAATCAGCTCGATTGAGAGAGACTTGTCGCTCCGCATGCAGAGCATATGGACGAAGGCAAACTCATTCGCAATAAAAAAACGAGATAAACCAAAAGAAAGTGAAAGACGAAAATTGAGCCTTAGTTACAACTCATCCACCCAATGCTGGCTACCCATACCCTCGGTCTTCAACACTTATTTAGTTGATGTTTTACTGGATTGAGAATCCACAAGGTGAAGAGAACCCTGTAGCATCATTTCTCAATGTATTCGAATGTAGGCCAGTAAACCCGTGGAAGTTTGTCGCGTTGGCGTTGCGGGGGGCTTTCCGTGCGAACCTTGGCGCTGAGACGACCTTTCTGGGTGCGAATTTGGCGATGCAGGATCCCAGTCGTCCTCGTGCTACTGTCGAAGCGAGTTAGCAACATCTCTACGGCGCCGCGACAGATCTTAATTTTCTTGCACGAACGAGCACACGACGGACGGCGTTGCAGTGTCGCGTTACGGCAGCGTGTGGTTGCCCATACACCATCCTGCAGTTAGAACTTCTCTCAACGACAATGAAGGGTATCGTTTGCGTGAAGCGGGTCATCGACTACGCCGTCAAAGTCCGAGTGGCGAAGGACAAAGCCGGTGTGGAAATCAAAAATATGAAGATGTCGATGAATCCGTTCTGCGAAATCGCAGTCGAGGAAGGGATACGAATGAAGGAAAAAGGCATCCTCTCCGAGCTCATAGCCGTCTCAATAGGAGCGGACAAGGCACAGGAGACGTTACGACAAAGTCTCGCAATGGGCGCAGACCGGGCGATCCTGCTAAAAACGGACCTGAGAACTGATCAAGACCTACAGCCACTGGTATTTCCATTTCCTGTTCCTGAAGCTGAACATTGCAAATTACTTTAGTTTTTGGCGTAATTACTTTCTGCTTCAAGATCAAGAACAGTGACGATGATGAATAAAGGCGTAGGCAGAAGACACGCTGCGATCGTGTGACCGCATCACCTCCCAGGCAGTCGCAAAGCTCCTGCAGAAGATAGTGGAGAAAGAGGGCCCTAACCTTGTTTTATGCGGAAAGCAGGCAATAGACTCGGACAGCAATCAGACCGGACAGATTCTCGCAGGTAATGGGTTTTCAACGTTCTGAGTGAGCAAGAAGAACACGAAAAATTTAGATCATCTAATTCTATGTAATATTCCTTTTTTACCTCTTCTTAATAAGTGGTGCCTTCTTTTAACGAGTTACACCCCAGCTGCTTTCACCTTTGCACGACAACGTTTAGGTCTACTCGGCTGGTCACAATCGACCTTCACTTCCGCATGCAGCTTCAGCGACGCCAAGGATGGACTGGTCGTGGAACGTAATACAGTTCTGCTTTTTGCGACCTTGTTGTTGATGCACATACAGATTCGCTTTCCCCTTCTGTCTTTTAGCGAGTTCAGTCTGCACAAGCAAGGTGACACAATGAAGCGAGAAGAGAAGCTGGCTCAGTATTAGTATTGCTAACTACGATGGCTTCTTGTTTTTTCCCTTATTAGGTGAGATCGACGCTGGAATCCAGACTCTAAAAGTAGCTCTGCCAGCGGTTGTAACAACGGATTTGCGATTGAACGATCCGCGATATGCGACGCTGCCGAACCTCATGAAAGCAAAGAAGAAGCCGCTCGATAAAATCGACGCCGACTCACTGGGCGTAGACTTGGCGGGGAGAGTGAAGGTTCTCAGCGTCGAGGAACCGGAAACACGCGCCGCGGGTGTCAAAGTGGCCGATGTCAACGAATTGGTGGACAAGCTGAAAAACGTAGCAAAAGTCATTTAATAGAACCAGTCACGGGTTCCACTAGTTCGTGTGTGGTATAGCTCAACCTCTTACATAATTTAGAAATAATTTGCGCGATGTTCTACAACTAAATGTGGTCTTCTCTGACTTCATGATTGATGCACAGACAGGCTCATTGGTTCTGACAATTTTTAACTCAACGCTGACGCTGACCAAAATTTAGATATCTTTCACATGCAGATTTTTTAGATGGAGGAGAATTTGGGTCCCCTTCCCACCAGAAAATGGGGCTTCTACTTTTTCGTAATTGCAAAGGGAGCTCGGTGGTGAAGCCCACCATCCGCAACCGAAGCTTTTGATCCACAACATGAAATTTTTTGAAACCACTCATTTTTGTAAATTGCGGAGGCGATTGCCTGCGCGTGTGGCTTCATCTACTAAACCCAGTGCGAGTTCCCTGTATTCGTGTTTTCGCAGTGACCACAAAACGAATAGCTTGACGAGAGCACAAGATATCTGTTCCCTTGATGACGACTTTGGTTTGAAAAAGACCCATGCCTAATGTGAAACTTCCAGGTCGAGTTCGTCGAGCAAGAAATTTAGAAAATTTGCACAATCGCAAGAAATTTTTTCGGCCCCTTCTTCATGTTAAGATCTAAATATAAGACGATCTTGCCCGAAGTAAATTCAAGTGTGATGCTGATCCATATGTTCCAAGGAGATTTCGATCTTGAATTTGATGAGTACCACTCTGATCTATATTCCAAAATGCGAAGAAAACGCATCTGAGCCTTATCATTGCGAATAGTCGGCGGGGGTGAATTTAGATCCAATCAAGAAGATCTAAAGAAGTAATTACATGTTCGTGTCCTCATCATTGGGGTCGCAAAATTATGATCTGCTCGGAATAGAAATGATCCATAAGATCAAAAACCAATCTCTCAATCAAGCACGACTGTCATAATTCAAAGAAGTGTATATCTTCCATATTGTCAAGCGGAGCCATAAATTGTTTTTTTGTATCGCAATTTGCGCAGGGAAAAATACGGTAGAGGTAGACTCTTGCTCCCTAGAGGACCATACAACTGCAAAGATGCCGAAGCAGATTCACGAAATCCGTAAATTCCTTCAGGAATCGCGCCGCAAGGACGCTAAGAGGGTGACTATCCTTCGCAAGCCGGAGGCCACCAAGTTCAAGATCCGATGCAGCCGCTACTTGTACCTATTCCGATTTTTTTTTGGTTTGTAGTTTTGCGCTCGTTTTCTCACTACATCAATTAAAGGCCTGTCTGTTTAGAAGATGTTTTGGATGTGGATGTTGAAACCAGGAAGGAAAGTTCATCTGCTGGAAACTGGATTTAGGAAAAACACATTAAAGGAACTCGCGATGACTTATAAATCCATTGATGTACCTAAATATAGATTTTACCTACAGTTTGATGCTAGAACAAGCCGTGTCATCCCAACACACAAATCTTTCTACGCAGGTACACTCTTGTCGTGAAGGACAAGAGCAAGGCTGACCGCCTGGCTCAGTCATTGACTCCGGCTCTCACGAAGGTTGAGCTGAAGTCTCGCCGCAGCAAGTAAGCCTCTTCGGGTACATTGAGCGGAAAGGACGGATTTTCGCAGTACACGGATGTCGCGCTTGGATATGGATGCCGAGCTACTGCCGATATTTTGGCAGAAGCATCAAGCGATGGACTTCACGTCGGTTGTTATTGTGTATGCTTTTCATAAGCCGTGACTCCAAGTGGAAAACCTGAACGGATGATACCTCTGTGAGAAGTTACCTTGATGTCTACTAAAAGCTTTTGCTCACGCATGCCATAGTGTCACACGCTGAAGGTCAGTGACAAGTTCGGAGTGTCAATATGTTCAGCGCACCAAAAAAAGGAGGCTGCTTTGGGAGGCGGCTCTCTTCGATAATGCGTTTTCCCGCATCCATGACTCGGTGCCTGTCGGTAGAACCTGGAAACAACCTCGAAAATGTGATGTAATTAGGAAACATGTGCTCCTTGTCAGGAAAGATGAAAGCTGAAAGATAACCGTGGTTGTTGATGAGGCATCAGAAAATTACGACTGGAGTTTGAGAGATGGAGTTCGAGAATTCATGTCAAATGCAACAGTACACTTCTGTGAAGTATCTGGTATTCGGAAGTCAACATGCATTCAATCTTGGACCTCTTCCGTCAGCAATCATCTCTTCTGTGGATCAAATAGGTGCTTGACGCTATTCTTGAAAAAATGGCAGTGGAGGTCGAGTCTATTTCTGTCTGGCGTGAGCAGGATGCGAAGATCTGTGAGAGAGTCAAGGACCAGACTCCGATGTTCGAACTGATCTGATTTGTCTGTGAGAAATTCTGGATCGACCTGGAGAGAGTTTGTGCAGATGACAGCTATGTATGTGCCATAGCTAATTTCAGGAGTGGTTCAGACTTTTCTTTCAGTAGTTCCGTGTGTGGCGTCAGTGTGACAGTCAATCCTCGCCAAATTGCAAAACAGTATTTTTTTGAATGCCCCCTTTCCCCAGATTTTATTTTATATATAAACATGTAGAACACCTTTCTTAAATGCGACTGTCAATGAATCTCTGATTCAGCTTCCTCGCATCAATTCGGTTGACTTTTGTATCATTTCCCCTAACTTTCGATTTCGCTGTTAATATTACATCGCTCCAGTAGCCATCCAGTTCCAGTATCAATCTTAGAAAGGACACCTTACACCTCCCTCGAGCATCGTTGGGTGTATCATTTTTTGTTTTCGGTCCAACTGCCGAGCTGTCTTTGTCCGAAGCTTGGAATTCTGTGATTGTACGCGGGCGCTCTCCTCAAAATGCCGGGAGACCACCGTGTTTCGGAGCATTACTCAGCCATGAATGGACGTGTGATGGGCCGGGATTCGTATCAGCACCTCTCTGAAAATGAGCGCGACACTCAACAACGAGTGGCCGCAGAATTGCAGCCAGATCCCGATATCCGGAATTACGACCTCATCAGTGGTCGTCCGTATCCGGATGGTCGGCAGGACGGGCTCATTGGGCAGGATGGCGGCTATTTTCCGCTGGGTGGTATTCTTTCGAACAAACCCAAAAAGCCGTTGACCCCAAAAGTGTCTGCCTGGTGGCCACAGATGCGCAACGAGCTCGATCCAGGCGACGTTCGCGATGGGTCACGGGAAGCGAAGCAACTCTACGCTGAAAGCAAGTACATTCGTTCCGCTCATGGTGACAAGAAGGATTTCGATATCAACGGCAAAGTCACGGCGTCGAACTGGCAGAAAGATTACCACCTATTGGCGCCACACATTGAAGCTAAAACTGGAGACAACCCTGTGCAACTCGCGAAAATCGCAAACGAGAAGCTCCCACCGTATCAACGGGACTACGGTTGCGGCCTGCCAGGGTTGGGCGGCGGGGAGCCACTTGGTGCTACATTCTAGAGAATAACAATTTGAAATGGGATTCTAGCGTATTTTACGTGACAAGGATTATTTTGCTGAAGGTCTCTTGATTTTGTAACGTTTTGCTTCATGAGACTGACAAGGTGACGGTGCCTAGTGTAGAAGCAAGGGCCTCGGTGTGGCAAAAAAGTAACTGCATATTTGTGCGCACTCGTTTTTCTAATTCGCCTTTTTGACATTAGGATAAATGATCTTTTCTCTCAAGGATGAAGCTGATCCACAAAAGATCTACTTAGCTTTTATTTATCTACCAGTTCTTCTGGGGCTTGGCCTTGGTGTCATGTCGCGACTCAACAACATGAAGACGGTATTATTGATCTCTACTATCTCACATTGATTATCACAGATCGGGCAGCGCTGGAGAAGGATCCGAAGCTGTTTCATTTGAAGAAGACGGAAATCAGGGCACGCGGTGATTACAAGGTTGGACTGGAGGAAGAGGAGGGGCTGCACAGCATTATGGCGAAGAAAAGGGCAGCAGCCGAGAGTAAACCTCGGTTCGGGAGACAAAGGCTTGATTTTGGTGACAGTCGGGGTCTTCAGATAGCGCATGTCGAGGAAGAATATTATGAAGATGCCGCCCAGAACGCCACCGCAGATGGACCACAGCACGGGAGCCAGGATCACGCAGAAGGAGGTGCTAGCCAATCCCAGCAAAAGAGAACGGGCATCAAAGACTTTTACGAGGATTGGAACTTCAATATCAACACGCAGTGGAGTGGGCCACTTCGTAAAGAGGAAACGGCGCACGCCCACGAGCAACGAGCGATCCAATCGAAGATGCCAACAAGCGGACAGCTAAAGCGCGACTACCACCAGAACGGTGTGTACGACTACCATGGAAACGTCCCAGCCGCAATCCACTGGAACGGCCAAGAAAAAGCGCAGGTGGAGGCATTTGCGACCCGAGTCGAGGAGAGAGAGCTCTGCGCACGTCGTGCGTACGCACCTGAGAACCTTGTACTGGGGGAGGGTCGGCGTGCCAATGTCAGTCCCACGGAGCGGGGTTTGGACGTAGTCCCTG
Organism: Amoebophrya sp. A25; assembly: GCA_905178165.1. Taxonomy (NCBI): domain Eukaryota; class Dinophyceae; order Syndiniales; family Amoebophryaceae; genus Amoebophrya; species Amoebophrya sp. A25. The sequence continues at coordinate 1,372,532 of CAJINU010000004.1, read as the reverse complement.
GAGGATTTCTCGACACGGGCCACTTGGGGGTCGGCGAAGCGCCGTTCGGGAATCAGCCGGGAAGAGGCCACGACCAGCCCGTTGCACGCGGCATGAGGAATGTGGACAAGATGTGGTATGATCATGGCACAGAACCTGGGGCCTGGATGGTTTCGGCCGAAATCCAACGCCTCAACGAGACTGCCCGAGACCGCGAGGAAGCCACCCGTCGGGCAGCGCACGCCGAGGCTGATGCAGCGAGAAAAAAAGCGGCAGCGGCGTCGAAGAGCGACACCAAGACTAATATGCCAGCAACAGCAGGTCGCACCATTGGGGGAGTCATGCACGCGAGCAAAGAGTTCGTGGACCACAACCAGGGACCACCTGTGAACTTTAATGAGGGCCAAGAAGAGTTCGCATCCCGGAACAAGATCGTGGAGAGCCGTGAACCTCGCATGAGCGAGTCAGCGGGGCGTGCATCGGCGAATTTTAACAGGCGCCATAATGAGAGCAATATTTTTCTTTACTATGGAGAAATAGATATGGAAGACGCGGATGTGGATGAAGACGAGTGCGCGACTTGCCATGCTGACGAGGAACACAAGGATATAGACGAGGACGCTTCGTCTGATGAAAGCTTTGTATCTGCGGTTGAGGACTTTTTCGGCGACGAAGAGTCTCGCGGCGATGTTGTTCCACAAGACGATGATCCGGGACTACAACGAGAACAAATAGCCAACCGGCTGTTGTCGAAGTTGTCTCCTTGTTCTATCAGTTTGTCCACTTCTTCTGATGGTCCCAAGTCGAAGTTCCCCTTGTTGGTAGGTCCTTCATTGAACGAGGGCTCGGCTTCTGTAGCTGAATCAAGACAAAAAAACAGTGCAAGACTTGACGCATCTAATGATTATTTTCCAGATGACAAAAAACTGAAGATGAAGCACTCTTCGATAGATCAATACGCTGATAATTCGTATGCGGAAACTGAGGCACCACTGGAGGAAGATGATATTGCAAGTGAATGCGCCAGTAGTGACGAAGAGCAGGATTGGGAATTTACGTTCTCTTTTTCTGATACTCCTGCTCCACCGTCCCAAAGGACCACGACACCAATCCTGCCAAAAATACTGAACGTTGCAGCAGCTGCAACCGCGGAGGCGGAGCTCCACCTCGTCCACGACGGCACAATGGAAATGATGAATCGAAGTGCTAGAACTACTTATGGTTCTTGTCCTGAACAAGTTGGCACCGGAGTCTTTCTCTTTGTGACTGACGGCGCAGATGAAAAGCGCTACGACCCGAATGATTCGAAGAAAGAGGGTTACACGAAAGCGGAATTTCGAGAGTACTACAAAGATTTCGAGGAGGAACACTTCGAAGCCTGGTGGGCGACTTTGAAGCCGACTGAAGACGGGGAACAGGAAACCGAAATTGCGATGATGAGCAACAAACGGGCTTCAACATCTGGTGGCAGTCGCTCGTCTCAATTTAATTCCGGTCGCAAATCTCGTCGCTCGATCGAGTTTAAAGAAAAGACGGAAGTGGTTTTCGTGGATGATACCAGGGAGCCACGTAACATGATGGAACAGCAAGAGGAGGTGGTAGAAACTACAGAGACGTCGACGATCACAACGACTACCTCCACTGTCTCATCCACGAGGTCTACTTCCACTCCGTCATCGGTTGTTGCTGGCAAGAAAAACGATTCGGGTGCGCAAGACGAAAGCCCAAGCGCAACTGACTCGTCAAGTGCATCTGCGACCGAGGCAAAGAAAAGTGGGCGCACTTGGAGAGCTAGCGCGAATAACGAACGCGGAAGTTTGCGCTCATCGCAACGCGTCGCGACTCAAGAAAAGGAAAGCAGCAACACCATCGAGCCAGCAGGCAGTGAAGGCACTGTGAGCCTCAGCGATTCGGCGCACGATGCAACTTCTTCGTCCTCGAGTGTCACATCTTCGTCTGCAGGACGCAAGATGACCACACAGCCATCTGCGACAATTAGGAGCGCTTCTGTGAGATCAAGTCATGTGCTGCTGCAGTCGGTGCTTGATGGAGAGGACGACTATAAGGTTGATCTTGATGCCGACGACGAAACAGATAGTACAGCAAAAGTAAATGTTGCTGGTGCAGATCTCGACGATGCTCAAGAACAAAGTGAGAAGCGTTACGACCCAGCCGATCCTGACAAGATCGCGTATACGAAGCAGGAAACGCGAGCCCACTACAGTGAAACTGCGGCAGCCGAGTTTGAGACTTGGTGGGCGTCGTTACCCGTGGAGCACAGCAGCAGGAAGAGCGGAAAAAAGACTTTGACTCGCAGGGATGAGAAGCGACAAAGCTTGAGTTTGGATGCAGCTGCGAGTGATCCAGCCGGACGTTCAACAGCCACAGGAAAGTCTATGGCTCGCAGGGATGAGAAGCGGCAAAGCTTGAGTCTTGCTGAGGTAACAGCATCGATAGACGTCGAGGACGTTGCTACTGATGATGACGAGTCGCTCGGTGCGTCAAACAAGAAGCGCGCAAGTTCATCAAGCTCGCGCGCATCCGTGGCAAAGCGTCCCTCATCGTGGCGTGCAAGTAAAAGTGCCGAAGCTGCAAGCGGACGCGCAACAGGGGCATCTGCCGCCGCTACGCAAAATGAAGAAATAAAGTCGCAATTCGCACGCGCAAACGTGAACGATCGACTTTCGCAGGTCACTATTGATCCTGATGCAACAGAATCAGATCAGGAAGAGGATGCTGCAGATGCATCGATTAGAGACAAGGAGTCGGCACTTTCGAGAGCAAACGTTAGCGATCGTCTTTCTCAAGTCACTATTGATCCCGATGCGACAGAATCAGACGAGGAAGGTGCGGCAGCCACTGCCGAGGTGAACGCTTCGACAGGGGGCAAGAAGTCGGCATTCGCGAGGGCAAACGTCAATGATCGACTTTCGCAGGTGACAATGGATCCGGATGCAGCCGAATCAGACGAGGAAGGTGCGGCAGCCACTGCCGAGGTGAACGCTTCGACAGGGGGCAAGAAGTCGGCATTCGCGAGGGCAAACGTCAATGATCGACTTTCGCAGGTGACAATTGATCCGGAGGCATCAGAATCAGACGAGGATAAAGGTGCCTCAGCCACTCCCGAAATGAACGCTTCGACAGGTGGAGGCAAGAAGTCGGCATTCGCGAGGGCAAACGTCAATGATCGACTTTCGCAGGTGACAATTGATCCGGATGCAGCCGAATCAGACGAGGAAGGTGCGGCAGTCACTGCCGAGGTGAACGCTTCGACAGGGGGCAAGAAGTCGGCGTTCGCGAGGGCAAACGTCAATGATCGACTTTCGCAGGTGACAATTGACCCGGATGCATCAGAATCAGGCGAGGAAGAGGATGAAGGAATCTCACCCACTGCCGAAATGAATGCTTCGACAAAGGGCAAGGAGTCGGCATTCGCGAGGGCTAACGTCAACGATCGACTTTCGCAGGTGACAATTGATCCGGATGCGTCAGAAACTGATGAAAATGGCGACGCGTTAGCGACCGAAAACACCCAAAAGGCAAACGAACGCATGTCCCAAATGAAGAGGAGGAGCAATGCTGGAGGTGCCGCTAGCAGGCAAAAGTCAAAGAGACAGAGTAGCGCATCACAACGGACTAGCAAAAGATCCTCAACCACGTCAGGGCGTGCATCGGTAACAAACGAGGTTGACGATACGCGCCAGTACCAGACCATTATTTCTGAGGAACTTGCGGCGAAGATGCTTGATGCGAAAGGAAGTCGGCGCTTCAGCTCCTCGGAAATAGATCGAGAAGGTGGTGAGAAAGCTACGGCACTCCCTCCTGGCGTCGAGGCTGCGAAGAGCGTCGCGACCGATCTCGGTATCGTACAAGAAAACAACCCTGACCTTGATCTTCGTCTAACGGACTTTACCAGTTCTCAAGTTGCACCAGCACGACCACCGGAGCTCTACGCGAGCCGAGCGCGCGGGCCGGCGCGCGAGCGTCGGGAGCGTGCGCGAAACAAAAACAGTCCCATCATCGGGCAGAGAATTGTAAAAAAGGGGAGTGTAGACTCGACAGGATTGTCAGCTGAGCCGGCGGCAGCAAAGTCAGGAGACAACAGGCAGGACGCTGTGGAAGTAGACACCGAGGATGACGGTTCGGAGGAGGGGACTGGCCTGCAGCAAGCGAACAGTAGCAAAGGCTCGACTTCCTCTCTACGCTCGATGGTGAAGGCAGGCGCTGCAGCCGGCCACACACAGAGTCATGATCCTCAGCAGCATTACGCTGGTGCAGCGAATTACACACAGTGGCGTGACGCTTACCAAAAAATCCTCGAATATCAAGGCAGCCATCCTCCGTTGAAGATCCTGAACGCAGATGCTAAGGCCACGCTGCGGAAAAAACACGCAGCCATGCCCCACGCCGAATTTGAAGCATTTTGGTATCGCTATAACGCGCTCCACGTGCACGGCTTTCTGGGTTTGGACGGGGTCTCGCTGCCAGCTGAGCATCTGGCGCAAGACGATGCTGGTCTCGTCGAATACCAAGCATTAGTGGCAGCGAGCCGCATCGATGGCTCCGCCGCAACGCTCGAACAATACCTCGGTGTTCCACTCGAGTCGGTTCTTCCTACCGTTCCTCACCTGCTAGACGAGCTGCAACATGAGATGCTCCAAATTAGCGCAATTAGCGGAGGTAACAAGTCTCTTGGTCATGGACAGCTGCAGCGAGGTTCTGCCATCTCTCCCACAGGTGCACCTATAATTGGCAATGTAACTAGAAGTATTTCTGCACTTGCTGCGGGTGGCCTTGATCAGATAAGTGAGCAGCGACGCAATATCGACCTTGAGAATGGCGTCGGAGCTGTGATTGGGGGTGGTGGCTACGTGCACTTTGTCGCCCCCGGGAATGTTTCGAGTGTCGGTGGCGCGGCGGAACAGCGCTGGGCACTCGAGCGTGGACACTTCAGCGACTCCCCTCCGCTTGCGGGAACTCTGATGGTTCCCACGACGCCGCGGGGGGGGTCGGGCTCGCCACGACCTGGGCACGGGCAGCAAGGTGCTGGAAAGTTAGGAGGAGGACTGACGGCAGCTCTATCGCCAAGGCCTGGCGTTGGCGGATCGAGCCCGACCACCTCCACCACGGCCTACGTGCCGCGAAGCAGTACTGCGACGCGCCTCAGTATGCGTGGCGTGTACGAGACCGTTGCGGGGCGTGGTGGGCGCATGTTGCAAATGGAGTTGCAGGAGGCCGCAACCCGTGCAAAGAATCTGGAGGTCAAGCAGGGTTCTTCGGTCAGAACAAAGAAGCCCTTGTCGGGTCCCTTTGCGGAAGTTGATGCAAGGCTTGCCGCGGAAGCGAGAGAGAGAACCAAATGGAAGGCGAAGGCTGCGCTTCGCGCCTACCACGTGAAAGATCCGCCTGGAGTCGGCGTTCCGGGTCCCGGGGCTTACGCTCACCCCGAAGAAAAAATTTCAGCGAAAAGAATGCCTGCTTATTCCTTTGAACGTGCCGACATGCACATACACAACGGACGCATTCGAAGCAGCACGCGTTGGGCGCAGTCGAACAAGGATCGAGCGTTTCACCCAGCTAGGCGGTTAGAAGACTCCGATGATCGCCACATCGGTCCTGGGGCTTACAACATCGAGAAATTTGGCAAGCTGAATATCCTGGACAAAGCCGTCTTCGAGTCACCGGGAGATGCACTGCGAAGGGCAATGGGACTGCAGAAACGCCACGAGAACGATCATGCAGCACGCGACGCAGCGTCAACGAGACTGACGTGTCCCGGTTGCCTCAAACGCTTTCCTCGCACCACGCGAGGAGAGCAATTCGCTGCGCACATTGCCGCGTGTCCAGATCTGCCCAAGTTCCCCGTGATGAGTATGTCAGCGTTCCAAAAAACGCTCGCGCACCTGGTAGACCAGCCTCACGCCGACGTAGCGTCGCTGCTTGGCTTAGAAATGACTCCAACACCGGAGCATTTGAAGCATAGCCACCACGCTCATGCAAGGAAAAGCGGCCGCGTACCCCATGCTGGAATTATGACAGAGCACGGCGAGCATGTCGTCGAGACTGATGGCATGACGCGCAAGCCGCGCCTCCATCGCGTTCATATCCAGACAGATCCGAAGGACCGCGAGGCGGAAGTGCCTCTGGAACAGACTGACTTCGTGGAGGACATCGCAGACTCTGCCAAACGTGAGCACGGATCGGGCATAGGCCGTATGTTGAAAATAGCCACTGCAATTGGCGGCCAGGCAACAGCGGCAGCACCACATGGTCACGGTGCCGCCAAACTGCATCACGCACACGCTAAGAGTAAAAGCAAGGGTGAGAAAATCGACGTCGACCTACTCGTCGGAGGAGAAAAACATAATGCGCGATTACGCAGATCTAGCTTGGCCACTACTGGCTTGCTCCGGCCGCGAAGCGCCTTGCCGGAGCAGTACTCGCCGAGTGTGGATCAGGCTAAGGGCGTCCTCGATAGAAACGGCGCCGAAGCGCTTGCGCGCGAGAAGCGGATGATGCGCCAGTCCCGCGCGTCTCGTCTGCACATGGGAACGAAAGAACGCCGAACGGCCGCACCACAAGCGCACGGCTTCGACACCTTTTTGCGAGGGGGGCCTTCTTCATCTCCTTCTCCAGCAAGTACTATCAGGGCAACCATGGATTGGGGCACGATGGCGGCAAGGAACACCCAACGACCGATCATGGCCGCGCAACGAACGACAACGGCCGTTCGAAATCAAGGGAGTACCACGTCCATTGCCTCAACAACCTCAATCGGCTCAACCGCATCAAGCGCGATGAAGGCGCGGGCGACGCGACTAAGAGCAACAGCCGTAGGAGCACCAAAAAAGGGTACCACACGTCTTGAAAGCGAGATTGGACTCGCCTGTCGATACTGTCAATGTCGTCTGAGATCCGAGAAAGAACGAACCTTGCACGAGCGCTGCATCTGCATACATCGGCCGTACTGAAGATTTTCTTTTTATTTTTGGGTTGGCCTTAGAAGTTTCTATTCTGTATCTGTAATTGGCTTTGGCAGACAACCATTGCCATTCCCCCTGTCTAACGAAAATAAACAATAACAAATTCGTTTTTTGTATTCGACGGTTGTAATTTAGATTTTAATTCTTGTTTTGCCGGCATCATACACGTAAAGGTAGAGTTTGGTGTCAAAAAATATGATGAAATATCTGCTGGAGAGCATCAACATCTTTCTCTAGAGACTCGTCTAGTCCTGAATATCGCATTCATCAAAAACAACAGGTGCGATTGCCCACACATGGTTCATGGCTGTCCCGTAGTTTTGCCAGCCTGCGAGATTCCAGCTCACGCCGCCACCTGTCCCTTCAAAGACGCCGTCTATGACCCGAATAAAGCTCTCGAATCTCCGGGTGCTCGTCCTTCTGGCGTTGTAGTTGCAACATTAAGTGTCACGCGTACTACTCCTGCAGCGATTAGTAGTCCAACTACTACAGTTGGTCAAGCCAAAAACAGCGCGCTGCTGCAACTACCCACTACCAAAAAGAAGGCTGGCGCATTTGGCGTCAAGAATGCAGCGTCAGAGAAGAAAGATGAAGACGAGGAGGAATCGGACTACGAGGAAGAAGACGAATCTTTAGGCAAGGACTAGGCTGAAAAGTGAACACAACGAAATTTAGATTTTTCTTGATGAAGCAAGAGACGCTGCACAAATTTACGTGTTTCCGTGGAAAGACAACATCATGAAAATGATGCTGACATGGAAACTCAAATTGATCGACCACGAGATGTGAATGAAAGAATCAGCATGAGTGTTTCTGCATGCTGCTGTAAATCTCTTCACCACATCACACGCTTCTAAGGGATTGTAATTCATGAATGTACAGATTGTTTTGGTGTAAATCTGATGCTAATCTTCGGGAACACGGGAAACAAAAGAAATAACGAGAGCCTACTCAAAGTCAGACTCCTCGTCTTGGAGGTGTCATCTGATTTAGTATTTCTACTATACTGAGATCAAATTATAACAGTAAACAATATAACGTGGAAGCATAATAATTTCTTTGGGATGCGCCGAACCATGATTCATGAAAACTCGACGTATTAAGTAGATTGATGATTACTATGTACTACAAATAGATGATATTACAACTACAACACGCAATGCAACGAATGTGCACATGCACATCTTGATGTGGGATACATTTTTTTCTTGACTAGATCTAAGAACCGGAAACACAAATTCATCTACACGCAGTCACAGGGAACAATGGTGACGTGAATTTGCTGTACTAACGAACTTCTATGATCATGGGAAACATAATGATACAACATCTGTACGGATCGCTGAGCTCTGATACTTTCGCCTGTGAGCAGTCCGAGCAAGACTACAGCAGGTCTTGGAAGGTATCGCTGTTCGACTAGCACAGGTGGATAACGTAGTGTAGACTTCACCTCACAGCACTGACAACCACAAAGCAACGCTTATGTGACGGTCTCTGGGAACATTTCAAAAAGTATCCGCGTGGTTGTGATCTTTTTCTGTGATTGCTTCTATCTGGTCTAGAAATAGGTCCTGGGCGCCGGACGAATGAACGGCATGATCAGACGTTGCTCAGAGAACGTTGTCGAACATCGTTGACCCTGCGCACTCCACCAGGCGGATTCTGCATCTGCCCTTCAAATGATGCCTGCAAATAAAATACTAGAACTACTACTAGCGCAAGAACTTTGTCTGGCTAACTTCGCATCGAATTCATTTTCCTTGTTTCACAGTCTCAATCTTTATCGCTTGTCCTGGTACCAAAGTTGTAAGTCTAACAAGAGCAAATTACGTCTACAAGAATTAGCATCATCAGTATGCAATCGGATCTGACTGCGCGCGTTTACGCTGTATGCGATCCCGGTAGCGTGGATTTCTGTTGTGCGTTCGAAGATTTGACCGATCTCGAGACCGAAATAGCTGTCCGCTTGGACCAGGAAGCTGAGCCACACTATGCTGGTGCAAATGCAAACATTATGGTAGAGACCGGGCTCGCAGGGAGCGTAAAAAATGTCGAGTCCGATAGTACTTGAATAGAAGATAGTTCGAGTGCAAGTGCATTACCTCTTGATATAATGTGGCGCTCTTGATCATGAACATGATCGTCATGTGGCTTCTCAGAACATGGTGAAGAAATAGTCTGAATTTTGATGCTCTAAGAACTAGGCAGATTTGCGCGCATTACTTGCAGTAGTGCAGTTGCAGGTCCTGTTTTGCAAGTTCGACACGGCTCTAGGGGAGCGACGTTACGAGGCATGTGGCCAGAGTTATCGCAAAGCGAAAGAAATCGTCAATCAGCACCTTCTCTGCAAAGATGCAGGTGCTCTCTTTCCTTCAACTTTCAGAGTCTTAATTTGTTTACAGTACTGCGTTGATTTTCTTTTTCGTGCTCGATCTCATACTAAATGTAAAAATGGTTTAGACAAGTACAAGATTTCTTTTTCTTCTCCTTCAGTATCTTCGATGAACAAATTAGTTACGCATAACAGGTGGTCCTGTCCCGATCTTGTCGCACATCGCGCGGCTTCTTGACGTCCAGTTTCGACAACGAGGTGTGCTGTTTTCCAGTCGGATGGAGCGTGGATTTCATAGCATCTTCTCATTCCTTCCCAACACCATTTGCATCGCCACAGAACGAAATAAGCAGGTTTGGGAAGGTCTGCGCACGATGGGCCTTCTGGATGCCAAGGCCCGGTGGTTAACGGAAAAAATCCACAAGTTCGTATTGATTCCGCTCTTTGTGGAACACCGACGAAAGAAGCTGTCTGCGCGAATATTTAAGCCCCACGATGAAGTCATCGTGTGGTCGTTTGTCGACGATCATGAGCGTTTGGAGGAGGGCGAAGACGGGCTAGATTTCCTTCTTGGCATACTGGGAAGCATGATCGGGTACCACTTTATTGTTGTGTTCAGGTAACGACGCAATTAATATACTTACTTAGACTTGGAAATATCCTTTAATACGATAGTCTGCATTTTCATCTGCCGACGATGCTACCATGAACAGCAGGTATCTTCGTGACTTTGTTGCAGATAGGTCCGCAGTTGAGGCAATAGGAAGGCATGCGTGGCCAGTCATCGTTGATTTTCTGCGTGAGTGCGCTGGAGATCCTGCGCTCTTGACGGATTTCGAAGCGAAGGCGGCTTCCCTCGACTTTATCTCTGCAAGTGATTGCACTTTGGGCACGCTGGCTGCGGAGCGCAAGACGGGAGTGCAAGCTCGGGCAAAGATACTAGAGGACGCTAGGTTATGTCAAAACTGCTCAGAACTTGAAGTTCTTTTCAAACAACGTGCTGGGCTAGTACGTTTTGATGAAATCTAGTCTTATTACATCGTTGTTCTAGATCTAGTAGTATCTTTATTCAGACATCCATGATTGTCTCACGTCTCAATTGAAACTACTGTTGTTGCCCCTTTTCATTCTGAAACTGGATGGTCTCGCAGGACATGACAACTGTTCAAGTGAGCGCCGCTTCGAGCAGCAGCATTATGAGTGGCATCGACAAGGATCTCAGTGGCTACCTATTTTCAGCGTGCTGTGTCTCCCAATCTGCTTGTAAGTTAGTGGAGAAAGTTCGTAGCAGTGTTGTTGCCGGTATTCGAGATCCTCTGACTACGAAAGATCAGCAGGCTCTGTCGAGACAATTGATCACGCTTTTTCTGCTCGTGAGACCACACGTGCACCGCGAACGCCTGACTACGGACGCCTTCAGTTGCGGGATTTTCTTCAACGACTGCATGTACTTCGCGTTCCAACTGACAGTGTTGCCTTTCGAGCATGGCGCCAGCCGTCCTATCACGTGGCTCGTCGATTTTGTGCCCACCCTGCGGAAGCTTGGGCAAGCGCACTTGGTGGCATTACTGAAACACGTGGGCGCGGAGACGCGACGACGTTGTAGACATCTGTATGCGTACTTGAGTGCAGTGAGCGAGGACGCAAATTACGCCGCATGCGAAGCGGTTTTGAACGCGTCGATGCAATACCTACGCACAGCTCTGAGTTCCCTTTCCGCAGTGCTGCCGAAAACCAAACTTCTAGTTGCGATCACCTCGATGCTCACGGAGCAGTATTTGGAAGTCTTATTGCGCAGCTTGCTTGTCGAAGATCGAGTTCGAGACCGAGCAGCAGGAAATGGTGCTCAAGGTCAAGGCGGACTTCATTTACGAAATAGCGACCCAGCAAATGATGTGCCGGGAGCTGTAAAGATTGGTGGTTTGCAACAGGTCGAACAGTTTTTTGCGAGCGGGGATGCACGCGTGATGGGGTTCTTAGGACAAGCCAGCCCACTTGCTTCTGGTGGCCCAGGAGCAGGTTTTGGTTTGGGCATACCTGCAGGAGCTGCACCAAGTACGCCTTCTTCCTTCTTGCCCTTTTCGCCGGATCCGCCTCCGCTTTCCGAGCGTGCCTCGATCTTCGACAAGGTGCAGCGTCAGTTCCGGCCGCCCCCGTTGGACGCGAACTTCAATGAGAACGCTTTTCCCAGGGCCACCGCTTCATCGGGCCCTAGGCAGGTGGAGCATAGTACTCTTGGTTCCCGCAATAGCACGGAGGAAATGGCAGATCGCAACTGCATATCCTACCTCTTCAGCTCGGTCCGTGTCCAGATAGAGCAGTTGAAATGGGCACCAGGCGGACCTAGTGTTTTCGGTGCTGGCGGTGGATCCACAGCCTCTTCTCCGGTGTCAGTTTCCTCTCTCGCACCCAAGGGGGGCCCTGGAGGTGGAGGCTCTTTAGGGAATGGGAAATACCAAACATGTTTCGACGTAATGGGTGGCCTCATTCAAATGTTGGAGAACGAAGAAATGACATACGCTGAAGTGAAACAAAACCTGCATAGTGCGCTTGCTTCGGTTGAGGCTAACTCACCCTGATGGTGATGAAAATGATAGTCTCATCTTTGCTGGTACCCTCCCATTCTTGTGATTTCAACTTCGCTACCACTTGTAGTGATTAACACTATTTAGCTGCACGACCGACGACCACATCACGACAGGTGTAGTATTTCTACGATTTCTTTGTTCAATGTCTGTTTCTGAGCTGCGACAAACCAGAGAGTAAGTAACGAGCTGATGCTGATGATGATCTGCTTCGTACAACAATGCGAAGGCGAAGGCGGGACGAAAGTGAAACTTTCCGGAAAATAAGCTAAAAGATCTATGTGGTCAAAAAAGAATTATATTGAGTAAGTAAAATATCGGGCTTCGAGTTACTCAAGTTGCAACGAGTTACTGGAATTGCCGAAGCGAAGGGCTTCAATTCTGGAACGAGTTGCCACGAGTTGCCGGAAGGTATCCGCTCCACCGGAATGCGGCTGAGCAGGGCGGTACGAGCGCGGAGGTTCTGGGTGCGCGAAGTGAAGACGTGGGCCGATTTTGCTGCTGCTCTCTCATGACAGGGTCAATCCATCGGTTGCGAAGGGCTCCACAGCGAGGCCCTCGGACTTTTTTTCTTGTAGCGTGTGGGCGCGCGTGTGAAGCGCAGGCAATAAGGGGCCGACGGATTCGACTCGTTGCTGTTTTTGTTTGAGGTAAGAGAGTGTCGCTGTGGCTTGTCGTTGGGTCGATGCCGATCTCTCCCCTTTTTCTTCGGATGTGTGCGTGGCCAATGAGTCTCTTTTGGGGCTGAGAGTGGGCCCCGTCTGCTTTGGAGAGCGGCCCCCTCAGCCTAGGAAGTAAGTAGACTAGAGTATGTGGCGGATGCCTTGCGTGTTTGATCAAGTGGCTGGCAGGAGTTCCCCAGCTGCAGGTGGTTACTCACTCTTGTCTCTGGTGCGCATTAAGATGAAGAAAGCCAGGGACCGGAGGCATGGCGTGGAGTGTCGTACGCTCCTGCTAAGGTATCCCAAAGGCTCGCAAAGCTGCGCCCGAAGGGCGCGGCGCAAAAAATTAAGGTGAGCAACCCGAGAAACTCGACCCGTGACGGGCAAAAAAGTTCCGAACTCTATAGCATAAAGATTGCAGCACATTCATCGCAGCCGCAAGGGGCGGCAGCGTGCAAGTTGTACAACGAAAGGAATTCTTGTAGTTCAAAAAGTCCTCAAGTGGATATACGTCTACCCTGATGAAAGAAGCTCTCCTAAAACAGGCCCGTCGAGATTTCGGCATTTCCTGCAATGCAAATATCAGTAGTTCTCACAGGATTGCGTATTCTTGAGCTGATTCTAATTGATATCACACAGACGTAAGATGGATAATTAGAAATTTCTATTGCTAGTACGTGTAGATCCACCAGTTCCACTGCTGGCGTAAATTAATACATAGAAATGAAGAGACATCAGATTCAGTTTCAGAGGCCGCCAAAAGCTAGTTTGAGTCTTCATATATCTTTATCTTGAATTTAGTAGCCATTTTGAAGTTCTTATTTGTCGTTGACTCAAAGTAGAAGTACAATTTTTGAAAATGGGCTCCGCTCAGGCCAAGGGAACGCAGCCTATCACTGCTGCGCAGCGAAAGGGACTTTTTGACCCTGCTGAGATTCCTAGACGTGATGATTACCTAGTGCGTTTTCCCGGGGATGCACTTTGTGAGTACTCGGCACCAGTGATCGAACAGATTGAAATGAATGTGACCGGTGGCGCTGGCTCTGTGGAGCTCTCTCCAGAAGTGGAAGACAGATGCCTGGGAGCTCTATTGGGCCTGGCTGTGGGAGACGCATTGGGCGCACCCTTGGAATTTTCTCGCCTCGACTACGGTCGCAAGATTCTTCATACAATGGGACAGGAAGATGTATGGAAGATCCTCGTGGTATCAGAAGGTGGCAAAGGTTCTGGGTCAGGAGATTCTACTGACGGTGCTATCGAGAGCAAAGATAGCGGATCCGGCTCGAGATGTGAGATTCTGGCAGAAAATGTGACCTTTGTGAACACCAGTGCGAATAAGTATAATCGAGCTTTCCAGTTACTTCCCGGTCAGTGGACTGACGATACTTCCATGGCACTTTGTCTAGCTGATTCCCTACTCGAGTCAGCGATGAAGCAAGAGCAGCTGCAAGACGGTGTACTAGACGAGGAAAAATGTGGTCATGATGAACAACTACAAGGCGAAGAGAGTGATGTTGGAGTTCAACACACTGGCCAAGAGATGAAGATGGATCTTGACGGTATCGATTTGCGTATGCGGTTTCTCAATTGGTGGCATTTTGGGTACAATAACGCCTTCGGTCGGGACAAGGCGCGCATCAAACGCTGTGGAGGTGGCCCTCGGCAAAGTGTTGGCCTAGGGGGAAATATTGGTGCAAGCCTGCGAGAGTTCTATGCTTCACCTCTACCACCACCTCGCGCAGGAGCATCTGGCAGCAGCGCACAAGACAGAAGCCTGCCAGACGAGACGAAAGTTGGCAGGAAGGAGCTGTCACCTGTAACACTAAGTGGCGACCGGTGGACGAGTGGTAATGGCAGCCTCATGCGCCTGGCCCCTGCCGCGATCCGGAAGTGGAACGATCTAGAGGGTGCACAGCAACTCGCGGAACTGCAAAGTTTGGCCACACATCGTGGAGTTGAAGCAGCTGAATGCAGCAGACTGCTTGCGCACTTGATTGTTGGCGCGATTGCAGAACAAGGATCAGGCACAACTGACGAGGCTTCTAGCTCTGCCGATAATAAGAAAAGAAATATGGTGGAAGAGAGAAAGAAATGGCTTTTGACGGATTGGATTTCTCAATTCGAATCCGAGGTCTATTCCGTCACATGTCTAGCAAATGCAGAGAAGGAAACGAAACTCACGGTCGACGGCATGGCCCCCGCTGACGAAGGCGACTATGTTGTGTACGCAGAGAGCGAGATTCCGGTGTTGCAAAATCTACCTGGTACGACGGAAAGTGAAGGGCAAAGCTGCTGCGCTGCTTCTAACCCTGCTGTGATGTTGGCCCATGGCACCACTGTATTGGTCGTGGACGTGTGTCCAGTGGAGATTGCTGGCACGAAGGATCCAGAAAAGAAAACGAAGAAGAAGCATCATGAGGTGCCAAGCATGCGGTATTTCGGTCGCATCAAAAAGCCTGTGGAAGGGTATGTCGAATTTTTTGATGCAGAAAAACAACTACAAGGCGAACAAAATGCATGCCCTTTTCTGGTCCCACAGCGTGTGTTTTCTGACGAAAAAGATTGGCTTTCAAAAAACCGCGACTGGCAATGGAGAACGACGGGCGGAGAGTTTAAGTATTCAGCGGAACGGGCTCGAAGACATCCGGACTACATCGGCAGCTACTGCATGGACTGCCTGGCTATGGCTTTACACTGTGTTTGGGCAACGAATTCGTTTGCTGATGCAGTGTTGAAAGCCGCGAATCTGGGTGGTGACGCTGATACAGTCTGCGCCGTTATAGGTCAGATTACAGGAGCACTGTATGGCGCGAAATCCGTACCAGGGGATTGGAGGGAAAAGGTGGAGTCGTGGACATTACAAACAAATGGTTTTGCCCTACGTGCAAAAGCGCTGGCCCGGTTGGCGGCGAGAGAAAAAAGTTCCATTTTTTCTTGAGCCGCTCGTGTATCAAGACATGACTGTCACTCAAACGCAATGGCACTACACGAAAAAGGAGCTCGGTCACTTCATGCTATCAGCAACTTCGAGAAACTCAATCAGGAGAAAGAAGTTTTAGTAGTATGATTCATCAACAGTATGAACACAAGGTATAGTTATTCTTAAAAATATTGGAAGATCCTACACCTACACATCACGGCGCATGTCGTGATATCCGTTTTTTTATGCCGTGTTTTACTGAAGAACCCAACGAGAGATACTTGCGTTCTTTGAAGACGAGACCAATATTGATTAGAGGTACCGTGGTTCGGGAAGAAATTGCAATTCTGAGTCTCACACAAAAACAGAAGATCAGCAAGACAAACCCTAACGAGAAAACTCTTGAATTCGTGTTTGGATCACCTTCTTGTTTAAAAACTGGACCTAGGTCCTGTGTGCATAAGCTCAACAACGACACGTTCATCAGTGTTAGATACTAAATTTGTTGGCTTCTCGGTCTAATGATCAAGCAGATCAAAATAGGACTAGGAGTCGTTTATGATAGGAAATAGATATACACAATACGAAGTCCAAAACTTTTTTCACTTTGCTTTCCTGTATCACCAACGTCCTGCATCAATTTCATGTGATTTTCAGCCCCGGCCTCTTTTTGTCCAGAAGTAATCCTGATTCCTGAGTTTGAATTTCTGTTTGTGATTTTTCTATCAACATCAAACTAAGTTAGAGCTATTTGCCACAAAATGTTTTCGGAGAAGTAGCTAGGAACATTTGTTCCTCCAGTGTTTGATGTTGTGAACCTCGTTTTCTTCACATTCCATTGTTCTAGTCCTCGTCTGACTGTAGTTGTAAAAAAAAAACAAAAAGATGGGTGGCGATGGCGGCTGCGTTCCGCAGCGTGCGGACATGGTCAAGACCGCGGGTTTCCGACTGATCAATAAAGTCGGCGGACCGTCGGGTTTCTTGGCCAACACGTTTATCATGGTTGGAGACGATAGTGTGGGAAGAAAAGAAGGAAAAATCTTACGCATGACATCCTGCCGCATGACAAATGAGCCGCTAACAAAGGATACGCCAATAATGGCCGACCGACTCGGCAACCTATTTCTGAAGGAGGAGATCATAAGCCGGCTCCTCGCAAAAAGAATACCTGAGCCTTTCATGCACATAACCAAGCTGAAAGACCTCAAGGATGCGAAGGTATAAACTTCATCTTGATTTTTCCAATTCAAGATATCTTTGCGAGATGATTCCTGGAAGACAGATTAAATTGCCTTTGCAGGAGCACGGCATCTCCATCTGTTCTGGTCTACAACTGCCTCATAGTATAACTCATCTTGTTGAAAACATCAAGACGACCGAAAATCATGTTGATTGCCTCACCTATCTTTATTATCCTCTTCATGTGGTGGATGCGTAGCCATAGCCTATTTCTTAAGCACTTTAATATCTCGTATGGACGTGTGGGCCCTTAACTACTTTGCTGCTCCAAAACGTTCCGGCGTAAAAACAAACTGGAGAGCATTGTAGACGTTTTCGGTTCGAGGTGATCATGCATTAGACTAGATCGGTAGTTGTCTTGTCTTACCTCTGTCATCGGTTTCGATGTTGTGACACCTCAAAAAATTTTCATCAGACTGTTATTATCCTCTTCCTCACATATCTCTACTCAGATAACATTCGAGAGCGGTCGCAACTCTAAGAGAAGTTCGGACGATAAGCGGCATCACATGGTCTGCCCACTAGTAGGGAAGGAGATTGATGATGGCACCACGCGCGCCGTGATTCTCTGGAAGTGTGGCTGCGTTTTGAGTATGACTGGTCTCGATTCGGTCCCCTCAACTGACCGATCATGCCCGTCATGTGGGGAGCCTGATGCGCTCGTTACGCCTCCCAGTAAGGACGCGCCAGCGACTCGAGTACAGTTAGCGGCAGACCTGGAGGAGGGAAAAAAGCTGTACGACCGACTTCCGCAGAAGATACGAGACAAAATAGAGGCTGCGCAGAAAGTAGCTGGTAAACGCGCAGCACGAGAACAAGGGCAAGGATCATCAGCAGCAGGAGCTGACGACGATCCAGATGAAGGAGCCATGTCGCCAAAGAGGAGACGGGTGAACGCCTCACAAAGCGGCAGATCAGAAGTTTTCAGATCTATCTTTAAGGCGCCAGGGGAGATAACGAGTTGTCCACGAGACGGCTTCGGAACTGGCGGAGGAGCGCGAAGATAAAACACTTTGGACACGACTGAAGATACCTTTTCCACCATCACTTAAACATTCTTGGAGGGATCCCCTCAATGTCATTGCTGCAGCCCAGCCAAAGCGACTATGGTTTTCTTCTCGAACGAAAAGCTTTCGCACCACCAGTGGTCAGCAGCTCATGTATATTTCAACTCTTGTGCTTGTGGTGTTCATCCAACTTCTCTTCATCATCGGTTTCTACATCGATCGACTTGGTTGACGTTGGATCATTCTCCTGATGTTTTCGACTTTTTAATGTTCAGGTCCAGGAAGAGGAACATGAACTCAACAAGGAAACTGCGTCATTCTCCAAGAGAAGGTATCATGGCACTGATGAGACAGGCAGAAAGCGTAAATCTAAATTGTCATCCGTCGGAAATTCCATCGGTGAAGATGAGTGTGACGTGAGATCCACAGCTCAAGAAAGCTCGGTGAAGATTATGATGTTACTACAGTCAAGCCACAGAAATTTGTGCACTCTATCTCAAGCATCCCACCCCGCTTTCTCCGATACAACTTTCCCTTCCATTTTCAACAAGGAGTTTTTTCTCCATCTGAATGCATTTGATTGCTTAAGTACTTACTTAGAACTAGTGTTTTGAATTAGAGTCTTCTCGCAGCATTGATTTCTTCCAAAGCCAAGCAAGGCAGAGAAAATAAACCAATCACAATTACCAATGGTAGCGACTTGAGCGTGCCTAGAATTAGACATGTAGACTGATTCTAAAGACGTCTCTCAGGTATCCAGATTAACGTGCTTGATTCGGATCCATTAGCTTCTCCTCCCTAGTTTAATAGTTTCGTTGTTTGTATAATTCTTCAACAGTGGCTCGTAGATCTACTTCATGCTTTTTGCGGGACAATGTTGATGTCCCAGCGATCGCCGATCCTCGGCATGAGCACAGGAGATGTTATCGGCGACGAAACGCAGCGGTCCGCGTTCCACAGGTCGCTGGACGTACCGCAACTTTTTGCGGACGCGACGCAAGACAGCTTTTGCCCCACCAACGAAGATCAGCACCAAAAGGATGCCCTGGAGACCCAGAAACGGAAGTTCCTGGAGCGGACTGTTCCACTACCAGGCAACTTTGACGAGTTGCTTCGCACTTACGAGATTTTTCCGCAACGCAAGAGGAACGACGCCAGCGCCGAACCAGCACCTGGTTCGAAAATCAAAGCGGGTTACCGGGGTCGAGGCGGCCACGGCTACGCGAGCGACTATGATAGCGAGCCTGTGAATGGTAGGGGAGCCAATGCAGACCTTTCGTCGGATTCGGAGCCGGAGATGGATGCACCGCCACGAGTGGGGGTTGACGACTTCAGCTTCCCTGGCAACACTCTCTACGACACTGAGTGGCTAGGCAAGAAAGTTCCACGGAACAAACGTTCCGGCGCATCGTCATCGTTGAATAAACCGTCCCTGAATAACAGAGGGGGCGGACATAATGATATGGGAGTCGGAGGACAGGCGGGGCATCAAGACCAAGATACGGCATCGACACTTCATATGGACACTATTGGCAGGGCAGGTGGATGTGACAGCGGCAGCGCGTCGCTGAGGGACTATCATGGAGGCACCTCCTATGCCGCGGACGGATCGAGCGCTGCTCGAAGCAGTTGCGCCTCCAGCGAGGCAGGCGATTTTAGCGTGGCTACGGACGCCGCTTTTCGCGAGGATATGAGCGTGCAAGAGATGCATGGCGGCGGTGGCGGAACCTTAGCTGGACGCGCTGGTATTGGTGGGACGACAGGGGGCCCACTGCGCATGACCAGCAGAGGACGTGCGCCGGCGATCACGCGGAACAGCAATTCGGTACTTTCCGCAGCGTCCGCCAGTGCGACCGTGCGACGTCGAAGCATCGGCGCGGCATCTGCCTCGAGCTCTTCTATGATGGCCGGAGGAGGGGGTAGACAATCTTTTCGGGGTAGCATCAGCGGCAGCTGTAGCTACAACAGCGTCAACGGTGGCACCGCATCGACAATGACCGCAGAAGGCTCGGGCTTGCTCGGTGTGGCAGGTGGTGCTGCATTTCCACCAGCACCTCCTGCGCCACGAGTTCCGCCGCGAATGATGGGTGCGGACGAGCAGCGCGTGCGTGACATTGCGCGAAGTCAACCAGCTGCAAAGTTTCCGAGTAGCAAAGAGATGGCTGCTGACTCGCCTACAGGCAAGGCTCCGCTGCTTGCCTCGCGGAGTCCGTTGAAGGAGGCCGCGCAAGTCACGAGGCTACCTGCGGCTGCATTTTCGCCCATAGCGGCAGGACAAGCGGGATACAGTCCACCGTTGAGCAGCGGGCAGCCGCTCTCCGCCACAGCAGCACTGATCGGTGCTAGTCCTAACGGAAAGCATCAGCAAGTGGTCAAATTCAGCTATGGCGGGTCGGCGAATTCCAACAAATTGCTAAGCAACATCATGAACAAACAGGGAGGTGGGTCGCAGCTTCAAGGCGGAATCAATGCTGCTGTTGGAGGCTTTATTGGTGCTGGTGTTCCCTTGTTTTATCCTGAAGACGGACCGGCGAACAACAGCGGTTCTAGCAAAGTGGGCGGCACTGGCTGGAGTCCTTCGAAAAATCACTACAATGATCTTTTGGACAGCTACGGGTCGAGAGGTGCTGGAGCGCATGGAGCAGCATCGAGTCTCAGACTCGCGAGTTCTGCCTCGGTCGGCGCGCTGCCTCAACATCGTCGACAAAGCACAAGCACAGACGTCCTGAAGCGATTGCCCAACGGCCGTGTCACCGCGGCAGCACCCGAAACTGAGAAAATCAGACAGCAGCAAAGCAATGCGCTATGGTCGCGCAAGCTGCAACAAGAATACGCAGCATCCGGAACCAAAAGTAATTTTATGCTTGAAACAAGATGAAGTAAGTTTACTCTTTCAGCTGGATCCATTACATGGTAGCATGGGGATATCTCGAGGTCGAGCAATCTACTATCTGTTGATCATGTCTCGTCCTTAATCTTGTTGATCTTAGATAGACGGATGATCGTAACCTATACCTAACACAATCATCTTGCTTCTACTAGTGATTAGTATAATGTACCACTTACTTACATGTCTGAAAGAGTTTGTTGAACATCGAGCGTAGCAGATGCTTTCATAACTTACGGGGGCGGAACGACAGGAAGTTTTTTAGGGAGAAAAAACACTCCTGGCATGGGAGGCATCAAGTTTCAACGCGAGCCGCTTCATACCAGTAGCAAACTGAATGGCGGGTTCAGCCCGAGTGGGGACGAGTCCATGTCTTCCGTCTATCCCGGTCCACGTCTTAGCGATCAACCGAGTCCTATGGCCGGATACCAAGTAAATAAGAGTTACAACCAGAACGTTGGAGGTAATAACAATTCCAATAGCGAAATCAATGCAGCTGGGACCTCTTCGCATCAGTACCAGAAAAGCTTATTGCAAGCAGCGGGATTCGTGGCAATGACCACGCAAATCGGCAAGCACCACCCGCATCACCCGCGAAACAAGTACCAGACGCGCGCTTTTTTACGATTTCCACCGCCGACAGGAGGAGCCAACACCTATAGCGCAGAGAGAAGCGATTTGGACTCGAATTGGAACGCCTTGCCAGGTGTCTGAAAACGATGAAATAGGAATCAGAATCAGAGAAGCACGCTCGAGTTCGGATTACCAACAAAAAGGACCACAATTTTTAGCCTGATCCCATGCCTGCTCGTTCTAGAGGGAACACATCATCACCATCAGAAAGATTTACTTGAGCTACAATGAAAGATGAAGTAAAGGCTTCAGCAAGTGCAAGTAGACCTCCAATGTATCGATGGACTATCTAGTGATAGTTACAACTTCAAGTGAAGATACTGATGTTGTCTTTGTCATGCGTCAATGAAAAACAGAGTTCCTAGACGAAAAAGTATGAACACGACCTATCATGATTCAACATGTGCAGGAGCACGCACGCACGGCAGTAGAAAATACCCTTAAATTTCGACCGAGGACTTCTTTCGAATCCGAAGCGCTTCACAATCACGTGCTATCAACTCATTGCTTAATGAATAATACGTAGGACCAGGGCTTGTTCAAATCGTTATCACAAAGTCAAAGCACATCAATGAGAAGGCGATCATCATGCCAAGATGAAGAACAACTAGAATTGAAAAATATTGTATCTATAATGTCTGCGAAATAATCCTGCAGTAGCTTTATGACTGATTGAGTTCATGAACAACACCAATCTGTACGGCGTGTGACGCGCTACTTGCCGCGTGGGGTGGGTTCGAGAAGATGTTCTAGCAGTTGTCGAGTCCCAGTGTAGTTGTAAGTGGTCTTCAAATCATCTGCTGCAGCACCGTCACCGATCTGATCTCTAGTAGATTCATCGATCTGGTGGTAAAATTCTGCGAAATACGTATTAGTGAGATCTTCATCGTTTCTGCTATTTTCTCATTGTAACAATGTTGGTCGCTCTTCATATTAATGTGCACGGAGTGAAGAAACAGAAAGGAAGCTCGAAGAACCACTGCTGGTGCCATAATTTCGACTGATTCTATTTCTACTTTTTCGATAGGACGAGAACAAGAAGACGCACCCTGGGGCTCCACCGAGAGAGTGTTTTTCCTGCATTGATTCTAGGCTTAGAAGTCGGTACCTGATCCTAAGAAGATGTTGTTCGCTCGACTTGCTCTTTCATCTCTCGTCGTTGCGCCCTTGACGGTGTCTGCTGGAACCAATGAAGTTGGTAAGAAGTTCATGGAGGAAAATGCCAAAAAACTTGGAGTTGTAACTTTGCCGAGTGGTCTACAGTACAAGGTGCTGCGTGAAGGTAAGGGAAGGCTCGCCCCGAAGAAAGATACGCCTTGTGAATGCCACTATGCAGGCACCACCCCGACGCTGACTCCGGATGCGATCGATAATTATGGCTGCTCCTGATGAAAATACTTAACTTGTAGCTAGCAAGAGCATGGCTTTATGGTAGATTTTCAGATGCTTTCTTGATCGACATGTTGAATGAATTTTGCCCGTGAAGATGATAGATTAAGATCGTCATGTAGTCTACTCTCTCTTCATTTTTGAGACGAAAAGGACTGGGATGAGTTCGACTCGAGTTACAAACGTGGAGAGCCGACCACCTTCGCGCCGAGTCAGGTCATTGCTGGCTGGACTGAGGCTATGCAGCTGATGAAAGAAGGGGACAAATGGGAAATGTACATCCCGTCGGAGTTATGATTCTGATCTTCATTCTCATAGACAATAGTTATAGTCCCCTCCTGACAACCACAACCACCAGGTGTATATCTCCTCGTGACAATCACGTAGTTGTTTCTTCTGTTGCACATTGGAAAAGCAAATTTTGTTCTGATTTTTTCCCGATTTTACTGCTGTCAAACTTACGACTTCAACGTGCACGATGATGAACGTAAGGAGTTTCGATTGAACGAAAGCTCATGCTGGATAGATTACTTTCTGTTTCTCCCCTCGTTTTCATGCTCCCTCGGCTACGGTGACAACGGCAGTGGTGCGAAGATCAAGGGTGGTGACGTATTGATCTTTCGCATGGAGATCCTGAAAATCAATGGGCCCACCAAGCGCCTTGTTACCTGCGACTACCCGACTGGAAAAAACTGTGACGCAGATGAGAAGATGACCTGGAAAATTATGATGAAGCAATACTCCTACTTCTCCTTCTCCTTGTTTTGTCTCGTAAACACTAGATGAACACGAACGAAGTGATAAAGGATTTTCGCAACTGTATGTTATGATGGACGATGAAGTGATGCTGTGGTCATCTTCTGTACAACGGTTCTGTGGTTGTATCGTGAATCTGATGTCAACCTCTAATGCCCCCTATTCCGACACTCCGATTGAAGTTCTGCAGACCGAGATTGATATCATGAGCGGAAAGACGAAGCAGACTATGAAGAAGGGTATGCGTGAGCCCATCATGCGCGAAGTCAAACTGCTGAAGGGCGTCATGAAGGCGAAGAAGAAACTCGCGAAGGCGCAGAAGGCAGCGGCGAGTAAGGACGCGGATCTCTAAGAACGTGCTCCCTAGTCATGATGAAAAGAAGTATAGAAAGACTTGGAAGATGAACATGTTCTTGTCATGATAGGTGTAGTTGAGGTCGTCTCGCTCGTTGGGAAGTCCACCTCTTCTATGTATACCTCAAATATTTTTTTTACCCAGGATGATTTTTGACGTACTCGATGTGGAGGCATTGTCTTTTCTTCTAGTTCGTCCAAACATCAGGGAAGATCTAAGTACAACTACCTCCTTTTTTATTCATCGGATTGAAAAATTGAAATTTCGAGCATCTTTCTCCAAAGATAAAAAAGGACTAAATACTGCGTCAATTATGGAGAAGTATTTATCCAAGATGCACATGATGAAAAAGTTTAGGTTCGTTACTCATACTCATTACTCGTGGTGATCTTAAATGATACAAGAACAGACGCGTTCTGTATCCTTTCAGATGAATTAATCTTCATTCCTACCTCTACGAAAAGACCGCATAAGAATCTTACTCGCACGTTCGTTTTGATGAATAAAAGATCATTGCGTCACGGGGCCCAGGAACATATGTGGACTAAAGGGTCGAAGAACGCCGAGAATAGTTGCCACCACCTTTCGCTTTCGGTTGGTTTCAATTTTTGGTTGTGAGCACTTGCACGAATGTCTCGTCTCCTTCACCTTGTCCTTATATTATACGTACAAGTAGAAGTAGTTGTAGGCCGCAGCTTGCTGTTCCTGCTCCGACGAGTGTTGCACCCTCAACACGACACCCCAAAAACTACCTTCCTAATCTCAAAAACCTTCCCAACACGTAAAGCAGATTTACTTTGAACTTTCGGGTCTCGACCACTCACATCTATCCATGTGACAATGGTCTCAGCCTTTGCTTGTGGAGTCTAATAAACGAAAAAAAGACGATCCGTGTTGTGATGCGAAAAATGTCGGCGAGCGAGTGATACATCAGGAAGATCATTGAAACTACTCAGGCGGAAAATAGGGTGTAATAGAACTAGAAGAACAAGATAGAGAACTCGCGAGGGTGCGTGCGACATGAGGTCAACTGGACTCGAATAGAAGAATCATAACTCGCATTTCCAGAAGTGTACGCGTGATGAACATGAAGATGGTGCATGATCATGAAATGAACAAGAAAATACAATTACGCTTGCGGTGAATGAATAAATGTGCACTTTGAATGAGTGCTGCTTAAAAGTAAACGGAAAGCATCTCAAAGACGACTTCTGCGTTTGAAAGGGTCTGATGCAACTGCACTGTCTTTCACAAACACATAAAGATGCTAAGCATAAGCGGTGGGGAGGAGCTTACAGCGGAGGAGCTTGAGCTGCTCACGGCCTTTAAAACTTCCCTCGCCGTAGGAGGTGGAAGTACTTCCGAATCGGATATCTCCAAGGAAGATGGTGATGTCGATCCGGGTACAACTAGCAGTAAAGATGAGAGAGTAAAAGCAGAAGCAGAGGGCCAAAGTGAAGACGATCGACAAGACTCCAGTACCGCTACGGCTTCGAAGTCTGACTTCATCTTCGACGAAGAAAGTGGGACATTTCCGATGCCTACAGATCAAATGCTCATTCGCTTCCTCCAGGCACGAAATTTCGATCATGAGAAAACCGAGCTCATGTTGCGTAAGTCTCTAAGTTAAGGACTTGGACCACGCGAGCTCGAGGGATATTTCCGTTTTATGTAAAGCTATCTTAATCGGCAGTCTTGTTTAGAGCATTAGTTCTGATCCGCTGTTTTTGAACGCGGACTCTGTACGGCTTGAGAAACTGGCTCACTTTGTGAATCCTTCAAGTGTATGCCTGATCTGTTTCATTTGAAACATGTAAAACGTATGAAAGTGCGCGCGTGTTGTTCTTGTTCAGTCATGTGATTGATCTCAGTGGTTCACCTACTTCTTGCCCTTGTTCTTCTGTTGTCCTGATCTTGATCAGGATCGCCCTGCTGATTTTCATGCTCTTCATTATTTTCATCACCATGAGACTCCTAGAATTGGAACGGCGTAAGAATGAGGAAATTAATGACCTTCATACTCGTGAAATTTAGGACATCAAGAATTTCGGGGATCTTCTGACCTTATCAAGTTCGACTTTCTTGCTGGACGATGGTCGTCATGGTTTGCTTCTGCCCTTGGATGAAGAAAAACGATAGTAAAAAATACGAACGACCAGCAGGCGCTGGCGTTGCACAGCGAGGATTTAGTAACGCCCCGAATGAAAGCAAGTAGCCTCTTCCTCTTCTAACTGAAATGGCGGAGCAAACTTGGCGAGATCAATCATGAAAACACGGATTTCTCACCATCGTTCAGGACGCAATCTTGGACCTGTTTGGGAACGAGCACTAATGGCGAGCCGGTACTGTTACAAAAAAGATGCTACTGCTGATGCTCAGTCAGTGCTACAACAGTGACATATCTATCGTGGTTAATGGAGAGAAGACCGGGCCCCCTCCTAGAGATGTCTAAGACGCTCACGAAAATCGTCGCAATCAGTAAAACTGCAGCTCTTCGAGTTCTCTAATTCCTCTAATTAGGAACTACGAATTCTTTTTCTTATCTACTTATCAATCCCGCCTATAATGGCTGTTGAAGCACTCATCATGGTGACTTGTTGTTTCATGATTTTTCTGTTCCATATTTTTGATCAGATCCTGTTTGTACGTGCTGGACGGTGGAATCCGCAGGATTATTCGGTTCAGCAATACGAGCGCTATCTCGAATACTACATCACTGCCGTGGGCCGGATGGCAGACGTGGCTGCTAGCAAGACCCATCCCTTCTGCCGAGGGTTTCTGATTTACGAAGTCACTCTTGTTATATTTTCACGTCAGTGGCTGCAAGAACGACAGAATCAGAACTGGTCTTTGTGAATTCCGTCAATGGTCATCCACTAAGCACAGCTAAGTAAAAACATTTTCATGACATTGCCTTCTACAATACCTCTTTTTAATTGTAGCAATGATTTTCATCCGGCTATCCTCTTTAACGGAAACTGTTCGACCTGCGCGACTGGGCAGTGTGGCATGCGAAGTACTTCAAGCATATAGGCGCCCTTGTGCACGTGACGCAAGACCATCACCCACAACGACTCGGCAAAGCATATTTGATAAACGCTCCGAAACTCTTCGGCGTGGCCTGGAAAGTCATCTCGCCGTGGCTGAACGAGCGGACAAGAGCTAAAGTTACGTTCTTAAACGACTTTTCGCTAGCTGGCGGCGGAAGTGACTGGAGTCTAGAAGCGCTAGAGCGGGCACTCGCGCAAGAGCAAACTGGAGGAGCAAGTAGTGCCTCCGCTGCTACAAATGCAAAGAGTATCATTACTGGAGGTAGTCCAGCTAGAATATCAGAAGACAAAAAAGAGGAGTCTTTTTCACCTACTTCACGAGTTGTGCTAGATGAAGGAGATCAAACTGAAACTAAAAAAGGAGTAGATGCTATTGCTACTGATGCAACTGAAGGCGGAACCACCGCACCTGATGCCACAGCAGCTGCTGTACCGCCTCTGGATTCCACTGAAGAAAATGAAAATGTTGAAGTCGAACGCAGCGCAACGGCTGATAGTGCTATCACGATTGTTAGTGCTACTTCTGCTGCGAGCCATGCAAGCTCGACGAAAAAAGGCGCTTTCGGGGGTCTGTTTAGCAAGGTGAAGCGCGGGACGTCCACCGAGGTCGAGGTGGAGAAACAAGAAAAAAAAGCGGCCAATATTGCGGGTATCATTTCTGAGGTACAAAAAGCCCGAGCTCGGTTACGAAGCGCAGTACAAAATGCGAGTGTTGCAGAGGATAAAACGCAAGATAGTCCTGGAAAACTTCTACAAGACGGTTCTGAAGTACACGGGATGCCATGCAAGAACGTCGCTCAAGCTCGTGCTGTCCGCGGAGCGTGGAAGGAGGTACCTATTTAGTAGATTCTCATTTTTCTTATCTCTTCAGCAGCTCAACCTCAAGGAAGTAAGTGCACTCACAACGTTTCTGTACATTTGATCTTGCAAGTTCTTATACTTATTTGTCTGCTACTGGAGCTCGTCCGCATAGATAAAGAACCGTCGAGGACAAATGTGTGATTATAGACATCATCATTTCACCAAACACAAAGACATCAAACAATTCCACTTGTTGTTCAACATTGAATGATTATCTTCTAGCTGGCGAAGTCGCTGAGTCCTGAGGCAGAACTTCTTCTTGATGTGCCGTTTCCATTGCTACCTCCGAGTTTCGGCGGACCATGTAAAAGTGTCCCAATCCCCAATATTACTGTTAAGGTCAGCTTCTATCCATCTTTCTCAGCATCTCGATACCCTTTGCCTTGTATTTCATGGGAAATGGGTCGAGATGATGGGGCCGAGATGAATAAAAGCCGACGCTAACACTGGAGAGCCTGATGTCGCAGATGCGGCCGATCTGTCCCAAGACTCGCTCTAGCATGTAGAGTTTTCGATTGGCGCATCGACGCGTGAGGATTAGAAATGACGCGAGTAGTTTTTTTCCTGATTATTGATTGATATACTTTGAAGAAGAAGAAACACTACTAGTAGAGGCGCTAGTAAGTAAGACTTTGACTTAGTTATTTATAGAGTAAGTAAAATATCGGGTTTCGAGTTACTCGAGTTGCAACGAGTTGCTCGAGTTGCCGAAGTGAAGGGTTTCAATTCTTGAACGAGTTGCCACGAGTTACCGGAAGCCATCCGCTTCATCGGAATGCGGCGCAGCAGGGCGGTATGGGCACGGTTGTGGCTGCGCGACGTGAAGGAGTGGCTGCTT
The DNA here is from genome assembly GCA_905178165.1 of Amoebophrya sp. A25. Classification (NCBI taxonomy): domain Eukaryota; class Dinophyceae; order Syndiniales; family Amoebophryaceae; genus Amoebophrya; species Amoebophrya sp. A25. The sequence goes on along the minus strand of CAJINU010000004.1, from coordinate 1,344,056 downwards.
TTGTTGTTGCTCTCTCATGAGAGGGGCGGCCGGTTGTGAAGGGCTCCCCAGCGAGCCCCCCCGGTTTTTTTTTTTCGCGTGTGGGCGCGCGTTCGAAGCACAGCCGGGCACTAAGGGGCCGACGGCTTCGCCTCGTTGTTTTTGTTTGAGGGGAGAGAGTGTCGCTGTGGCTTGTCGTTGGGTCGGTGCCAGTCTCTCCCTTTTTTCTTCGGATGTGTTCGCGGCCAGTGAGTCTCTTTTGGGACTGAGAGCGAGCTCCCGCCTGCTTTGGAGAGCGGCCCACTCAGCTGAGGAAGCAAGTAGAGTAGAGTATGTGGCGGATGCCTTGCGTGTTTGATCAAGTGGCTGGGAGGAGTTCCCGAGCTGAGGGCGGTCACTCACTCTCGTCGTTGGTGCGCATTAAGAAGAAAACCAGGGAGCGGAGGCATGTCGTTGAATGTCGTATGCTCCTGCTAAGGTATCCCAGAGTCTCACAAAGCTGCGCCCGAAGGGCGCCGCGCAAAAAATTACGGCGAGCAACTCGAGCAACCCGAGAAACTCGACCCGTGACGGGCCAAAAAATTCCTGCCTCTATTATTATAATATCTGCTGGATGGAACAATTCCTTTGCAACTACTACTTGTTGTATGTCTTAGCGACCCACCTCTTCAACTTCATTCTCCTATCGGTGTCATTTTTGGTATTTCCATCTCTTGCTTGGAATGACTACTTCTGAGGCACTGTATTCCTAAATAGCGCCTGAAGGACTATTTTGCATTCCGATGAACAGCGAAGTGATTCATTGAGACTGAATGAAGACGACTCCGACGAGTGTGAAGAGTCCAACCTTCATACAAATTTAGGCGAAGGTACTTCAAGTTACTGAAATTGAGGCGGAGTCTGTCGCTGCTCAGTGTTTTCGTGATCAATTTGTCGTAGAGTTCTACTTTCAGCACGAGCGCAATTAGAGGGAGAGTGTAGATGACGAGTGCTGTCAACTTACATCTGGTGTGAGCGTCTGTATCGGTCTACTAGATGAAGTATCTAGGATTTCTGATTCTGTGACGAGGACCTGAGATTCATCGAGATACTGTGTCCACATGATCTGATAGTGGAGTGATCTGGGTGATCTTTTGATGTTCCACCATGTGCAAGAGATGCACCCCTAGAGACTATGATCATGATGGTGAACACGTAGACTAAAAATTTATCACGACCCCTCGAGTAAAAGAAGTTCTGCTAAGTGACTTTTTCTACGAGCAAACGCATACTTTTATCGTCATCCCAAAAAACATGACCAGCACCCGGTTGTGTCCACGTGCAGTCTGCTGACGAGGAGCTTCTGACCTCAACCCTGGTGTTTGACTGTGCAATATTGCTCCCGTCGTCCTAATCAATTCGCTTTTCTAAGTGCTTCTAACATTTTCATTTTGATTTACTAGCTTCTTCTCGGACATGAACTTGAGTAGAGTTAAACTTGAGGTAGAAGAAACTGTGATCAACATCTAGCGATGACATTACGTAGGCCATGTTGCAAGAAGTAGACTACGATGATTGATAATACTAACGTAGCCGTAGAACAATCACTACTGCTGCAGAGCTAGTTTTGTGAAGCGACAATTAAACAACTCTTCATGATCTAGCAAGGGGCCCGTCCAAATATGTCAACGGATTAAACGTTAACGTCCTTGTTCATATCTCGATTTTTTTGACCATCATGTCCGAGTCCGACGATGGATTTCCTACTTTCTACTATAAAAACCATGTTGCTCGTTCTAACTTAGTTTCGGAAAGCATCATGTTACAACTGCAAATTATCGTTTTTTAGCGGCAGCAATGTAATGTAATTTTTGTCATTTTGATGGATGAATGTTTTAAAGCCCTGTGTGAAGATTGATGACATCATCAATCATGACATGAGGATGAATTAGTGTACCCATTTAATTTTCAGGACTGATGTTATTTGTTACACGACCTAGTGGTCCTTGTGATCATAGATCTCAAAAAGAAGCCTATTTCTAATACAATAGTTGTATTCCATGTGTTTGCTTAAGGATAACAAATGGAAACAAAATAAAGAAGCATTCACTATAAGTATAATTTGTGTAAAATGACAAAAAGCATGACGGATCCAGATCCACCATCATGTGCGTCATCTTTGTTCGATGAAGATACTGTTAATAACGCAGTCGAAGAGCCCCGGTCGGGGAGGACGAGTGGTGCAGATGCAGGCGAGCAAGCTTCAAAGCGAGGAGGTGGACAATTATTGCAAGAAGCACAAGGCTGTCGATATGTATTTGAAGATGAAAAAATTGCGCGAGCGCAGTCAGAGATTTCCGTCTCCGCCACTAGCACCGCAGCGGCAACATCAGCCGACGGAAAGAAGGCTTGCCACTGTGATACTGTTGAAGAACATCAGGAGCATCAGTCAACCTCAGGAACATTTTTGCCTGCGTCCTCACCGGACGAGTTGTCAGCGAACACGGCATCTTCAGCATCGTTATTGAAGAACGGATCGATATCGACGCTTCCCTCTACTTCTCCGCACAGCGCTAGCACATTTTCATTCACTCTAGCAACGTTAAACTGCTACTTGATACCCGAGAAGCTGGTGACACGACCAAACGCCTCCTGCCGTGATCAAGGGCAACGGGCTGCAAAAATAGGTCGCTTTCTCCAACGTACAAGCTTGTCTGGCTTACAGGAGGTTTGGGGAAGTCAGTGTCGTACTATGGAACTAGGAGCTGTTGATTGTCAATCCGAATATTACAGTCACAGCCGAGAGGGGAACAATGCACCGGATGAGACAAAATATGTGAATGATAGTCCAGCATCACGGCAATCAGCGGATCTGCGATTTTTTTATCAATCGCTCGGGTTCACAGTGTTGGACACTCTGAAACTGAATGCGATCCAAAAAACAGGAGGGTTGCAGCTCGTCCACGATAGCGAGAGGCTGGAGATGTTGGCCTACGGAAAGCGAACGTTTTCGACGAGCATTTCGAAGTCGAAAAAAGGCATGCTATGTGCGCTCTTCCGCTGTAAACCTTCAATGACAGATCATGGCGAAAATGAGGACGCCAAGCACAAGTATGTTCTATTGTTGAATTTGCATCTGGACCACGCGAATGTTAGGGACAGCCAAAGAAAGCAACTGCACGAAGTGCAGGGCTATCTCAGGGACATCGCAGAAGCCATATTTTCGAAAAGGGGAGGGGAAACAAAAAGTAGTACATGCAGTACTACAAACACATTCACGATGAGCGGAAGCTGCAAGGCCACTGCCGCCACATCCTTTCAAAAATCCTGCCCATTGAAATACTTGAGCGGTCGCGACGACGTGCTGCCCCTGGATGCTGGCTGCGTTGCTGCGTTTGTGACGGGGGATTTTAACATCGATGGGGGCTCCGCGCTAGAGGGAGTCAAAGAGCGCGATGAAAGACTGCTGCAATTCAATCTGTCGGAGGCAGCGAAGATACGCAAACGCAACAATAGAAGAGCACGAGGAAGACGAGATGGCCAGGATGACGCTGACAATAACGTCGACAAGGACACTTCGGTAGAAGGAGCAAGCACGCGATGGAGTTGCCGAAGAAGAAACAGCTCTTATGCAACCAGTCCGGGAGATGAGAGGCGCACTGGCACTGCGGCCCAAGAAGAACTAGGACAAGCACGAGATGATGCTGATGGTAGCGATGTGGAGGCGTCCTCAAACGTGATCAACCAGAGTTCCAGAGTTTCCTCGGAGCAATCCTTAGCCATGTTGGAGTACCTTATGAAGGCACCTGCATCCGAACAGAGAGACCTTTATCAGGCCATGATAGAGGCTCTGGGAGGAAAAGAGAATGTGATGGATTTGGCCAAAGAGTACAATGGCGGACGCGAAACGTATAGTAGCGAGGCAAACCCTCTGGCTATGTACCAAACGCGCCGTTTGGACTACCTTTTTGCCCTGCGGACGCTGCCTGGCGCTACTTCCAGTACCCCATCTCGAAGTATCAAATCTACACTACACCCGCTCCTAACGCCAACCTGTACCAGTGTAGAAGTGGTGTGCAGCGACGTTTTGAGCGACCATTGGCCAGTCAAAGCGCACATAACAATTTGATCAAGTGTTGTTAAAACCCAGCAATAGTTCTTGCCTAAATTAAGCTACGAGGATGTTTCGTCCTGGCTAGAGAAATCTTCCGCGCAATCATGGTGAAAGAGCGGAAGGCGCTTTCGTTGATGCATTTTTTTAGCAGACCAGTCACCTCTACTCCACTACATCACGCGCTCCTTCTTTCTTACTCATTTTTTCATCTGATGTCGCTTTACCGATATCTTTGAAAAGTCAGGGAAGATATAGTTATTAATACAGGATATAATGGTTATGGATTACCTTTAGCACTAGTAAACTTCTTCATTCGACTTATTCCTAGCAATCATTCAATTGTCACCCAGCATAGAAAGAACCAACTCAGCATACTTAGATACAACCCTCGCCATATACACCTTGGTGCTTTGGATCTCTCTAGCTTTTTCTTGTCTTGTAACTTCATGTAGTGTGTATTGAAGTTCTTGCTGAAGAGGACGATTTAAACTTTGTTTAACCACGACCTCCAGCATGTAAATTATGGGTTGTTTTGATCTTGATGCTTCATTCACCATGCCAACATCATTACTTAAATAGCGAGCCTCGGGGAACGATTGCTATATCATGTGAGTCACGAGCAAAGAGAGACACGATTGCTAAACACCCTGTTGCTCTGGTTTTTTAACGAAATGAGAGTATACCTACTAACGAAAAACTCAGAGACACAGTTATCGCCAGTGACGTTTTTTATGAGAAGGAAAGTCTCGTCTAGGTATTTCAGGAAACCACTAATCATACACATAAACATCGACTGTATATGCTTTATCCCGATTACAGGCTCCATGATAGGTACGTCGACATAGTAGACGTACGTACTTATTTACTCTGCGACGTCCCCTAACGAACTTTCATCGCGATCGCGAAAGGCTAGAATTAGCAAAAACAACTTTAGCTTTACTTTCTTTAGTCCTCACAGCATGAACTCGTGTAGTTGTTCAAAAGCCGCTGCCGCACCACTTACAAAGCTTCTACTATGTTGTGGTGAGCAAGAGAGCCTGAGCGAGTACGCAGCTGGGGCGTCACAAGTGTGGCAGAGAGGAAAACAAGCTATGCAAGAAAACGGCGAGGACCTCTGTTGATGTTCTCCAATCTCATAGACAAGGAAGCTCTGAAGATCCAATTCCAACGCGTAATTAAAACTATGCTTATGGATGCTCTTCTCAGCGGCAGCTACAGGTGCTAGAAGAAGTACAAACACTACTGCAGTTAAATTATATAACACCCACACTGGTCATGGTCTTTATTTTTTCTAGTTAGGTCTGCTCCACCACAGTTATATATCATAAGTATAACACCCACACGAAAATATAAAAATGTCGTCCACCAGCACCATCACGACCAGCCACTACCCCAGCTGCAATAAAGGCGGGCTTCCTTCGGAGGCAACCGGCGTCGATGGTGGAGATGACTCGCGATCGTTTCCATTTCCCGTAGAAGCGTGGAACGACATTCGGTTTCAAGATGCGGCCGGCCGACCGTTTAGTCGACGCGATCTTTTCTCCTATAAAAAGGTGCTTTTTTTCTTCGCAGCTGGCTGGGACCCGATTAGCCAACATTTTGCCGCACAGCTCATCGACCATTACAATTTATGGAATAAACGAAGACAACGACAAGGGCGATCCCTACATGACTAACTATGTATAAAAATGTGTTCTTTCACATCAAACCGATTGAAATCGATGTCAATCTTCGGGCTTTGATTTCTTTCTACGGGAAGTAGCAAAGAAATGGATACCGATTTTTGGATGAATGATCAGAAAGAAAACAAGAAGAAGAGCTACCAATAAAAGCAAAAGCAGATTTGTTTCCGATTCTCGTTTGCGTGAATAAAGAACCCGTCAGTCATTACAAGCCCATTGACAGTCCATCGGCTCCTCTCTCAATCTCAACGGTGAATACGTGTCGAGGCGAAGGTGCGCTGCAAGTGGTTTTAGTTTTTATGCCGTCTAATACACATACTTAACAATAAGTAAACATCAGTCTAACTCTAACAATAAAGTTGCGTGGGCAGTAGTTGTAGATGTAGATGAAACCGCTAACAAGTGAAAGTGGTCGTGAGAAACTCATTCTTTAACTTTATGTGTGAAGCTTCTAAAAACAAGCCATGAAAATGAAGATCGGCCCTCTTCTCTTTCTTCTTCATCTTTTCTTGATTACTTCTTCCACATGATCTTCTAACATAACGCACGATGAAAGCAGTTTAGCATTTGCGCGCTTTTTTCAGCCGATGCCTTGGCTAGCGGTGCCCTACAGGGAAGTAGAATGCGCGTCGCGTCTCAAGTTACTTTTCGAGGTTAAGGAAATACCCCGACTCGTCGCAATGGACACGCTAACCATGCGCATTGTTTGCCGAAACAGTCGCAAAAGATTCGGCATCACGGCTGACGCGCTGGACGCGTATGACGAACTTGTCGCACTCGCGTCCGGAACAGTTCGTGCTGGTTCCGCACAATAAAGATGACGTTGGGCGAATTCGCAGTTGCAACAAGAACACTAGTTCTAGTAGTATGCATTGATCTATGATGTCACGAGGGATCTTTCAGTAAAATAAAATGCAGTGAACAAGTTGTTCACGATGACCATCGTACTTAAGTTAAATAAAGTACATGAGGACCACGAAGAGCGAAATTCTCGCAGTCGCAGGCACAGGTCCAAGTCAGTTTGTTTTTCAGTCGAACCTATATCTATCATAGCAAATGCAAAGTTATGCATGATGATCATGATGATGATGATGATCAAATATAGTTGCAAAGGAGACACTTGGTATACAACTGAACGCGCAAAATAAGTTTGAAGCCCACGTTGGATAGTCGCGTCTGTGATATTGAAAAGCACGGTGACCGTCCATGAAAAGCAACATTGGCGGTGACTGTTTCAATACGAAGAGAAAAAATCTTCTTGCTCCTCCATATCTGTCGTGAGAGAAACTCGCTCAAAATCAAATATGCAACAAAAAAGAATATATTGAGAAAAAAAGTCAGTGTCAGTGATTCTGTAACTACGAGCAGACTCGTAGGTTTGAGATATGTCTGATGCGTATTGAGTGTTGGGTGGTAGCTTTCAACAATAATCGTGTATTATATACATCGCGACCGCATTTTCGAAAATATGAGCTTGCTGAGTGCTGCAACTTAGAGTAATCGGTCGTGTCGTGTTATACAAAACAAGATCACCAACAAGGGAACGTCGAAGATATCGAGCATCAAAGAAATCGTGTTTGATAAACAGAGAGTGAAAGTGGAGATAGTCAACATCGTCTGTCGTGTAGAGCGAATCTTCTGTTTGAGGGATATCCTCTGTCTCCATGACTTTTATCTTCATCATCTTGATCATCTTCTAGTGCTCGATAAAGATAATTCGACTCACCATGAACGTAATCACAGGTCAATTTATTTTCGTGATAGAACTAGGTGATTTCTTAATTTGGCGAAGTCCTCAGATGTTTGTTGAGGAGTCGTTTCGTGTAAGACCGCATTGAAAAAACGTGTTCCCTTACCTCTGGGAACTCCCCCTTCGTTGCGCATCATACCTCCAAAAACCCTGGTTGCTCTTTATGTCGTCATGATCAACAGCGTAATTACTTATGCGACGTAAGATTTTTATGTTTTTCGATCATATCTTCATCATCTTCAGGCGACAAACATTTGAATTACGCCAACAAAAATCAAAATGATGGCTCTTTCTCAAAAAATTAGGTCGGACGAACAATCGTCTTGTTCAGCCCTCCCAGACATAATTTCAATTTCCTTCTCCTATTCCTCGTCTAGTATTTCCGGCAATACTTTCAGACAAAGTTTTTATCAGAGTCAGAATATCTCATCTTCCAGGAATTGTAGTTGCAGGAACAATAAAGATGGTCGTGCGTGGGTCGGGAACCCGCGTAGTGCCGCCTAATATTTCTGCAGCCATCAACAGTGGAGCTGGGAAATCGGAAGGGAAAGACGCAATAGCATTACACTTCGTGAAAATAGTACTGCGAACTTTGATCTGCTTCTTGCTCGGTTTTATCTTTCTGTCCGAGTGGGTCATCGAGTCGATCTATAGCGGGACCCTCTCATTCTGGAAAGCGCCGCCAAAAGGGTACTTCATAGCTGTGCGCAACGCGGCCTCTAGTGGCGGTGTAGCTCCTGATTTGCGCCGCCCTGCCTCCGGTGCGTCGAGCGCTTCACGAAGCTCAAGCAGCAGCAAAGGAAGTAGCGCAGCAACAGAATCAAGCACTGCTTCTTCTACTTCATCTAGTACTGGAGGAGGCAGTGGTTTGTTTTCGTCTATTCGTAGAAACGCGACGACTTCTAGCAGGGGCGCAGCAGGAGCAAGCGCGTCACCTCCTTCTCCTCTGGCAGCAGACGTTGAGGAGCAAGCGGCCGGGCTCCGACACTACGAGGGCACCGTAACGGGGGTAAATATCGCAACCTCTCCTTCGTACTCCTACGAACAATACGCGACGTTGAAACTTGACAACAAGGCAGGTTATCAATTATCGCAGCTGTTGAATTACCCCTATCTACCGCAGCCGTCTCAGAGCGCCTCGTCTTGGGAAGTGGAGCGGCTTCTGGACGTGCATAACTACCTCGACAGGTACCTCGAAGCCAGTTTCCGCGTTCGCGAGAGGCGGGAGAACAGCACAGCGAAATCAAACCAAACTTCGAAGTCGAACAAGACCTCTTCTATCTTCGTCGAGGACGAGAAGTGGATCAAGGATTGGGCGTACACGTTCTTCACTCTTGATTCTCCACCAAGCAAGGGGACGAATACAACTAGTAGCAGTGGCTCGACGTCTACTTCCTCTTCCTTCTCGAACGGCTCTTCTAGCTCTGCTGCATCTTCATCAAAATACGGAGATTCGACCGACCCCAGGAGTCGTAGCATCTTCAGCCGGAGAATCAGAAACACGACTGGCACGTCTGCTGACCTATTTGATCTTGAAGACGAGGAGGAGCAGGATCTCTGCACCGGTGAAGAGGGAGACTCTGCTGCTTCTTCTGATGAGGATCTGCCGTGGGGCGACATTGCAGAAGACGAGCCCTTAACTTCCGAAGACGAAGGGGATTTTGACTCTCTAGAGGAGGCCGGAAAAGAAGGCGCCTCTTCTCGCACGAAGCGTCAAGGAACCAGACGGAGTCAGAAACCAAGAAGTTGCAGATCATTTTCATCCAAAAGAGCCTCGTCGAACAAGGACACGACCAAAACCGGCAGAGGGACTCACTCGGCTCTTGACAAAGACCTGAAAGAGCTTCTTTCGATCGCAGAGCAGCGTCTGAGAAGTAAAGCTTCGTTTAAGAGGTTCTTCAGCGACTCAGTGGACGACGACCAACAGAGGAGTAACGACGAGGGCACTAAGGGCGGCGCTGTGGAGGTACGCGACACCAACAAAGGGAAGCCACGTTCTCACGCGAAGGATCTGGATGCATGGAAAGAGGTTTTGTCTGCTCTGAAAGACATAGAAAAGCTCGTCACATCCTCCTCAACGATCAAAGCGCTGCTGCTAGAAAAGGGGAAGAAAACGAGCAGCCGTCTAGATCAGATCCTCGCTTTGCAGGCAACGGAGCGACTCTCTTGGACCACTCGCGAGGTGATCGACTCCATCACATCAGGAAGCGGCAAAGGAACAGAAGCAACATGTCCAGCGACGACGACATCAACTACCGTAACGGCCACTAGCCGCGCTCAAGATATCGAAGAAGTACCATCTGAGGAACGCGGTGAAGACGATCTTATTCCCCCATCTGCATCCTCCACGAGGAGCACGACATCAAATCCGGAGGATCTTGATCTTCTAGAAGGTTCTACAACAAGTTCTGCTTCGTCCAGCCCATCTCCCTCCTCGAGTCCATCTACTCACTCCATCTCTGGCACGTTTTCCTCCGAGCACCTGTCTAGTCCTGCATCTGCAGATACTTCCGAAGACGATTCCGCTGGACACGAAAACTACGGTACTGGTAGTGACCACGATCCCAATCTTGACGATCTCCAGCTTGATGACCACTACTACGAGGAGTATTATCAAGACGTTGATGACTTCATAGAAGATACAGATGATAGTCAAGGAGCAGGAGGGACTCATCAGGACGACTTCAATAGTCAACGAGAAAAAATTTTAGAAGAACATCAATCACCAGCGACGAGCTTGAACGACCAGGATACGGACGTGCTGGCTTCCGAAGATCTTCCCGTAGCAGAGCTGCCACAAGACCAAGACGCGACGCAAGCTTCCCAGACTGCCCGCGTGGACGAGTTGTAATCCTGCGACACTCTTCATCAAGAAGCTGACGCACTAGAGCTATTTCGTCAAAAACAATAGTATACGAGAAAAGACAAGAAAATCAAAACGTCGAAATAGGAACAAACTATTTTGCAGAACTTCTATTCAGATGGACTTCATCTGATCATCTTTTCACTAGTGCGAAGGTTTGAACATCTTCTTGATCTATGATCTACAACATCTTCCACACAACCTGTTCTTGAGCAGAACATCAACCAAAAAGACCTTCACCCAACAACGTAGTGATTCAGCTTCGTTCATCCCAAGCAAGGAGGTAACACGACCACCATTTCGATTTCGTCCTCCTAGTTCTACTTCCTCTATCTTCGTGCTCCGAGTCAGAACAATACTTCACTCCTACAGCGTCGTGGATTCCATTTCCTGAGTTGGCCGTGGAAAGCACCGCGACAAAAAACCTTTCCAATTCTTAGTAGTATCTAGTATCCCTAGTGACATCAGTCGTAGCATCGAGGTCGCTTTTGTATCAGAGGAAGCCCGTCCTCGAGCCGCTAAACAGCAACAGCATACGTAGCGAAATAGAAATTTGCGAATCCATCGCACTGCGAGTTCGAAGTCTCCTTTTGTCCCCGCTGCAACTACTCTCATACCACGAGTTTCTCTTTCTGGTCGTTCATTTGGCCACGAGTTGTTTTTGTTAAGCTCAAAGCCTGAGCCTGACGACAAGAATGACAACAATGTCGGACAGTCGCGGTGGCCCTACTGGTCCCAGGCAAGTCCGCAAGCGGGCAGGAAATTTCGCGCAGGATCTAGATCTAGCAACCGCGACCTTGACAATTGAGAATACCATTGGCAGCGGCGAGGGCGCACATGGCGCTGCCCATTTGTTGGGATCGAAGAACTTGGGTTGGATATCCGATAAGGTGGGCGCCGGCGTGGCTACGAGCTCGGATCTCGAAAAATTGCACCAAATAGCCATTCGCCTGGTAACTTTTACGAGCGCCAACTTGCAATATGCTAAACGAAAAGAGCGACAAGGAGCTAAGGACGCCACCAGTCCCAGGCGTGCCATCTTGCACGGATCAGGCTCGGCGGGTCATCACCACGAACAACATGGCTGGGTGAAGCAGCAAGCGCTGGCGGGTCCACTGGTGGAGTCGCCTGCAGCGCAGGGAGCAGACCACTTTTATCCTCGTGGCGGAGCTGCAGGAAGCCCGACTGCGCGACTGCAGGAGCATGCTCGTGGATTGCTTACTCGACGACAATCGCTACCTGCGTCCAGTAAAGGCGGTATGGAACGGGTGTCCTTCTCACCAAGTTCGCGTCGCAGCCAGAGCGGCGGCCCGAAAGCCGCGCCGCGAAAGACAGCCGGTCCTCCTGGTTCCGCCGCGCCGCGGAGCACCGTGGGAAGCAAAATCACCAGTTCCCAATCACCAAGTTCAGGAGCCACGCAGCCGCGCAGTCTGGAGGAATTACGAACGGATCCGAAGAAAGGAGCTTCTCCAAACGCACGTAGGGGTGGATCTGTCGTCGACTATTCCAGCTACGGCTTGAAGAAGAGCGTTATTGCAGTTCACAACCGTCGAACGGACTTTTCAAACCCTGAACTAACCTTTCAGCCTCTCGTCAGGACATCGCCTCTTCACACCAAAGTAGTCTCGGGAAAGGACTGGCTTGACCTGCAACGAGATAATCACCTCAAGCGCATGGAAGAAAGAAAACGGTATCTATCTAATCATCTCGATCAATCGTTTACGTTTTATCTCGATGTCATAGTTGATTGTACTACTTCTTCTATTGTTTTTGTTGCTGTTGTTGATCTTCCTTTATTGATATTTTGTTGGCAACATCACTTTCCTCCAGGTTACGGGAAGAGGAAAATCGTATTTTCGAAGAGCAGTTGAACGAGCAGGCGAATATGAAGCACATTACCGAGGCCAGTGTGATGATTATTGGAGATAACCATACGTCAATTGAAGCACAAACCCAAAACTGGATTGAGAAAGAACTGGAGCGGCGTAAAAATGACGCTGCTATGTTAGAAAAGCAAAAAATTGAGGAAGAACAAGAACAAAAGCGAGAACGCATGCTCCAACCGACAGAAGCAATCGAGGCTCACTACGAAGATTTCTTTCGGCGTCAGGTTGAGGATCTCGTCGCGAGAAAGCAAAAGTACTTGTTCTTGGCTAATTCTTAAGCTAGAAAAATCTTATCCACTGACTGCGTCTACGGCTACGAGTGCGAGCTCTGCGTAGATATAAATAGAAAGTTCATCACCAAGAAGTTGGCTTTGTCATCTATAATTAAGTTTAGATTGTTGACGGGACGAAAACGAAGACTACATGGATCCAAAAGTGATTCAACAACATTCATACTACGAACAATGGCAATGACAAAAATCAGAATCATCAATCAAAACACTACGACTCCAATACCACCTCAGACTCGAAGGAGCTCAGCAAGCTCAAGAAGCGACTATGCGCGTTGAGTGTACCTTTAAGCCTCGCGTGAGCGGTCCTGTCCTACCCAAGTATTTGAGAAGGCGAATTGAGGAGCAGCGAGGTAACACATATTTATACAGTCTATGTCTTTGTTAGTAGTTGATGTTCACTTCGATTTCCTTTTTCAGTTTCTCTTACGTAAGAAAGACAAACAGAAAGAGTGTCGACACATTTTAGTTTTACTTTTTGGCAGACCACGGAGAAATTTTCGGAGAACAGGAAAGTAGATGTAGAAGTACAAGATTCTGAAATAGAAATAATTAGAAGCCTCAAAGTGGAGATCGTCTGGATCTCTATTTACAAAAATAACATCAACCAGGTCATCCTCCGGAGCCCCTTGCGGCGCCTGATGCAAATGGTTTGCCTCACTATGCACAAGCGACCTCGGTTTACCGTATCCACCAGAAGGAACACGAGCCCGACATTCTCCGTAGTTACGTGGATCACTTGGATCGTAGGGTCATTGCTAAAGAGGCCCAAGAGCGGATTCGACGCACGGCTCAGGAGGCGCGTGACCGGGAGGAGGCCGAGCATCGCGCAGCTCAGGCAGCGGCCCGTCAAGCCGCTGAGGTGGCGGAGCGGGAGGCTGCGGAGTCCCGCGCAGCGGCCGAAAGGGCAATGCAGGAGAAGGAGCAATCGTATGCGATTCGGCTATTGCGCGCAAGTGGATCAGAGCATGACATCTCGCCGGGGAACGTGAACGACGAACTGTTAGGAGAACGTACTCCATCTTCCAGAAGTAGTAACAAGAAAGAGAGCAAGAAGGGCAAGAAAGATAAGAAGAGTTCTTCCAGAGCTCCGAGTCGCGGAGGTAGCGATTCCGATGGGGATGGTAAAAAGAAGAAGCGGAAACGCGAAAGGAACACGGACCCCAACTCCTTGGGCCCACCTAGTAGTGGAGGGGAGGACCTAGCCAGTGGCGCAAGCGACGCAGAAGGAAGGAACAGATCGTCAAAGAAGGACAAAAAAGAGAAGAAGAAGAAAGACGAAAAGAACAGTCCCCGGGAACGCGGCAGTGAACAGGATGTCGATGAGAAGAAGAAAAAGAAGAAAGAGTCTTCTGATAAAAAGGCTCGGAAGAGTGACGACAAAAGTGACGCTGAGGAGAGCCCCTCGTCTTCGAGAAAACGGCGTGCGGAAGGGGAAGCGTCAGACGTGCCCCCAAGCAGTGCGGGAGAGGACACCACGCCTCGCTCATCAAAGAAGGACAAGAAGGAGAAAAAAGAGAAGGACAAGAAAGAGGCAAAAGCGCCCTCACGTCCACTGCTCAGTGTAGAGGGAGCTCCTAGACCACGCGACGCATCTGCTCTTTCCGACTCGTCTGCGCCGCCGTCTGGCAGCGACGCTGAGGGTTCGGACCGGCGTAAAAGCAAGAAAGACAGGAAGGAGAAGAAAGGCAAAGACAAGAAGGAAGACAAGAAAATGAAAAGTCCTCGCAAGGCGAGTGATGTTGAAGAAAGCCCTAAGAACGTCGAGGAACGCGAGAAGCGAAGCAAGGCGTCTATCCATGGAGCGGACCGGGAGAGTCATGTTTTTACTGTCGAGGAAATCATGAGCTCGATGAAAGCTGCCGCGTCAACCACTAGGACCAGTGGCGGCAGTGTTCCTGGTGGAGGCATGTTTTCTTCTGCAGGATCCCTCAGCTTCCGCAACTACAACAACTCGTCCTTGAGGGGCTCACCGGCACCATCTTCAATCCGTGATAGAGGGAGCAGTGCTGTGGTCGACGTGAAGCCAGCCACGCGCACGCACGTAAAGAATACTGCGTTCACTGCAGTGACCGGGTTTTCGTCAGGAAGCGGCGTTCCGATGACCGGTAATGTGGTCAGCTCTAACTCTGGATCGCCAGGCACGAGCAGTCTCGAACACACACCGCGAGCACCTGGCGGCATGGTCGCTTTTGGCTCTTCACCGAAGATTTCCTCAGTTGACCTGCGTGGAGGTGCTAGTAGTAGTTCGAACACCACACCCAGGAGTGGTCTTTTAACGTCGACCGCGTCGCCGCGCGGCGGACCACCACCGCCGCAACATCGGGAGCAATTCGCACCCGAGTCACCACCTCCGCCGGTAAATGCAGCTGACCCAGAGCACGCGTCACCGCCACTAGGTGCCCAGATAGACAGGGAGAGTCCGGAGCAACAGAGGCCAGCGGGTCTCAGTCCCGAACAACAACGACCGCACGAAGAGAATATCTAATCATGACGGAACTGATCTGAAGATTCGTTGGAGTGCGAACAGGGATTGGGTGAAGGAACGAAATGAATGTCGAAGAACCACTTACATACTGTGCATACTGATTCTTTCATATCTATTTTCTGTCTGATCATAACGAATTTTTAAACTCCATGTCAAGAATAATTGCAACCCACCTTTCATGGGGGTAGACGAGAAAGGCATAGATGACGATTAAGTAGGAATTGATGGAGCTGCTGAACTACGAGTGAAAAACAGTGCACATTGTTGAGTTATATGAATCATTCGTCAGCCGTGTGGAACACAATTACAGTCTGTCACATTCACAACTTTAGTTTTTCAATCTGATCCGGATACAACAAATTACAGTGCATATAAATATATCAGGAGGCAGAATCAAATATGAAAAGACAAACTGCCTTTGGATACAATTCCCAAACCCAAAAAAGCCAGAATTTTCGAGCTTTTTTGGCTTTTTGGTGTCTTAGTCGAAATCGTGCGAAAGGGCAAAAAAGATGGCGAGCCCAGCTTTTTCGCCGGTTTTTTCTGTTTTTTCGTCGGATTGTGTCCCAAAAAAACAAAAAAAGCCCGCGAAATGCCAGAAAATTGCCAAAAAAGCACGACTTTTCTGGCTTTTTTGGGTTTTGGCACGATTTTGATTCAAACGCCAAGGCACGAAAAACGCCCGAAAAGCCAAAAAAGCCAGAAGAAAAGCGAAAAAAGCCAGAAGAAAAGCGAAAAAAGCCAGAAAGTTCTGGCTTTTTTGGGTTTGGGAATTGTATCCAAAGGCAGTTTGTCTTTTCATAGAATCAAATTTATCTTCATCGCCGTTTATAGTACGATTACGAACAAGAGTATGGGATATTGATATCGATACGAGGAGTTACGAGTAACAACGATACGGCGCGAGCATTTCATTCAGTAATATGATCATTGAAACCTAGTCTGTCAAGTCAATGCAAAAAGTCAATGCAACAGTAATTAAATGCTTTCTTATGATCTGACTGCTTACCAACATTGATTTGTATAGTTCTTATAACAAGGACGAGATTGTATAGTTCTCATGACACAATTGCGAAAAAGAGAACAAGAAATTAGTTGAGACTTAACGCAAGACATCAACTAAATGGTTCATGCACAGAATTTGCAAACGCGAATCAACACATACTCGGGGTACACCTCAACAGCTTCGGGTTTGGTAAACAAGGTCCGGGAAGCATTATGTGTTTCTAGAATTTACGGCGGCTGGCTCAGTGGACTGTGCGAGTCGAAGGAAAAACACAAAAGGCGAACCGGTCGTCTTACTCGGTCCAGTCATCATCTTGTTATGCCCTGCCGGGAGCCGCACTGAGATTGTGGGAGAAAGTATCGGAGGCTCGAATCTCGGATAAAGAATAAACGTCATGGCGTCGGCTCGTTTCGAATCGAGATAACGGAGTTAGAAACAACATCATCGATCATGTCAATGTCTGTCCACGTCCAGAGATTTTAGTTCCGTCGACCCTGTTCGTGGTTCTTAAAGTTCCACCTGAGATAAACTATTGATGTCGGAGGTCCTCTCGTGCCCGAAAGCTTCGGCGTTTGACTGTAGTTCGGAAGTTTTCCGTTCTTGTAGTCGTACTATGATCCCTTCTATATCCCCGAAAACTCCAAGGCTCATCAACCCGATTTTGCATTCTTCAACAAACAAACACTCTTTCATGTTTTCGCACGTATCAACATAAATATTAGAAGAACGAGCTACGGCAGCTGCAGTTTATGTGTATGTTTTCAGGTGAAATGAAGTTCTTACGTCGTGTGTGAGGACAACTGTGTCAGTGACGCCAGTGAGTACAGGAGCACACAGGTCGTGGAATCAAATTTTCGACGAAGCCGAAAGGAGTCGGTGCTGTGCTGGTCATGTGCTTTGTCGAATTAGCGCCATTGAGCTCCAGCTTCTCGAGGTTATTCGCCTACTTTGTTTCTCGTAGCCAACGATAACAACGTTCATGATTTTGCGCCGACGCACTGTTCTCAACTTGAGGAAGGCCAATCGCAGAAAGAAGAAGCAGTTGAGTTGAGAAAGGAAACTTTTCTCCAACCGGGTCTCGCTCCGTGAAGACCCAGGCCGGTTTCCCGGACCTAAAAATAACGCAACGCTTCTCAGACAGCTCTTGCCGCTCCAAGGCACGCAACGAGAAGAAGACTTCCTGATATTGCCTGCTTCGGAAGACCTCGTGAAAGGCAAATGAAAAGGTGGGGACCGCAGAAAGACGAGCAAGAAAAGTTACATTGGAATATGGTCTACACTTCTGTTGACTCCGCAGTTTGCGAACCACACGACTAGGACTTCTACCCTCTTAACCTCTACCTCCAGCGACAAAAACCCGAATCAGTCATCTTCGTGGATGATCCACACAGTAGCGTCCATATGGAGTAGTTGAGAACCAGAAACAGCGCAGCGCAACCATGGAGACGCAGAATAGCCTATCATCTCCCGAAACCCCCGCATTGTTCGGGAAGGAGGAGGAGAAAGATGATCAAGAACCTGTTATTCGAGCACGAGATGTGTCGCTTGATTTGTCATTCGGTACAGATTTACCTACTAGTTGCACCAGTATTTTGTTCTGGGTTATCAGTACGTCGTGCACTAAAAAACTACTTACTTGAGGCTAGTACGTTGTATAATTTCCTTATCTCAAACTCAACTTCGATAATGGATCGCAATGGTGATCCACTATTCTGGCGTTATCCTCTCGCTGAACATCTTCAACACCTTTATTTTGTCAGGCGACACGCCGATGGAGTTCCAGCGGGTTAACTTACTTGGTTCCCGTCTGCAGCAAGCCGCGATTTATTCCCTAGTATTGTCCTTGAACACGGTGACCTACCTCGATTTGAGGGGGAACAATCTTGACGCCACCTTCGGTTGGCGCTTGATCAAAGCCATGAAAAAGCGCTACCTGCAACTCGAGTTTTGCAACGGTGTGAATACCCGTGCCGTTCGGGATAATGCCATAGAGCACTTGAACCTGGCCGGTTTCGAAATGCACTCTGGCCTGTACGGGATCGAAGTCGTGGGTGCGATTTTTCTAGCACATTTCTTGCGGTTGAATAGTAGCCTCAAAACCATATCTTTCAGGCGGAACCAAGTAGAAAAAGACGGAGCGAAAGCCCTGGCACAGTCGATGATCGGAAACACAAACTGCCAGATAAGGAGTGTACAACGTCAACCTACTTGGATCTAAGTCCTCTTTTTGTTTGCGAAGTCAAGTACAACAAAAAATGCTTCACTATTCGCTCATGCTTAATCTAATTATTACTTTTTGCACATCTATCACCAAATTATTCATATTTTTTCTTGTGCGCCTCCTTTCAGGTAAATAGCATGGGCATACGAAAGAAGGAGCGAACAGGCATTGATTTTAGGTTGTTTCGGAAAAACCAGCTTACCGAAGTTAATTTAGCCAAGACTGGGATTGACGATGACGACGTCGTTTTCCTCGAAGAGTGGCTTCTGCGACACGATTGCACAACCGAATTGAATCTTAGTAACAATCACTTCACCGGCGAAGGCGTTCGCAAGTTGCATCGCTACATCCTCAATAGCAAAACACTACTAAGGCTCAAGCTCGATGGCGTTCCGCTCGATCTAGAGGGGGTCTCACTCATGGCGAAAGCACTCGGGCAGAATGTAGGGCTAGAACAAGCGAGTTTTCCGACACGAGCGTGTCTCGGGATTCAGAAGGAAAAGCAAGTGGTGATGCATAGTCTGGCAGTTTCAATAGCGAAGCATCCGAAGCTGCAGTCGTTCGGTGTCACGCCTCTCAAAGTCAGCGCCATGAGAAACGACGCAATGGCCGACGTCAATACAGACCGAATTTTTGCCTCCTCCATGAAGTCAGAAATATCCCTCTATTTTTGGCTGCTAGCGGTACGCTTACCGAAAATTGTTAATGATCTTAGCAATAACATTGATTTACTGCATTAGCTTTCTTCTGCCTTTTTGTTTTTTTGCCAATTTGATGCTGAAGGAGAGGTTGACGTTTATCTGAAAAAGACCCCGACGCATCTTTTATTTCCTAAAGCGGCATGATGGTGGTTAAACTGACATGAGCTGCAGGTTCTCTGCCCGAGTTCAAAGACCGACTTCAAGTATGGTGGTGCGAAGACGAATTTTGCAAACGAGTATCCCTCTGTGACACCGTACCCCGTGAGCTTTTGCCCTGCTCTTAACAACTGCTTGCATGAGTGCCGCAACATCCTTACGAAAGTAAACTTGGCGATTCCGCCAAGCATGGACGGACTAGCCGTCCAGATTATGCGACATCTGCGATCGTCAAGGAGCTTGAGGGACTTGAAGCTTCCCGGCTACGCGGCCGCAACAATATCCGAGGTCCCTCCGGACTGGGCGAGCGATGGCAGATTACCGGCTTGGATCCGGGACAAGCTGACCATATATAGGAAGCATTGGCAGGTTTTGCACAGTTTTTTGAGCGAGGTGCCGAACTTGGATGTCTTCGGCAACGTGCATGTCTCAAATTACGACGCAGACTCAGCGGAACGGGCGTTTTTGTTGGTAAGCGCGTTGTGATTATAATTATGATGGAGGTTCATCTTCATACCGTGGTACAACGTGCAGTTGAACTACTCTCTTCTAGTATTGACGACCACGATCGAGGAGTGAGACAGCGTGAACTTATCTAGATCAAGATGTTGTGTCAGAAGTTTTACCAGAACCAGATGTCCTCGACTTCTACCATTTCATATCAAACCCAACAGCTGCTCGAGTGCTGCCCTGGTGTCGTTTGCCAACTAGGAGACACCACTGAGGACGAGGACACGACTCAGATCGTTCTTTCGCTCACATGTGGACGAGTCGATCTCAAGTTACCCTTCATCTTCGACTGCTTTCGCCTGGTCGATAAACTGGTTTACAACATAGATGTGCACTTTCTCGACGATAAGGCTCTGCATGTCGATGCAACTCAGCAGGAACTGGCTCAATATCTGATAGAAAGCGAAGGGAACAAGAGCATTCCGCCTTTTGTCCATACACTCCGGCTCAAGAGTCAAACAACTGCGCCTGAAATTATAGAGTGTTGCAAGGTCCTGCCAAACATCAAGGAGTTTGGGTTAGAGCGCGTCGAAACACTGCTGGAAATCCTGGTGAACGCCTACACGGACGCAGAAAGCAAACAGCAAATAGAACAGTATAAATAACTTCTCGTTCTCTCGACTCTATCTTATAATTTTTTTTGATCCTCGTCTTTGAGTAGAGATATTATGATGCCGCGTATTAATACAGATACTTTCTGTATTGACAGAATGCAAACCTCAGATCATCTTAGACTTAATAAATAGTAACTTCATACCATTCTCGTATTTCTCGGCTCTCATCTCACGCTTACCACTTATCTGATCCTCGTTTTGTTTGTTTATCCACCAGGAGAGGTAGACGGCGTGATTACTGTATAGAAGTCCTCGTCTTTATACCAGTGCATGATTGTTGACGATTTTCATAATTACGATTTACTTTTCTACTCCCATCCATCTATCATGATCTCGATCGTGATCATCAGAATCCGCATAGACCGCAAGTGGTTGCGAGAGCGAAGGATACCGAAGCTATTCTCGGAGGAGCAACGGGACCAGCTTCTAAAGTTGCAGCAGGCTATCGGGACACAAAGTCCAGAAGCTTTTTCGATACTCACATCCTCTGTAGGAACGCTTTCCAAAGAAGACTTGGTCGGCATGACGCTAACGGAATTCGCTAGCGCAGTAGGTGCAGTCAGTGTGGACGGATGGGCACAGGTAGGCTTAAACAGGAACATGTTCTAAGCTCAAGAACGAATACACGCGTTATTAATGTCCTCGTCGACCTCGTAGTCGTAATAATTAAGTTATGTTGTGTACAACTAGTACTACTTCTAGGTGTACGTAGGTACAACAAGGACGTCGACGGAGTAGGAATCATTGCTTCAACAAATTGAGTCTTATGTGGTCTACCTCTTGAAACAATCTCAGGGCGAGACATACGACCCCCAAGTGTATGTGCCTTGTGTAACATCTCCGAAAGAGTATTACTTTCCAGAATCCAGTGGTGGAAAGTGGGACAAAGGCCAGTATTACCCAGACGACTTAGGTGGTCAGACCCCCCTTGCCTTCGAGCTTCCAATAACAGACACATCACTGAACTTGCGCAAAGTTTCGCTTTGTATGGTTGGTCTCAAGCGTCTCATCGCAGACGTGCGGTGCGACGAGTGGCCCGCAACTAGCCGAACACTGTGGGCAAACACGGGTCGATGCACACTGCGACCCGGGCAATATTTGAACGATGATCTTCCGTGCGGAGGCATGGAGACGGTGGCAGAAATGGACTTTGACGGTTCATCGTTCGACCCAGCAGAGGTCGCACAGTTTCACTGGGACACAACCGGAGTACAACTAGGAACGGACTCAATAATGGAAAGGGCAGCAGCAGGGACAGAAAACTTTCAAGGCGGATTTCTAAGGTACTTAGAAGTGATTCCCAGTGCATTCTGACTGCTCTGAATATTCGTCGCGTTGACGGTCGGAGGTCCTCGCACTTAGTTATGGGTTATCATCCAGTAGCAGTCATCTTCAAGTTCAACACTCCTTCCGAGGAAAGGGTGATGTACTACCTTGGCTTGTTCTCAACCTTCACAAGGACCTGCTTGGAGTCGCTGCTGACGTCACAGACGATCACTTCGCTGGATCTTCGTGGCAACGGATTGGACAAGAACGATTGCCTTTTCATCATTTCCCTTCTCGAGAAGAACACGACATTGCTAACACTGAACCAGATTCCAGTTGTCATAGACGAAGCGCAAAAGATGGCAGAGTTGAGGTTCGACCATCATGGAATTCCGATTCCATCCCTAGCCGAAATGGAGGAGGAAGAGTCAGGGGAGACCGATGAGAATTGCATCTACTGCGCCACAGCATTCTCATCAACGCACGTAGAGCTGGATGAGGGTGACGGCTACCTCTTTGCGTCATTGGTCACAGAGACGAACTTTCCGTCTTTAAGCTCAATTCGACTCCGAGAGCACGCAGTGAGCGACGCGACCTTAGCATACATTTGCGACGCACTTCTCGCGCTCCCGGCTTTAGAAAATCTAGACTTCACAGACATGAAACTCAGGTATTACCTTACTGATTTAAAAGTAACTCTGTGGCACTTAATCGAATTGACGCCCTCATTATCCGTTTACGAACTATTAATCTAAATGTTTGAATTCGTTGACGATACAAATACATTTTGTGCCTGCTTAGATGTGGAATTTTCTTTCCTTTTTTATAACGCAGCAACCGAGGCGCAAATCTGCTTTTGTCGGCGGTCTCAGAGATAGCTGGCAGGCTGCGCAGCGTCAACGGCATCCCATTAGGCCGTTTGCTAGAGGAGAAGAAATCCACTGTCGGCGGCGGTGGCAAAGGCGCAATACTCGCAGGCGACATTGTGTGGAACGATTTCTCGCTTGGCCTTCTCTCGCGCCTCAAACTATGGCCACATGTAGTCTGGCCAGAACCTAGCACGCAACCCGTGAACCTCGAAGGCCATACGTTGACCGACGTTGGCGTCCGCGGAATCTGCGGTCTGCTCAAGTGTTTTACTCCTGGTCCTGACTCAGCGCCAAAGGCCCGGTCGTTGCCTCAGCTGACCGACCTCAACCTCTCGAGGAATCCTTCGTTGACGGACGCTGCCGTAGCAGTACTTTGCAAGCAGCTGTCGGTTGAGCAGGCCTGTCCGACACTAAGAAGACTCTCTGTGCGGTATTGTCCAAAACTTCGGTCGCGGTCGGCTTTTGAGCTCTACCAGCTCCTCAGGACGAAGATTGCCCTGACTAGCTTTGGCGAGGCCCGTGGATCCCGACAAGATAGCGACGCAGGCCTCAAAAATTTGACCATCCTCAACGGCATTGACATTGGTGCACTGTCGGAAGCCACGGCTCAGGGAAAGCCGCTGCCACCAGCGGTGATTAGGGTGGATATTGACCAGGCCGTTGGTATATTCTACAACTAGAACTAAGTACTTACAAATGCTGAAGACTTGCCAACATTTTATTTGAGCACAGCTACATCAACAACTAGTACTTGCTACCACGACAACAGCCACTACCACTAGTTTCACAATCAACTTTCTTGTGTTAAGTTGCACATGATTCGGAATCGGATTCTATTTCACTGCACATCTACAGCGTCTATCTGCTCTTTCTCACTCCCTTAGACACAACGATACTATCCGAGTGCGATGCGCACTATTTCGCCCACGTCTTGCACACTTTTCCCGCAATACCACACTGCCACGTCCACATGTTGGTGTCGTCGAAGATGGAGGTGCCAGCAGACGTCGATGCATACTCAGCGATGTTGAAGCAACGCAGATTAGATGTAGCCAGGTCACCATCAACGAACAACTCGCCCTTCACCCAGCCAATATTCGTGGCGTACTACATTTTTTGGATACTATGTATATATGAGTAGATGGATAGATGAAAGCTTTTCTAGAAATCATGAGTATGCTGAAGGGAGCTGTTCTTGAATGATCAAAGCCATTGATTTTGAAACAAGCCAGAAAGAAATATCCTCGTTGACAATATTTATAAATTATGATTCAGATTTGTTTGTTGCATGATGATATTTCTCGGCGACACCGACAGTTCATGTTCACCTTCATCGCTCTTGTTCAACATCTATTTCAGCACCAAGCTCCAACGCGAGCTGCAGGAGGTGGTGCGATTTTTCCGCGCATGCCCAGTTAGCATGAAGCTGCAGTTAAGTGTCATCCCCAAGATACCAGCAGAGCAAGGCATGCACATCCAGGACGACGGCACTATCCTGCTCATGCAGAACCAGCAAGATATGGAGACCACGGTGAAGGCTATCACCAAGACTGTGCACGTTAACACCGACGGCCCATCCGGTATTTTCAGGCACCTAGTCGAAAAACTGGTGAAAAGACGGCGCAATCGGCTCGCCAGGGAGAAAGCGGCCAATGGCGGCCGCGGTTCAACAACCTCAAGTCTAGGTGGTGACGAAGAAGGTGCTAAGCGGCCAAGCGAGAGCGGCGCAACGCCATCGAGTAGTTCAACAGCCGCGAAGCCCTTGTATGTCAACAACATCAATAGTCAACGGATGCACGATTGCTTCCGAACGCTCTACGGTACAGACGACGTGCATCTGTTCCACAATGACGTTTACTCCGACGTTCTCACGAAAAACCGAATCAGTTTTCCGAGTGTCGACTCCAAGGTCATTGCCGATTTGCTCGGAACTGTGTCCTCCCTCGACATCCAGCATTTGTTTTTGTCGAACTCCCCACTTAGCCTCGGACCCCTTTCTGCAACGGATAATGTGTTCAGCAACGCCATCGACCTTGCATCCCTTACGCATCTCAATCTTGCCAATAATAGTCTTGGCGATACGGGTGTCGTGGATCTCTTTACATCACTGGTGAAATGCGGCTCCACCGTCGTTCACATCTCTGTACAAGCGAACCAAATCAGCGATATAAGTGCGGTTTCAATAGCTTACGCGATGCAGTCGCTGCCACGGCTGTCGTCATTAAATCTCTCAGAAAACAACATTACAGAAACGGGCGCGATAACGCTAGCGGAGTCGATTGGTGGGAGCGAACTGCACGCGTCAGAGGTACTAATGATGTGGCATCCGGCTAAGTATGTTATACATAGTATACATCTATTTAAAGGAGTTATTTGATATTTTCTACCCCATAAAACTACTCCTGTTTTGCAGCGACGAAAACAGTTCTGCTTTTATTTAGAAGTTCTGCACTAATCCGCTGATTTCGCTCGAAAAGAAATCCAGCTACTCACGACGCTGCTCACTTGTTTTTCACATTCGTTCAGGTCGAGACCTCACTGCTGCAAATTCTTTCGATTGACCTCGGCTACAATCGTGTTCGAGAGCTCGGGGCCTTGCGGTTTGCAGAAATGGTCGCGATGCACCCGACGATACAGCTGTTGTGCCTCTGCAACAACGAGATCGCAGTACGGTCAGAGGAAGCATTTACGGCCCTGGTTTACGCAGCGGCTGCCTCCGCTGCCTTGGCAGTGTTGGATTTGAGGGGTAACTTTGAAGACGGGAAGAAGGTGCCCCCGGAACTGGTGAAAAAGTTGTTGGCGGAGCCATTAGGCGACTTCGATCCGGCGGAGTTGGAAGAAGGAGTCTTGATTCGTCGAAAATAAGCTGAGCAAAAAGAGGTGCTGGATCATGCTTGTTCGAATTCGACGTTTCCACAAGGCGTAGAGTATTAGAGAATATAGTCAAGAAGATGTCAAAAACAAAAACAACCATCAAAATCTAAACATTACAATTGAATGCGAGGTAGAGGTACGATATTAACAACATTCACTAGTAGCATTACACTTTCCATTGGCTATTAAGCTTCAAAAGACTCATGCTGACTTAGAATATCGTCCTATACCAGCATTGACACTGGCTTCTTCATCAATTAGACTTTGACCAGTCAGAAAATGCAGATAGCCCGTGCAAGAAATAAATGAACGCACCAGGAAACCTTCTTACCATGGATTATGTCAATCAATTACAATGTCAATAAGCATTACCAGCTACACGTACACATACTTGCTATCAATTAAAATCGAAATCATCTGAAATACTTCTAGGCTAGCTGCATGAGTCATGCTTCTCTGTCGCTCTAGCTCCAGTTGCTCACTCAGCTGAATAACACAACGACACAAACTTCCGCGGTTTTTGAACAGAGGTCGAAAGTGGTTCTAGCATGATAGAGTTGATTCGATCCATAGGCAGCATAAAGAATGAACCACTTGAAAGATCAGCTAGCGTCGTACGCAAAACGAGTTATGCTTCTCCGTATACATCTCAGTTCATGGATAAATTTTTCTACTTCCGATAAGGATAACAGTAATGGTGGAAAGAAGTTGAAATATTAACGCAGCATGTAGTGCAGCAGTGGAAATTAGTCTCTTTGATCCTACCTTGTTAAAAAACCTTCTTCTAAAGATCACGCCTATCGCAAAAACGTTATGTCATCCCCCGTGAGCTGAAACGGCACATAGATCGCCCTACAATTCTTGAAGTCTTATCGTCATGAATGAACGCCGACAATAGTTCCGGTATCTTCATACATCGCGCTCCTCGGTGAATGATAAAAGTGAAAGTGATGACTTTCTTTGTTTGGGCTAGTTCAGAATCAGAACTACTGTTACTGTACTGACAAATGTTAAATTACATATAGCAACTGCTCATCCAAGCTGCTCAGCTCTGCATCGCTTTGAGGCCTCCATGACGCATACCCACACGCGAAGAAAGAGTCTGATGGAACGGACATAACGGCTTCTCGCTGAGAAAAATCCGCGATTTCGTTGAAAAAACTCGTCGTGGTCGCATCCGATGCTCGCAGAGACGATCGCTGTCGAAATTTGCCTCAAAGTGCGTGAAAAAAAGCTAGCTGAAACCATCTCAATTGAAGTGAAAGGCACCATGATAGAGATCTTGCTTTTTTTCTTAGCGCGCCAGCAGTGTGTGGTAGGCTGCGGTGAAGGGCACAACTACTGACTCATTTAGCAATTCATACCTCCATGCCTCACCGATAGGACCGAGCACGCTTCCAGCGCCCGGCGCTTTTTACCAGTAAAGAGGCATGAGAAGGAGCAAGCGTTGTCGCTTCTCCGACAACATCGACGGAAAATGACTGCCATTTTCTGGCACGAGTGCTGTATCGGGACGGATAGCATTGAAGTCCGTTCAGACGTATAGCCGTTGGGAATCAGGAGGACCGGGGTCCTCAAGTGAAGATCGGAATCTATTTCCTCTCCGAAGGACGTCTTCAAGCATTTTAAGTCCACATAATTTACCACCTTTGGAGGGAGGACCGAAGACGAAGATCAGCAGAAGTGACGAGAGGACGAGCGGAGTGTCCTTGTGGCGCGAAGGCAGAGCGACTGACAACGTACCGAATTCGGTTAGAAGCAAGTAAGCCACAGTCCAGTTGGCACCGCTGTTGTGAACGTGCGATTACGAGCCCGGGCTACCTGCTGCCGTACCATCTAGCGTCTGGGGCGATATCGAACGTTTCTTACCGGGGCATCGCAAAGATCATGCGAGTGAGCAAGAAGACAAAGAAGTAGAAAGAGGACAAGCATATTAACTCTTTACTGTCTTGTTGACCACTTCATCAACGGAACTTCTAGTTCTACATAGAAAAGGTCCCCTAACGCCACTGCCACGACTTGCAGCCGCAACAGAGGAGAGACAAGAACAGGCAGCGTGCTGCGTGCTCGGTCGCCTTGCGGACGGCCGGGTGGTCATTAGACGAAGTGGTGTGTCTGCTTCAAGGAACGAAAGACCAAAGGTGAACACGATAAACTCGAGGCCGAATAATTTCCATCGCCACTGCATCTTCGCAGAAACGCTAATTGTCGATTCGCAGCCTGACTGGGATAGGCTCTACAGCGAGGAGGCAACCACACGCGGAGACGCAATTGCTGTTCAAAGAAGCTTCTGCACTACGTCGAAAAGAGGACACCACTTTTCGACTACTAACGTCTACGGTTCCTAGTACGACAAGTACAAGGTAAAGATGGCCTCGTCAACATCTAGGGGGGTAGCGCTGTTTCCGGGCGGCCCCGTCGATGGCTCTGAGCCGCGGGTACGGCTTCCTAGGGAAGTACTGAAATGGCTGCAGTCATTGGATTTGAGTTTTGCAGTAGTCAACGTCGGACGAGATTTTGCAAACGGATTTCTAGTAGCAGAGGTTTTGTCGCGGTACTATCCGAAGGAAATCGCAATGCACAGTTACGAAGCTGGGACGCAACTGAAGATAAAACGAGACAATTGGGATCAACTGTTGAAGTTCTTCATAAAGCAAAAAGTCGACATACGGAAAGCAGACTTCGATCCTGTTTGCAATCAGGTTCCGGGAGCAGCAGTGGCGTTGGTATTGGTGTTTTTTTATGATCAACGAACATGTTGCTAACATTGAATCATCAACATGATGATGCTTGCCGAAGGAAATAAAGTCTGAGCTCGTAAACCAAAATAAGCAGGATCCACGCTCTCCTCGATGATTGAAATCTCTATCCAGCTGAAAAAACTGTACACGTTTTTGACAAAACGTGTGGCGATAGAGTATGGGAACCTGACGATGGACGAGGAATATGGGACGGGGGATAATATGGGAACAGGGCTTACACAAGCTACAACGAAAGACGAGCCGCCACCTGTAGAGCAGTCTATGCCATCGCAGCCGACAGTGCAGCAAAGTATGGTCTCGACGACAAGAACGAATAGGCAAGCACATACAGGCCGAGGCGAACCCAGAGTCGTGAGCAGTGGGGTATTGAAATTGGTAAGTTGGATTCATAAACATAAAAGCTGTGCATGATGATCATGATCCATGTAATTAGTTATTCACATCTTCAACGCGACTTTACTACACCACGAAGCACGTGGTTCTCTCGGGTATCGCTAATGGTTTTGTCGTATCCGAATTCTGAATGGTTTGATACTCATAATCACTACAAAAATAAAACTCACCTTCTACTAAAACAGTTCGAGATATCGCATCTAGAGCTGAAAGAAGCTTCGATAAAGCCGTTGGCGAAAAACTTGACGACGTTTAGGCAAAGTAGTCGATTAGCAACGAGTGCTTCAGCAAAGAGTTTGGATGACGGCGCAGTGTCAGGCGATAGTTGCCTCACAATAATGAAGCCGATATTTGCAGAGGCGCTGGATGCAGAATGCTACAAAGTGATAGACCCAAGAAAGGACCTGGTACTGAGAATTGAAAGATAGAATATTCTTAATCCTACAGTCGAAGCACAAGTGAGAACTATTTCTTGCCCACGACCTCAATTATTTTTTTCCATACGAAGAATAGTCTTTAAGCGTTGCAACGTCTGGATGATCGATGGAACCGTCTTTCTGACCCCTGCTCAGGTAGTCTCCTTTCTTGAGCACGTGGAGCAGATACCGGATGAGGTTACGATGCGGATACTAGAGAGCTTGTCTGGGCAGGGTGTACTCAGGGGCATAGCGGAGACCTGCATGAAGAATCCTCCAGAGTTTTCAAAGATGTTTTCGCTTTACCTCGCGCCACTCCAGATTTTAGGGCACGATAGTGCAGTTTTCGAGGGTGTCTCATATTTTCTGAAGAGGCTAGGCGCGACGCTGTCGAAAACAGACGCCATGCTCACAGAGCATCTTTTTTTAGATGGCGGCTTGCCGGACTTAGCGAAGCTAGCAGCTGCAGCAGAAGCCAAGCGCGAGACCATAGCAGACTTCGTCTACTGCTTCGGTGGCGACACACCGCAGGGCCACATAACAGCGCTCAGACACCTGAAGGAGCACGTACCGTCATTGGGCGTGTATGTGCACCTTCTCAGTTTTCTCGTTGCTATCGATGCGCAAATGGGGATTTTGGGGGTACAACTTTAGACATGGCCTGGTGGGAAATTTTGATTCTTTGCTCTCTTCATCAAGGAGAAAAAATCGTGCTAAAACTACAACTACTGGAATCGAGCTGAGAACAGGTGCTAAATCTACAACTACTAGAATGAATGTTTAGGAATTCGAGGCAGCTTTGTAGTTCGTCCACTTCCTTAAAGAAATGTTTCACGTTGATCAACACCAGGACTCCGGTCTTCTTGATCTCTACGTGTACTATGCGCAACTGGCCGTCGTCGACCCGTCACCACGAGTTAGGACTTTCGGTCTCAGCATCCTTTCGCAAATAGTCGCGGCGCGAGAAGACGGAGACTTTAACAAGACAGCAGAGTAAAAGCGTGTGATATCTTCGTCTTGGTTCAATCTCTTCTTGAGTGTTGATGTCGGGATGTCATCATGTGTACCAATGATATCTCACCTGAAACTTTAGTTATAACAACACATCCTGCTGCTCTGATGCTGATCCACCAGGTTCCAGACCGTCGGCAAAGACATAAGTCTGGAGGGAGTCTTTGGCTTAGTGTATCCAATAAAGTCGCTCGTCCACGATACCTGGTGGGAAGTGCAAGCGCAGATGCTGCTCCTTTCGTCACGGCTATTGCTGCATCTGAGTATTTCAATTTTTCAGTAATATGCTTATCCTTATGTCTTTCAAGAAATTTGATTGATGGTTCTATTTTTTGATTCCACAAATACTTCATCATTTTCATTCAACGTGTGTACGAGATGGAAGAAGGAAGAGGTTCAACTGTACGTCAACTCTATCTCATCTTGTTCTATGTCTTCATGGTCATGTTTCTCTATCTCTCGCCAGCCTCAGCAAACAAAGAGGGCAACCGACGTCCCGAAGCGGAAAAGCTACTGCTGGAATTTATTCAGAAACTTTTTATTCCGACCAATTCTCGCAACGTGCTTCAAGTTGGGCTCGCCAACGTCATATTCCTCTTCGCAGTTCCCGAGTTGAAGGAAGCCCTTTTGCATAATTATCTGCGCATTCTAGTCACACAACCAGCACCACTGCGGAAGCGACTACTAGAGGAACAAGAGCTCTCCACAAATAGGCTCGGTATGGTCGTGCACAGACTTAGGTATTTTTGCATCTCATCGATATTTTCTCGGCGTTCTTCATTGAAAAGCTGTAGACTAGAAGTAGAAGTGGATGGAGCGACTAGCAGGATAGCAAGCAAACCTGAGCAGGACCCTCCAAATGGTCAACAGCTTACTAACACGACTGCAGTCTACTTTATTTTCAACACTTGTTCGCCCTCCTCGCTTTTCTACTAGACAAAAGAACCTCAATCTATCTCATAAATCGATCGTTCAGCTACGTGCTCGGTCCCGCGTCAAGAATGTATGACGAGGTCTGCCTTTGGCAAGTATGGTCTGGTTTCGACATAATGTGCGCATTGGCAGACGAAGTAGAGTCGTCGCAATTAGACCATTTCGAAAGAGGTCACTTGGAGGTGCTTCACGCGTGCGTGCGGGACGGAGATCTGACAATAGCGCAAGAGAATTGGTATTGTTCGAGCCGGCTTCTAAATTTCTTATCCCTTGTTATGATCATGTGTCGTGTGACTTTGTTCGAGTTGATAGGACGTCGAGATGCATGAGCACCCGCAAATTTTCTTTATACGAGACAGGTTTATCTTCATTCTGATAATGACGTTTTTATCATGTTCTTGATAGGTCTTGCTCCTGCGAAGATCTTCATATCCAAAATCATTTTCAGGTCTTCACTGTTTGACCGCTTAGCGATGTATATCTTCGTCTCAGTGATTGATCCCGAACACAGTGACGCTGCGCAGCAGGTCGTGCATAAGTTTTGGCGGTCGGGGCTCGGGCTCGAGAACAACGTCGGCACATTTGTCCAGGGAATGCGCGTGCTCTTCTCAGAGCAGATCGAGCGAGCAAAGATAGACTACGCCGCATTCATAGATTTCTTAGTGGAGGTTAAGGGGTACGCGGGCTCATTTGTAGCAGAAACTTTGCAGAGTTTCGAAAAGTCATTCCCAGACGAGTTCCAAGAGTGCGCGCCTCTCTTGGTGGGAACGGATTTGATGGAGTAGGAGTAGATCTTTCTACATCAACATCATCCCACCTTCGTAGGACGTGCTGGACTAAAAGATCAACAAATCCAATGAGTCCTTCAAGTCAATGATCCTGAAAAATGCATTTTTATATATATATACATGATCACCGTGCATCGCCAATGCCTCGGTCAACTGTATTATCTTTTGCTCCCAGTTTCTCTCTTTCTAATAAATATTGCTAACACTCGTGGCTAAGCTTAATTATTGTCTGTTAACGAAGCGTCTGAGTAGATATTCTTTGAGTTTGAAATTCCAGTGATACGCAAAATAAGACTAGATCACCGGCGAGCAAATTACTCCATCGTGTCCGCTGATCTCGGTGGTCAACCTTTGTTTCGTTTTCTGACAGAGTTTGCTTTAAAGAAGAGTCTGCTAACAATTGGATTATGGTGCTAATTTGGTTTGCGACGCGTTCGCATGCAGATGCAGCTGAAGCGTCAAGATGGAGTCTGAGTATGAGTCTACAACAAGTGAACTTGATCCTGGACTATGTCGATCCTGATGATGTTGTGCGCAGTTCTTGTATTGAGTCGCTCAATGATGGAACGACTCCGCCAACCAGCGGCGTTAAAATATATTTGGGGAGAGCGAAACCCTTGTTTTTCTCGTACTACACTTGAGAAGTGCCAGTATCATGAAAGCAGCAGCGAAAGCAGCACTGAATCTAGTGTTTCTTGATTATTACATCAAGAACTTACTGCCTGTCCTTGCTCTAAAGCGTCCTATGAAGAGCAAATCAATAAGATTTTGAGAGTTTTATGTGCGCGCACGAGAGAGAGGGAGAGCGAGTAGAGAGAAAGAGCGAGCAAGTCACAAACTTGAAATGTTTTCAGTGCGAGGGCTGCAGCGAGTGTACTCAACAATTACTGAGCGGACGAATGAAAAAAAGGAAGTCACCTGCAGCTGCTGCATTGCCTAGAACACCATTAGTCACCTCTAAGTTGTAAATTTTGCCGTCCGCAACAAGACGTCGAAGATGTGTCATTGATGCCATTAGAATTCTTGTTTGTCACCGATTTTCACAGAAACATGGCTTGATGAAGGAGCTTTTACAATATCAGCACCCTTTCATGCAGTAAAACACAGAAGGAACTGCTCTCACCCATAGCGCGCTGAGTGATAAATACAAAAGCTCCATAGCTATAGCGTTTCATCTTGTCGTTAGAAGATACAGGAAGAACTACCAGCACCAGTGCCGGTTCCTAGTCAGCTCCTGTTCGTGTAATACGTAATAGGTTGCCAGCAGTGATTTGCAAAGCAAGAAAAGAACACATCCGCGACAGAACAGGAGCTTCCTCCATCTTCCCGACTGCTGAAAAATGCCTTCGATATTGGGGGAGCCCGAACTGGGCGAGACTCCGGTCGTCAATGCGAAAAAGAAGAAGAGTAAGAAGAAAGTCGAGCCTCCCAAGCCGCACATTGTTGTAGAGTACAAGGGGGAGATAAACGAGGATAGAGTCGAGCGAGTAGCAAACACCATGGATCAGCTACTGGTGCAACAACTACTTCACTCATTGTTCATGACCCGCCCCTTACTCTGACTGGAGTACCAAGAGACAGTTTGTTTGTCATTGTTCATTTTATTTTATTCCAGTTCTTTGATTCTGTGATCATTGTAGTTTGTTCGTGATCTTTAGCTTCCTGTCTCTTTTTCTTCCTATACTGCCTGTTGGCCTTGTTCAATCAGTTGATGACGTTAGTATCATGAACGATTCCTAATCATTCCAGAAAACTTCAACTTGTAGGAACAATTTTCATCTTGGAGCACCCGGTTTATGAATCCGAGTATGGGTATGATTCGAAAACGAAAGCTCGAAAGTGATATTCTCCAGTGTATCGAACGAATGCGGGACTTGATGTGGGAAACCGTACGAGGCGATAAACGCGAGTTAGACTGCGTATTTGGAGGTGCCTGCGTTCGTATCGGTAAGGTCTACTACCAGATGGATTTGATGGAGAGGAGCGACGAAGGTGGAACACCCGCAAAGGAAGAAAGCCCACGGACAAGCGATGCTGTGGAATCGCCGTCAGGCATTATGAATCTGATGAAAAGAATATGGAAACAAACAATAAGGAAGAACAAGGTACTTAGATGAAGATGCGCCGTAGTTCTAATTCGCTTGGTCACGTCTCACGATTTTTTTGGTCGACGACATAAGAACAAGAAGATCACATGGAACGACTGCGACCTCTAATGTTCAAAGCAGCAACGAGGAAAGCGGTGGCTCATCTTCATCTACGGTGTTCAGGGCTTCTTCTAGTTCTACCTCAACAGGATCCCCCTCCTTAGGCCGCACATCATCGGTTCCGTCTTGTGCGACGTTACTCGTGGAGCCACGGTGGAAGGACCTGCGCCAAGCCGCATCCTCAGTGAAAGCGGTTCTCGAGTCAATGGGACACTTCAAGCAATGGCGGCCAGGACAGGAAGAGGAGGATGAGGAATCAAGTACAGACGAGGAAGACATGACCGAAGACGAAAAGCATGACCGATGGCTACGTAAACTACTCAAAATCAAGAACGGACCAGACGACAAGAAGAGAACACTTGACGACTTCAAGAAGATTGATGAAATCACCAAAATTGAAGACTGCCTTAATCTCAAGGTAGCAGTACCACCACTAGTGCTCATGATAAATGTTGCAATTATACTATACACTCTCGTCCAAGTCCATCTTGTTCATCCTTGTAGCAGTAGCATACAGGCTCTCTTCCAATTCCATATTCATCTTACAAGTATAATAGTAAGTGATGTATATATATATAAGACTAACTAACACTAGACTTAAAAGATTTCTGAAATTCCTTGGCGACGAGATGTCCATCACTACAGGTTGACACGAAGTATCAAACGCGCGATTGGATGATGTGGATGGTGCATCGTGTGCATCTGAACGATCCGACGTTGCAGGAGTTATCCTTTGCTGGACAAAAAATGCCACCGCCCGACAAAGAGTATCGTGTCGCGCCGAAACTCGCCAAGGCTGTCGGCGGCAACTCGTATCTCCAGAGACTCTACCTCCAAAACAGCACCCTGCAAAGCGGAGAAGCCGATACACTGGCAGGGAGTTTGAGGGTAGTGTTGTAGCTTGACTGTAGTGAGATGGTAATTACTGTACTACATGAATTCGATGAAAGCTATAGGTATAGCCAAGAAGTGAAGTGAAAATTCCTCACGTCAGTACGAGAACGGCATTCATCCCAGACTTCTCTTTGATTGCATTGCGTGTTTCCCTCGTCCTCACAGAGCAATTCTTCGCTGAAAGAGCTAAATTTGGAGGGAAACTTCGTCGATGTGAGCGCTTTATCCGCACTCGCGGATGCGCTGTTGGTCAATGATGGTCTTGAGGAGATCCGAATGAGCGGTCAGCGGAATGAATGCATGTCGAATCGCGGCATGGGCCAGAAATTCGAGGAAATTCTAGGGCAAGCAATGATGAAAAACCAAAGTCTCATCACTCTCGGAGTCGCGCTATACAATCCCACATGGCGAGACGTGGTTGACCGCGCATTGACGCGAAATAACGACAGGAAAAAGCGAATGGAGCGACGGAAGAATGGAGTATAGCTCACCTTCTTTTTCTTCAACAGCATGAGTATGATTAACCGAATTCAATTCGCAAATAGTTCTAACGTGTGAGTAATATGACTACTTGAAGATGAAGATTATTTCTATTTGCCTTTACCATTACCCTCGGTGTCGGTATGAAGATTGTTGAAGCAGGTCTCCTGTGTAACAACAAGTTCTGCGAGCGTCATGCTTAGCGGCGGCGCAGGTGTACCGCGCGAGACGACCTTAGATGCCATTGGCGAGTCCCCTTCCACGAAGGCAGAGGCCGCTGTAACGGTTAGCGGCGCACCAGTAGAGGAGGACGGGAAGTATCGTGGTCCCTCAGTGATGGCTTTTCGAGAAAGAATCGAAGCCACTAAACGAGCAACGACGTTAGCTGGAGGCCCTGGAGCTGCTGGACGGATGACGTCTGTGCCTACATCATCATCTCCCGAAAGGGAGGTTTCTCGAGATGCCCCTGCTCAAGTAGATGAATCGGATAAGCAGCCGGTTTTGGAGGAAGAGGAGCAAGAAATTGAGATCATCGATCAAGGAAATGACGAAATCGGTGCTACAACATCTGGATCAGACTTTGTCAAAAATCGTGATTCCACAGCGTCCGAAGAGGCTTCAACAACAATCGCATCAGACGTTGCTGCCTCAAGCGGCTCTCCGAGTAACGACGAGGAAGGTGCAGAAAGCAAGCTTACATCAACATCTTCAGCTTCACCCAGAGGAGCAGAAACGACTAAAAATGAGGACGAAACATCTTCTTCACCAACACAGGAAGCCTCAGCATCGATTGTCCAGCCGCCACCACAGCAAAAGATTAGCTGGCTAGTCACGACAGAAACGGGCGAAGGGCACATCGCTTCCGCAACGCTCCCTATTGCAGCCGAAGAAGGCGACGAGGAAGACCCGTCGGACATTGGAGATGACGCGGAGACACCGTCAGCGGCGGCGACAGATCCAGTGATACTGCCAGCTCCCGTTGATGTTGAATGAAGAAGATATGAGTGCTTCTCAACACTAACAAATCGCTCATCATGGATATAGTGGGCGATGAAGTACACTCTATGCACAAGAACTTGTTGTGGTTGGTGCGGTACGCATGGGCATAAAGATAAACAAGGAGATCAAGATTTTTTATATGTAACAGACCACTACCTTTACTAAAAGCTTGCTCGGATAAAGGTTGAGTTAATCTACGAAAATTCTTAAGAATACAAAAGAGCAACATATGGATTAGACTACAACAACTAGTTGCTGGACAATTATTGATCTAAAAAGTTTTGTTGCGCGGGCTCGCGCCGGATTTTCCTTCCTGGTTGTCCTCAAATAGTATTAAGATTCCATTTCCATTACAATTGCGGTCCTAACAAAATAAGTAGAATTTTTAGTACTCGAGAAGCGCAAGACGTAGTGAAGGAGCTACTTCTAGCTACAAACAAGATTCTAACGGATGTAGTAAGTGTACATGTAGTCTATCCTCGCTAAACGCTATGTCGCTTTCCCCATCGACGGTATGGGTCGACTCTCTGTTTTTGGATTTATTGGTTCCGTACCATTATACATATATAAGGTTTTTGTCAGGTCATCGTCATGTGTTTCGACCGACTGTTTTCGTGTCATAGTTTTGGCTGCGCTTAGATTGTTTAGTCTGTTGATATTGACAGGTTTGCGTTTCAATATTATTTATCATTTCTAGTCGCTTGTGTACGAAGTAGAGTTCGATCGATTCGTTCTTGGTGTTTTGGCATGTTTATATAACCATGATCACTACGACTACTAGTTGGCTCCACCTTCACACATTCATAGCAAGAACATGAGCTCGATGTGGCTTTTCACTTCCTCAATTTGATTTCATCAAGCTTCCTGGATCGACCAGAGATAAGATTGTTTTTTTTTGTGTCAATTTATGTTTTTTATTTGCAATGTAGACGCACGAAGTTATAGGGCTCGATGGACGGATTATAGTGGACGCACCATGGAAAAGACATCACTCGAGAAACGCATAGTATCGATATTTCTACAAGCGCATATACGACGAAATATACTGAAAGCTACCACGTCGACGCATCGGTTTAAAGAGCAATCCTCGTAGATGACAAATTGAGTAAACCTTTTGATTTGGAAAAGTTTTCACGACACCGAACCACTAGGATATTGGAGGAGCTGGGTGACGATCTTTGTTCGTCAGCTGTGGCGTGCGCGAACATCGATCTTCATCCGCGACCTGTTCTTGAAGATGATTAATCTTGAAGATCTATTCATCAGCTTTGATATGCGTCTACTGCCCGTGTCCGTCCGAGAACCAAGGATCCTCTCTACGTGTGCACGGGCAGAGTCCGAGGCTACAGCACACGACAACCTCAAGTTATGAGATTTCCTTCCAAATAACCGCAAAGAGAACAATACCTGCCGGCCGTCTACTACCGCGTTCTTGCCTTCGCAGCTTGCCAGCCTAGTCTGGGCTTGGGCAGTCAGACTGCTTGTTCGTCTAGTACCGAGTTCATCTTGCCTGCGCATCCTGCAGCTTTGTTGCTGATCAGAAGTTTTCCGCTCTACTAGGGGACCACGACCAGGAACCGTCAAGAATGGCAGAGGATGACGCCGGAGGACCCGAGGAGCCGGGTGCCTTCACAAAATGCTGCTTCGCGATCTTGGATTGCTTCGCGGTTTTTGCTCGTTGCTTCATGGCCATATATCAAGCAATCAAGCGATGCTTGCAGAGTATTTCCATGTGTTAGCTCAATTATAGGAACGTTTCATGAAGATACTCGACTTCGACGTACTCTCAGCAGCTATGCACCATCGACTTGATGTTCTTTCCCACAGAAACTCGATGCGTCCGCATTTGTACGTCAAGATTCTTCTTCATTTTCACATCCGAAAAGTCGATTTGCTGTTTCTCTTTCACTGACTAAGACGATTAACAATAACACTCTACTCCTCAGGATGCGTTTACCCAGTGAAGGAACGGTGCGTGAGATGCTACGACTGGTGTGTCTGCATGTTCTATCCGTACAAGAAGAAAGTTCCCTACACGCATGTCCCGACCTTTTCCTACGGAGCAGGAGCCGTCTAGGAACCTAGTATATACTCGTCGCCGAGGTCCGCGTCCGCCAGGTCGAAGCGCACACGTTACTATTTTCATGCAGCCTGACCAGACGCACATAGATGAAGTGATACCGAGTTCAAGGGGTCCTTGCGATTTGCGGCACAATAAAAACCACGGAAATATATGTTGTCATATTTTCAAAGCAAATGACTCCCACCGACGACACGAGAAGGTACACATTTCCATTTGCCGAAATCAAATGAAGACTCCGCCACAGTTGCGAGAAAGTCCATCATGCGTATGCCACAAAGGCTAAGCCCACTATAATCTTCCAGTAACTTTTTACTACCATCTACAGTGTCTAATGAGAAAAGCGCGTATGGGTGCTCTTTTTTTCTGCCATGTCATGCGAGAATGAATGACATATAACGAATGGGCGAACGTAAAAACTAGAACTACTTCTCAGAAGTCCATGTCGTCTTTCAGCTCTGATGAGCCAAGGTGTTTGGAATCGTCTCTGGACGTTCGGCACTGCCAGCATGGACCACTGTAGTCTTGCGTGTGAGTTCAAATGAATTGAATGTGCGGGCGTTACGCGTCATCAATGACCGTACACTTGCTTGGTCTCATACCTGAACAAAAACGAAAAACTGCATCTTGTCCTTGCAGCCATGTTCTTGGTGTCCAGAGGCACAATGAAATTTTGGTCATGATCGGTTGCTCGCGAAATTCTTGACCCTCAGCGAATCATCTTGACAGTGACAAAATTTTGTTCTCAGTTCCATAGAGCTGGCATTCCAGTGGGTCTCCGCGATCCTATTTTTCTGCTTGCACAGCAACGAGAATGGTAACCGTAACCGTGCTACAGGTCGTGGCTTTTCTTGATGCTGATGTCTGATGATTAGTCCTACGACTTTCTGCTTGAACAATATCTGAGCGAAGAAACCACGTGCTGGGTATATCATCATAAGATTAGGATCTACAACATGCGCATCAAGATCTACTTCTAATTGATTATAATTTCCTTTATTGTGTATCGTCCTTCGAAGGTGAGACCTGTGGGGCTAATAGGACTACGATAAGCGCCGGCGCTTAATTGGTAGTAGATAAGAGAATACTTAATTAAACTCAATACACTACTTGATCGATAGAAGCCTTTTTCTGGTTTCTGTCTTTTCTAGTTAGGTGGTCCACCACAATTCATTGTGTATCGTCCTCAAAATCTAACTCAATATTAATTTGAATTGATTCGTCATCTCTCCTGTGTTCTCCGAGTAACAATTTTTGAGGTGTACGCTGATTTTTCAAGGTGGTCTGCTAGAAGAAGTATGTGATAGTGTTGATACAACTGCCGCAAAGAAATGCGCAATTCGAAATATTCTTGTTGATCAGCACTACTTCTACTAAACTACCTCTAGGTGTCTGCAGGTTTTTCTTTTTTTAGATGGATCTATTATGTAGGGCTTTTGGTTGGGAACTTTGCATTGAGAAATGAAAGAACATGGAGTTCTAGGCGTTTCAGCGTGAGTCTGCTTTAGACCGCCAGCCAGCAGCCGCTTGCCTGTGTGGTTGGTCGATCGACCTTTTTCTGTGCCTGGTTTTCTCTCTCCCGTGCTGGCGCAGCTCGTTAAGGACGTTCAACGACCTGCTCCTGCATTGACTCGACGATTTGAAAGGCTAGTTTGCAGGCGTGAGCGCGGGCAAAAATGTCGATTCTCCTGTTTCGTGACAACCACCTACTAGTACTATGTGAAGAACGCTCAAGAGACTATATTCTTGCTCATATATTGTTGAGCAAGAGCCAAACAAGTGGACCCGCCAATCGTGGTTTTGCTCCTAAAAATCCGGCAAGCGCAGGGTAGGGAACCTGAGGCGCAGCCTGCTGATTATCGAATAACACAAGTATTGAAATTCGACGACAATAGCCACTTCTACCTCCTAGCTTCGAGAACGGTGCCAGTGGAGCATTTTTAACGATTAGAAGCGATTAGAACTGGAGCCACAAAGACGTAACTCCTCACGATTTTTGATTCCCAGAAGCTAGACACTATCTGCAGTGACAGATACAAGAACAACACGAAAATTAGGAAATAAAAGCCTGTAGAACCCATTACCACAAGAACTACTAGTGCCGCGCTTCCACCACTAACTAGTACAACACCGACAAGCACGAGTGCATTCTAGGAAGGTCGACGAGCTCGTCGAGGAGGCTCCTTCTTCAAAATGGCGACCAATGATATGATGCAGTTTGCTGAGGGGCCATCGGAAAGCACCGATGAGTACTCCAATGGCTCAGCAAGTGACATGGGTGATGAGGTATTTCTATTTGGTCGTGTTGGTACCATGACGACAAGGAGGTGTACTATTTGATGATACTCGTAAGGAGCAATCCTCTCATTTTCATCTTTTTTCCTAAAAAAGAGGGACTGAAGCAGCATCATGAGCATATTTCAATCTTCGATCGTCGAGAAAGCCTTTCATATGTCTCAAGAATGACATATGCATGGTGGATTATACAACACACTATTACTGAATCTTCAACACGACAGGTGACATGGATAGAATGGTTTTGCCATCTCAAGGGGAACGAATTTTTTGTGGAAATAGAAGACGACTACGTTCAGGACGACTTCAATCTTACGTATTTTAAATGTTTTTGGATGCACGTTGACCTTGAATGATAACGTCTATTTCATCGACTTTGAGTTGTGTGACTGTGAATTTATGGGACTAAATACCTCCGAAGAATATTCATATCACAAGGTGAAAGAAGACAGAATAATAGTTCGAGTAGAATTAAAAACTTGAGTAGAACAACGCTTCCCTCTATACGAAGTATCTCCACAGGTACCTCAACAAAGATTTGCAGGATTACTACGACGTGGACGTGTATAGAGAAGCACTAAATATGATTCTTGATTATGACGACCAGGATTCGCAGATACAGACCGAGAGCGAGAGGTCAATGGTGGAACAGGGAGCGCAGTGCCTTTACGGACTTATACATGCGCGGTAAGATCATGATGACTACATTTTTCGAAGAAGTATCCTACTACTGCTTAATGAACAAGCGTAGGACGACATTAACATTATGTCCTTGCTAGCGTTCATCTTCGCCTTAAAGATTTTGACCTTGAGTTCATTATTGCAGAGTAGTTTATAGCACGCATGGTAGCTCCCCCTTTAGCTCCATGTGATCCATGCACTCCATGCCATGCGAGCTGTGGAACCTTATGATCAGTTGCTCTGTTATTGTTGTCCAAATGGAATCAATGGGTCTCAGCGTATCCTGAACATGAGGAGCAAATCCAATTAAATTCTCATCTCTCTTGTTGAAACTACGACTTTTACCTTACCATTCATCTCTGTCCTCTTGTATCTCTTTTATTCTAGGTGGATTTTGACGGCGCGGGGTATGTCAGCGATGTTCGACAAATACAATAGCTATGTCTACGGCAGTTGTCCATTATTGGATTGCCATGCCCAGAATCAAGCGGTGTTGCCAATAGGGGTCACCGATGTGGTGGGACAAAACGGTGCCAAAGTGTACTGTCCCCGATGCAAAGAGGTTTTTCACCCAAAAAGTGCGAAATTAGAGGTAAATTTTCATGGAAATTTGTTTTGTGATGCTGCGTAAAAATATAATTCCTCGGTTGTAGGTCTAGGTGTTGAAGTACGTCTACTCAGTACCAATATCAAAGAAAAAATATTTTCGAGTACTCAATCTTTATCTTATCCTTGGTCCACCTACACCCAGCTCCAGCACACAAAAACATACTTACAAACTCTCAACAGATTATCGACGGTGCCTTTTTTGGGACGTCATTTGCGCATCTTTTCTTCCTCACTTATCCGCATCTGAAGCCAACGAGTGAGCCGCGAAATTACATACCCAGAATATTCGGCTTTAAGGTCTACATGGAATACAGCTCTAGCTCTATGCCTATGCGTGTGTTGTATGATTTTTTGATTCCTTCTCAGCTTAATCATCGTGTTGTAGAAATACACTGTCAGCACACTGATCTGGTCGTGCAGGTGCAGAAATCAGTGACAGAGTGAGCAAGTAGATAAGTAATCAGCCTGTTTGTACTTTTTGGTCATTTTCAGTTTGTGCATAAAGATTGCCTTACAACAACCGAATTTAGGTTGCGGCACACGTACGGACAGGACTTAGAGTGGCGGCAGGAAAACAAGCTCCGTCGCGCAAAGACGGTGCCACTGCGCCAGAAGAAGAGTCGGAAAGTAAAAATAAAGCAGCCGGAAAAAACAAAATGCAACTCGATTCATCATCTTGACGCGAGAAATAAAAGCTGTAAGGAATGCGGAGGAGACGCGATGAAGAGAGACGGGCGATGATGTTGCAGGGATTATATGCATCTATGTACATGTACGTGAAGTGCTACCCCACCACGCACTCGAGTTCATCTGTTCACTTTTGGCTGCAGAAGTGATTTCCGTCGAAGTGATTCCACCAGAGGGCATGCTGGAAATTGAGCTTGCATCAAGTCGAGAAGCTGAACTTAAGGCCTGATGTATCTTCATCGCGCCCCTGTTATCTGGAGGAAACTCTCGTCCTTTCACCCACTGCCAAAGTTTGTGTTGGAGATGAATCCGCATGGAATCAGCACCAGATCCCTGCAGCTTCCTTTTTTTGCTCCGCCGTCTTAATGTCATTGGCGCAGCATAATGTTCAGGCTTTCCACAAAAACAAGGCTTTTTTTTCTTGTATCAATGAATACTTCTTTCTTGGTAGACTAGGTATGTTGGTCCCTTATTCGTCACTTGGTAAAAATTTCATGTCCGTAATTTGTATTCGTATGTCATGACAAGCCTATCCATCGTTGTTGAATATTATTTTGTAACGCGTCAAAAGAAGATAGCAGGTAAATTTAATATGAGGAACACCGTGAAGATGATCATGACATGTTCTTATATTAGACATAGGTCTACCTCTACTAGGTGTTAACTAGATCATGTTCATATTGATAGGTCAAAGTCAGCTGTCGTAATTATTCTAAGTATGAATAAAACACTGGCGTTATTGAAAGGCCAGCTAACCATGATCGGCATCATGTGAAGATATGCAAGAGCGCCTTGCCTTCACGGATGGGGGGTGAGTCGACTTGATTTTACCTGTTGTTGAGCACAACTTGTATCAACGCGCGCAACCGCATACGCATGACCTCCTTTAATTGTTGATCTTGTTGTACATGAATTACTCCCTCCTGTCCCCCGAACAGATGACAACGACCATAAATATGAATCAACATAGTGCTGTTGAGTGGTACACTAGCATTTCTTACTGTTACTACACAGCTAGCTTCGCACCACAAAAATTGAACAATACCAAACGATCACAACGCTATTGTGATTCTGATGCGGTTGGGCTCGCAATCGCAATCAGCTGCTACCTCATTCAACAACGCCTATAGATCGAATTTATGCATCGACGGGACTCTTCAAGAAGGAGAGGGTGGAAATCGGTGTTGAGTAAAAAACGAGGTTCACCTTCACCTCCACTAAAAATAGAAGAGAGACAGTCTATATTATGAATGTCTCTTCATCAACATCATCGGTTGTCTCTGGAAGAAGATGCCTAAAGTACAGGCTGTCTGTGTGCAGGTATCATAGATCATCTTGAGATATCGGTGAAGCTCAAGGCTACTTATCAGCTGAAAGAAGCCAAGCTACTTTCCCAGATCAAAGAACATAAACCTAAGTAAATGTTCCACCTCTACTTGCGTCGACGACGTCCTGTACCCTTTATTCTTCATTCTGCACAAAATGCACGGCGAAGTCCTCGTCCTTACTCATGTTAAGATTGCGCCTCTGGCTATGTGCCGTGTCGTTTTCGCATCGGTTCACTAACACTACTGCTACAAAAATATCTAAGCGGTATCGACCATGATCGTCTGATTAGAAGTAAGTTCTTTATGTCACCTCGTGTTCCTAAAGTTGTACTACGTGTTGAGGAATATTAACATGAAGATTAAAAACATGTTGACAGAAGAACACATGAGTGGTGCTAGACTAAGTTTATTATAGCCACGCGAATAAAATGGCTCCATCACCAGGACCTGCTGCGTTGCTTTGGCAACAATACACCCACCTTGCGCAACATCAGGGAAAAAGACGACTAGTGAGCACAACGGGTTCTCCTAGTACGAGTTTCCTGTTGAAAGAGAGTTGCGATCCCGCTGGATCGCTCGTCCGCAGTACGGTGCGTGGCCCATCGGGGAAAGCCGATGTCGATTACTCTCTGTGTTACGCGCCTTCGGCGCCCCAGGACTCCCTGCAAAATCTCAAGTGCGAGCCTGGTTCTTTTCGCGCGCGCAGTCGAAAGCTACACTGTTGCAAAGATGCAGAATTCATACCTCAAGGTCGGACCAAAGGAGGGACATCGAAATCTACAGCAAAAACCTTTTGC
Source organism: Amoebophrya sp. A25 (assembly GCA_905178165.1). Taxonomy (NCBI): domain Eukaryota; class Dinophyceae; order Syndiniales; family Amoebophryaceae; genus Amoebophrya; species Amoebophrya sp. A25. Next base: position 1,299,448 of record CAJINU010000004.1, on the reverse strand, counting down.
GCCGATGCCCTTGCCGACTACGCGGATGGCAAGCTGGCGTATTCTACTGAACCACAGAGCATTTATTTATATTTTATTGAACAACCACTCGTCCTAAAAGGCCCTCTGGAGGCATGATCAGCTACTCGCAGTCGGACATGTGCTGACGATAATTAGATCTAATATTCCGCTGTTCAAGTAAAAATCGTCTCAAGGGCAAGGGGAGATATGAGCAATGCCTTGTGACTTTTGAATACTTCATGAGACACCATCACCAACAAAAAATTTCGTCTTTAACACTCACCATGCAGATATCGTAGCGGGACTACGTGTGAGCCAGCTGAAAGCCGTGACACGGCCTGGGGCGGATGGTTTTTCCGTAAAGGCTGTGCGGGGAACGATAAGGACTTCCTGCAGCCGGTTTCGATTCACGCGGAAGATTGTCGAGGCGAGGTAGGCACCATGATCGTACATCGCGAGACTCCGGGCGAACACCACTTTGAGTTTTGCCCAGCTGGCACCGCTCCAATTGAAGGTCCTGACACGACTCCTGACGTGTCAATGGCAACAAAGCCCTCTCTTATGACTCGCATGCGCAGTATGTTTTCAGGTGTTAAGCCAACGATACCGAAAAAAAGGCCATGGCATAGCTGGCAGTGTGGGTCAAAGGAGACGAAGCTCATTGATGAATACTGTTGTAGCCTCAGCGGCCGGGAACGCTGTGTGGCGTCGTATATAGATGCGACAGAAGTGGGGGATCACGACGCGTGTCAGTGCAACATGAATCAGACACCTGCAAACGTGGGAAGATTCTTGTGAACAGGAAAGCATGTTGTATATGCAACGTCAACAACATGATTGAACATGATTACTTTTACCACCTCCAACCATGATGCCATCCTGGTCGTTTTCCTTATGATTTACAATATCCCGATCGCACTTGATCCAGCGGCTTGCTAAGGGTTGCCAACATGCTGCGGCAGCGTTTCCTGTTCAGGTCGGCATTGCTCCATAATAATCGATGTCTCTCGTCATCTACTTTATCTTCGGCCGTCTCTTTATTCCGGACGGGATTATACGACTGCGGAAAAGATACTTTCTCGACGCCTGAATCAGCACGCGCGAAGATGAACCGCCAGAGCAGTCGAAGAACGCACCTCGTGCCCGCCGTTCTTGATATCGTATCGGACTTCTCGTCGTATTTGTTCGTGCTCGTTTCGGAAGGAGGTGGATTACTTGTCGCCCCGTCGTACGTTGATACTGCTGTCAGCGAAGTTCGAATAGAAACCACTTAAGTAAAACTTTAAGCTAGTACGGCGGCCGCACAACATTCATGCGTTTTTGAATGCTTAATTTGCTCAGTAGAGCCTCCACGTTCAAATATATTTCCCTTCTCTACCTCCTAGCGAAACTTGTGAGTCACTTCGCGCCGCTCCAGGACGAGCTGGAAAAAGCGTGCAGCAGTCAATCGGGTAGTACCCTCGATCATGCGGAATCTGAGCGATGCTTCTATCGACCTCACACACGGCAGCTTGGCAACGTCCTTGGTGATGTTGCGGGGTCCTCGCACTGCGTCGGGTGGGAAAGGTCCAGAGCCCTGCGGCCCCGACGAAGTAAACGTGCTGGCCACGCAAATAGCGGCACACGATGTCCTCGAGGAGTCAGGCACACGCACGAAAGCCATCGGGAAAGCCGTCGCGGTGCAGGGTAAGGGTCTAGAAGCCTTGGTCAAAGCATACTTGGGCACTGTTGCCCCTCACGTATATCGCAAGGGGGAGACAGCGAAACAGAAGGACTTTCTGTTCACTCATGGTGAAAGCAAGTCAGACACAGGTGATGAAAGCGGCGCGGGTGCGCATGGCACCAGCGCTTTGTTGATGAAACCGATACGACATTATCTCCGCTCTCATGGGACGGTCACTGGCTCAACGGCTCTAACTTGCGGGCCGAAGCCGACAGACACGAACCTCCAATTGACGGTCCTTATGCAGAATACGAAGAAGGTAGTCGATACTTCTAGCGCTTCTCATCTTGAATGACGTAGCTGTGAACTCTGAAGCACCTTCCATCCTCTACTATTGCTTCTGGAATATGCTGATCGTTATTTTATCCTTGTCAAATATTTTCATTGATATCAGCTGCTACGCCAGAGAATGGGGCAAATTTCACTTCTTTTCAACCATCTCCAGACCGCAGACGATGTGCAAGCGATCCTTCACGGGAAGGAAAGCGGGAACCCGCCAGTGAGTGTTTCCGACGGTTCACTGGATCGCGCAATATCTGACAACCTCGAACTGCAACAAAAGCTTGACGGTCTGGCGCGCTCACTACGGCAGATGCGAGAAGTGACTGTGACCAATATTGACCAGGTCCTGCAGCGGCGACTGTCCTTGGCACAACTTCAAACAGAACCTGCAGACGACAACGATGTTCCTGGCTCGACTTCGGAGGGCGCCGCTCCGCCAATAGCCTGGGAAGCTATGTCGTTTGGTGGGAAAGCCGACGGAGCAGGAGCCGCAGTAGACGCAGATGAAGATGAAACCAGTGGAACGAGTGGGGGTGGGCATGGAGATGGTATCCAAGACGGAGCATTAGACTCACAGATTGCGAAAATGAAGCCTGAAGGGGTCGATAAAGTGTTCGCAAATCGCTTTGGACATCATGCTGCAGGACACCAAGCAGATGACGGCGAGACACACGGAGGTGCAGGTGCTGTTCCTGCAGCTGCATCTTCCTCTAGTGATAGAGAGAGAGACTCGTCCCCTGTCACCACAGCAAATCATGCAGGTGCCGCAGACGAAAAAGCTAAAGCTGGTGCCAACAGCTCTGCTTCTGCGAAGGAGCGAAGTATTCTGGGAGTTTTTCCAGAAATTGGCAACACTGTTGGCAGCGAGGTGCTGAAGACAGAAAAAAAAGAACTCGCGAATATAATCGTGGAGGCGGACATGAAAAACCGAGGTGCGGATACAAGGAGAAAAGCGATAAAGGCTAAGAAGGCCTTTGCGTTGTTTTTCGACGAGATGAAAGACACATTAAAAGGTACGGGTCGACGAACGCAGTACGAACCGGACACTGGAGGCGGAGTAAGGGACCTCACTTTGCAGGAGCTGGCAGAGGGTATCGGAAAGGCGAGACGCATGCTGTACGAAAAATACGTGAAACCGCTCGGCGAAGATCTTTTTACGCAGATTCTGCGCGAGGATCAAAGTCTTTATTCAAAGATGCGCGCCTTTGCCCAACGCTTTTATGGTATCCAACCCAACAGTGTAACGGATACACCTCAACTACAGACTCCCCTTGAGAGTACTGTTGGAAGTGAAGCTGCTGGTGCTAACGCGGGGCAACAAGATAATGCCGTGGGCAAGGACGCATCCTCCAACACGGTATCGCCAGAGGACGAAGATACAGCAAGCATTAAAAAGCCGCCGATGCCAGCGCAGTGCTTCACTTGTGGGGAGCCGTTGCTCCGGTCGGCACAAACGGCCATTGGCAGTAGTGCGTATCATCTTCTCCGTGCGAAACTATATGCCGGTTATGTCGCAACTCTCGATGCTGCGACGGGAGAGACAGGTATCACTCTGTTGTATGATGTTTTTGGAGATGTAGATGATCTGGTTGTTCAATGTAGTTCTTGAAGTATAGAATGCCATTGGAGGAAGTGCAACGAGGACACGAGAACAAGAGGCCTTGCGTTCATCTAGGATCGTCGTTCAGTTTTGCGACCACCATTTTCACCTGAATCATCCACAGCTTTTCCGATTAAATACTCTTTCCCGCTGGACTTGAAGAAGACCCATTGTAGTCCTGCTCTGCCGCTCTTGAAATTTGGAATGCAGAGCAACGCGATGATACCTTTGGTTGAGCGTGCTGCTGAGGCGAACCGCATTGTGGGTAGGGAGCTCTTCCTTGCGCAGAGTGAGCTTCAACTATCGCAGCCAGATCTGGCAGCGATTCATCGACGTCCGGTGTTGGAGCCAGTACCTAAAGTGCTGAGTCGAATCTTTGCAGAATGCTATGAAAATGATGGGGCTCCGAAAAAAGCGCTCCGCTAAGCTCGATAACGGCGACAAAAAGTTGGCGTGAACGGTTACAAAGCGCGGCAATTGCTGGGATGAAGGTGGCTAAGAGGAGCATCACTGTGGCGAAGGTGGATGATCTGATGAACAATACAAGGGCAAGACAATCACAGGTAAGCTGAAAAAAAATCTTACGTCGAAAGTGAGAGACAATCTTCCGCAAGGGATGGATAGATGAGATGTGCAGCTCGACCAACGAACGGACCACTACTCGCTTTTTCAGAATACCAAGTCCATGACTCCTGATGTCATTATACGTCTTAAAACTACCGAAAAAATGAAAATCTTCCAAGAAAAGTATCTTCTACAGACAAGAACCTAACTAGCTGATCGATATATGATCAAGTATGCCTTTAGGACGAAAACAGAGCTGCTAAGTCGTCCTAAAACCTAGATCACCAAGATCATGGTCAAGGCTATGCATAGAATAAATCATGGAAGTAGATGATATCGAGGATGATGTGTCCGACAATATGGGAGATTATGACGTATGAAAAGTTCAAACACGATTTGAAGGTCCTGGGTCGCTCGTGTTTGCTGCAAAGATCCTGGTAACGTTTTTTTCAAATTCAAAGTTCTATGCGGAAAAGGAAGAATGAAACAGAAGTAGATCAGTATCACATAACAGGATGACAACCGTTCTTGGACGCGTAAGTACAGCTCCCCTTTTCGATCTTGATCACACAGTGATGTAAAAAGATGGTGTGCGCCGAGAACACTCTTCGTCCGAGCTAGGAATAGGTTGATCAACATGATCCTTGTCAAGACTGATTGATTGTGAGCGATCGTCATATTGTTCGGTGGATGGATATGATCCGACATGCATTTTTTCTTTCTGTTTCAGGTTGTTGATATAGCACTTGTTCTTGGATGATTTCCACTTGTTGGGTAAACAGCACTTGTCTACTCTCTCGTTGCGATCAGTATTTCTTATGGAACAATGCCGACAATCAAAAGGAAAATGAAGGTGAAGGCGTCCCGCTCGACGGGATCGTCGGTACCTTCAAGCAAGGTGGCGCAAAGCTCTGGTGTCTCGGATAATTGTAGCAGCACCCAAACAAGCTTTGATGCCGATGCCGATCTCGTGGGTGTCTGTGCGACGATCGCAGAGGTCACAGAGGCGTTTTCGAAATCAAAGAATGACGCAAAAGCGGGACGCGGCATGCCTTTTTTGGACGCGAAAAATCAGCTCCTTCTCAGCTACCTCGACAACCTCGCAAGCTATCTCGAGAACAAATCCTCCTCACCTTTTGCTGCCGCAGCATCTTCAACATCGCCAAACAGTGCCACGTCATCAGATGCCGAGCACGTCTTTCGAGAGCTCTATAAGATTCGACTAGCTTTTGGTCGCGCGAAGAGTCTGGATCAGAAATTGCAGTACTCTATCCAGAAACTACTGGACGAAGCAGCCGCAGCCGAGAGTGGAGACACAGCGAAAACAGCAAAGACGAGCGCGAAACCTAGTCTTTCTCTTGCCAAGGGATCCATCCTCTTAGAAGACCAAAGTGAGAATCCAGTTGGCAGTGGAGGTGGCCAGGACGAGACAGCAGACTATCATGCAGGTGGTACGGATGCCTCATCAAAGGATGGTATTTACCGACCACCCAAGATCACAGCGATGGAATGTGGCTACGACTCTGCTGTCTCCAAGGCAGAGAAGCAACTACAGCGGGAAGAAAAGCGACTGAGAAACACACAGATCTACGAATCGTTGCAGGATATTGTCAACGACTGCAGCAGTGGGGCCGTTGAGGTACTTGACTAATGCTTACAGTTCCCAGTATTCTGTATGTTTTTCTTGGGGGTGTTGATCCTGTTTTCATCTTGTTGTAAGCTCTCATTAAGGCTTCCCCTTATGCATCTCCGGAAGCTTCGCAGAGACGTTTTCAAGGTGGAAACAGTCTCAGGATGCGTCTCAAGATGGATAAGAGTGAGTTCTAATCTCAAACTCGTCAATGATTTTGAAAACCATGCCATGACTTTTTACTCAAATTTCGATGACATTGTCACTTTACTTACAAGGTTCTCGGCGACACCAGCAGCGGACGTAGCAACGAGGTAGAGAAGCTCTTAAGAAAACAGAGAGAGAGAGCAGCATACGAAGAAGATAACCTGATGCGAATGCGGCAAACGAAGCAAGACAAGAAGGATGCAAAACGGTTGAAGCAACTTCGAACGCAAGGCGGCGGCGGTCAAGGCGCAGTGTCATTGCGTGATCTCAACAGCGCAGTTGATATCATCGCTAGCTCTACAGACAAGCTGAACAGCTATCAGAAAGCGAAATCACGGGTCGGTGAAATCGCAGGTGCAAAGAAGGAAATGATGGCGGCACAGGCAGCTAGCAAAAAGTCTCGCAGCGGAGGCGCAAGCGGGAAAGGATCCAAAAAGGGAAGCGGGAAAAAGAGAAAATGACCGTTCACCTGCTAAACGTGCCTAGTGGAACTATGGCGTTTCGAAATTGATGAATTAAGTAGACGATAAGATTGAACCTGAAGCTGAACGACACTTGGTTTTATTTAGTCTGCACCAGTACCTCCAATCACCCGATTTCATCTTGTTGAAGAAGAATTAAATGTCAAAGAACCCACAACTTCAACTTGTTTTTCGTATTCAAATTTGAAGATGCGAGGCGGCACGGTTGAGCATAACGTCGGTAAGATCTAGTCTCTCACACTCACATTCACTCACACCATCGAGCTAATTTCGTGTACTACAGTTATCTGCATCATGATCCAATATCGGTTGTTCGAAGACGTCGATTGGTGCTTTCATCTTATGATCGGTGACATATGTACGCATCTTCTGTCGTGTCATCTCTCGGTCTACTGTATGCGGAATTAATTTTCTCCCGTTCTCTCCTCACCAAACGCCTCACCATTCACAGCGCCAGCGTTTCTTGCTGGTTACAACTTCCTTGTTTGCTCTGTAAGTAAGTAAGTACAGAGATTCAGATTCTGATAAATATAATAAGGAATTAGTCCTGTCAGCCATTGAGCACCTAATGCGTAAAATGTTTGGTAGCTCCTGCCGTAAACCAACCGTTTGTTGTACAAGAGAATGAAGTAAGAGATGCTGGTGAAAACCCGTTGTAACCCAATAAATGCAATGTTATCATCAATGGTGGTGTAGTAGAACAACTACTAGGTGGAATAGATGATAGAAATAGTAATAGACCTAGAACGAGAACTACAACTAGATCTTGTCAAGTAGATAGTGATAGAAGATGAGTTAGGGATACCAAAAAGAAGTAGTCTATTTATTTTCAGTTTTCGTAGAGGTAGAAGAACAAGAGAGGAGCTTAGGAGACGCTTTCCAGCGGCATCTTATTGAACAAGATGTTGTGCAACGCCGCCAACAATTCTGGCAACATCTATTACAGCCAGGATGCTTATGGCGCGACCAAACCGGTTCCAGATGTGCCGTCTAGTTTCGACAAGGGTCACGAACTTTTCGGGCCGGAGTTTCAGAATGCCGACTACAACTATCAGATCGTAACAGCCGGGGCCTTGCCGCCACTGAAACCGGATCCAGCGGCTGGCTTAGGTGGTGGCGGAGCATCTGCGCACGTGGACCTGCTGAATCGCTCGTCGCTCGTCGCCGGTTGTGCGCGTGCAGGATACTCAGATGAATTCCTCACTCCGGAAGAGGATGCGGAACTCAGACAACGGCCACATCCTGGACCCGGCTACCATACGTGTAAGCTTTTTCAAGCAGGCTTGTGCAACAATTTTTCTGCCTTTCCAGACAAATTTAGGCGCGGAGATCCAATGGGACAATGGGGGCTGCGTAATCTACTACACTAGTAGTTTTTAATCGAACAAGTCTTCCTTCATGATTTTGATAGATTCTTCAGTGCTGTCAACACTCGTTTTCCATAAATCGTCATCTTGCCAATTACGGTCTTGTACGTGCTAGTTAAAAATCAAATCCAATTTCAACATCCTCCATTAATTTGGTTACGACCTCCATCCCCACTTCCTCTCTGTCCATCACCAGATGGCGTTTGCGAAGAGTGTTTTCTGCGGCGAAACGATTTGAAGAGGCGTGGCTTGCCTGTGGACTATGGTAATGAAGGCTCTCCCTTGAAGAGGAAGATGGAAGGAAATTTTCCAGCGTTGATGCCTATAGTTCCTAGTTTCGATCGAGAGCCGATTCGCACCGTAGTCTTCTTCGGTGATTTCATGACACCCCGGTTGACGGAACTGAAAGGACAGCAGGTTTCCTTGCAGACCTTTTCAGACATCCAATACACGCATCGACTGGCACAAGACGCACAAGGACGATGGCGACGTGTCAGGCGAGATGTGCCGAATTCACCAGGAGGAAATAGAGGACAGTTATGAAGAAGGAAATTAGTTGGAAGTTCTAAGAACTTAGTTCTTCTTGATGCAATTATAGCGGCTGTGATAGTTAGTGTAAGTGCTCCTAGAGATATTGAAAAAGAAAATAGAGGAAGAGGAGTTCTTGGAAAAATTCGTGCGCTTGTTCTTTCACTTTCAGGATGACAGCGTCTGGGTCGAAGTCGATACTATTTATGAAACTTTTTTTAGGTATGGTGCTCCTTCATCTAGGTAAGGGGACGACAACGAGAAAGACATCATTATCATTTACTTGGGTGGATTACAACAAAGCCGAAATCAAAAGTTTACAATTTCGTTCTCGTCTCTAACAACCGCCATGGGTAGTCCGGGGAGTAGATATCCAACGACCCTCGGTGCGAGCAGTGTTGCGCAAGATCGACGAATTAACCTGAACCGCTCTGCGCCGTGTATCGCAAAGGTGGCGCGAAACAAAGGTAAATACGTGGACGTGTATGACGAAACGCACTTTCTTTGTTCGGCACAAGAGTTGTGTGCGGGAGTTTTTGAGCATTACCAACGCGACGTAACTGGACGCGTCTCGCCAGGGCTGCTAACTCTGATGCACAATTTAGATCCCGATCTTGTCGTAATCTCAGGCGGACACCTGGATCTTACCGAAGGTACTGCAAACTTTTTGTTTTTCTTTTTTCCGCGTATCAATGAATATACCGATGTAGCTACAGCACGGACTTGTATGATGAGCAACAGTACTCCGTCGTGGATGCGCTCACCTTTCTTTTAGAAACAATTTAGAGAAAGCAGAATCAAGATACACTTCGACTACTGGTGACTGACTGACTGTCTGACATTGATTTATTCTGTTGCAGCGGTACTTATCTTGAACATCACAACCACCGCTGAAGCTGAACTCTTATTTCAGGTGTTTCGGCGAAAGATGTGTTTGTGGCAACGAAGATTCTTGGTGAGCAAGCCCTCCTAGTTCCACGCAAGGACCATAGGCTGCCTGAACGTAAGATCATATTCATGGGAATACCGATCACGCCAACGCTGAAGGCATTTCCTGATATGGTGAGAAGAAGAGCCATAGTTTTGCAACGGCTCACGCATATGCAACGAGTGGATCACCGAATCAAGGTGCTGCAATGTTTCGAAGGCAAACAGGTAACTCATTTTTTTTTGCTGGATTGCGATCAAACCCACTTGTTGATGTCTCTCAAGTGATTGGATTCAGTCGAAGATGCTGTCAACAGCATGGCTGAAAAAATATGGAATTCGCGCTCATTTGATTTACAACCACTGAAGACAGATATAGAAACTAATATTCTTATGACTCTTTGAATCTGAACGTAATTTTGATTGTTGACTCAGTCGGATCTTCGCTGCTTTCTGATTGCAGAGAATTGTGGTCGTCTGGAATTTCATTCGAATAAAACTTGATAAAATCAAAAATTTACGTTTTTGGAGTTTCAAATTTGTTTTTCAGCAAAATTTGGACTTTGAATTGAGGTATCTTCTATCTTTGTTTACTCTCTCTTGTCAATATCATGCAAAGCCACAATCATTATCTTTTTTTAGGTTAGTGGAGGACACTTCACGCGGCCTAATAGCTACTTGACGCAAGCTGAGCACGATATTGCAGTAAATTGCATCCTGAATAATATCCGTGTAGAGGGGACGCCGGTGCGTGACGGGTCTTTACTTGAAAGATCACTAGTGGACGGTGGTCCTGAGTATGAAGATGCACCCTATGAAGCACCACCAAGCGATACGGAGCGCGATCAGGAGTTGAATCGGGACAGCACTACAGGGAATAAAGTAACGCGTAATAGCAACGCGACAGCAGGTAACGGAAAGAATGGAACAGCAGGAGATCAAGATCCCGCAGTGGTTTTGGCGCAAGACGATGCGACTTCTCCTAACAACGAAGGTGTTGAAGACAGCACGGCTGCGGTTGTAAATGAAGATGATGATGTCCTGGCTCCAACACTGCTTCAGGATGCAGATCTTGGATCTTCGGCGAAAACCAATCAATTAGATGGCACCCTCGTCTCGAAAAGTGACGCCGACGTGGTCACTGACGAGGTGGTGGCCAGCTAACGACTCACGGTAAGAAAAGTACAGGGGACGGAAAAGCGAATTACTATCTGCTATAGCTAGCTCGGATGCTATTTTCTTGGATTCATCTAAGTACTTCTTCTAGTAGTTTTGAAGACTGGTGGAATATATCTGAATTTGAAATTATTAGATAGAATAAGTATAAGCATACTCACCTCCTCATAGCATTGGGGAACATAATGTACTGTAAAGTGATTCAATTCTAGGTAAGAGATATTTTCCTAGGGTTGTTGTATAGCTAGATCTACATCAACGCTCAAAAGATGTACTCTACTTTTGGAATTTGAAATATTTGATGTCGTTCGGGTCTCGGTCTCGGAGGACGAGGAGACCGCGATGTGCATGTGAGCTAGTCGAGAAAATGTAACCATCTTTGTTTTTCTTCTAATTTGTGATAGGGTGTATGATGAAATTGGATGCTGCATGTACAGAAGATAACAGAATAATGTAATATGAGAAAACACGAAACTGATAAGAAACATAACTACAAACGATGTTGAGAAAATAGAAGTAATTACGCTTTGATAACTCCGATCAATGAAAAAAATGGATTTGCAAGAATTTTGTGCTATAAGTCACACACTATCAATAGTATCCGTAATATTAACGGTGCTTCACCTTACGAAAATGAAGTCAGGTCCATCCCTCATAAAAATAAGACCGCGGCTTAGGGTAAGGAACGATAGTTAGCGGGTCTTTTCTCATAGTGGAAGACTTTGCTTTTAAGCCTTTCAATAGGATCGTGAGCAGAATTGACCACTGCGCCCTCCCATGTCTTCGAATAATGACTCTTTCTCAGTCACGCTTCGAATTTTCCATGGCAAAATTAGTACTTGCCTTGCAAGCGCTTTTCTCTGGCAGTTGGCGTGCCTGTTCAGTATCCATGTTGTTACTCTGTCATCGTGTTTTGGGTCTCATGCAATTGATCCTTATATATCCTTCTTGATCGTAAAAGTATCTTTGCCTTTCATGGAAATTAGTATTTTTCGAACGAGGCTCTGCAGGACGACGAAAAGAAACAATTTAAGGTCACGGATCGGTGATTCAACTAGTTACTCAGAAAGCTGCGTGGTGAACTCCACCTTGTTCCTCGTGATCAGGATACAAGATCCTTCGTCCAGGAAAATACTACTAGTTGTCTAAGCTAAAGACATCAATGATCCTACATTCCACAAAGAAATGCGCGAAGATCCCTGCTCATCTGTAGTTACTCCTAGTCCTATGATCTTGCAGATTGTTTCTTCGTGGAAATGGGAAATTATGATGAAAGAAATGCCAACGCTTACTCCTCGGCGGGGTAATGAAGACCCCCGTCTAATTTTCAAGGATGAGGCCTCGCAGTGGCACGAAACGAACTTGCAAGTTGCTGAAAATTTCTGCAAGAACTTCGAAGTAGCTATCCCTGACAAAGTACTGGGAAATCTGGTTAATCCGTTGGAAGTGCATTGATGGCGCGTTATGCCTATACGCTCGCCTTGTCGCAGGTGAGCCCACTCCTATCCTGTCCTATGGGTTTAGGGTCAACCACGAAGTATCAAATTTAGTCACTACGGCAGTGGCACAATGTGTGGTTGTCAACACAGAAGGGTGGAAAAGTTCTTTTGGACAGGAGATTACTACCTCTGTCAAGTACGTAGCGGAGGGTCAAGATGTTGGCAATTACGGGCACAATCGTGCTTGTGATTGCGGCTTTCTGCCCCTCTGCGGCCATTCCGTGGCCGAGAGCCTCTCGGAACCACGCCAAAGCTACCATCTACTCCTCCCCCAATCTGCGTTGGTCGGCAACTCGATGAGGTGCGTGTGCCCTAGATGCACAAAGGACAAAATGAACGCCCGGAGGAAAGATTCTACGAACGGCAGATTGATCGACGACACGGCAGTGGAGGTGAAGGAGAGCGACATGCGCCTGATGAAGCTCCTTGCACGGGCATCAGTGCCCGCATTACCATTCTTGCTATTCCCGTGTTGGAAAGAGGTGTCTCAGAGACGAAGAAATCCCAATCTCCCGGCATTGCCACCTGCAGTGGAAAGACTGGGATCGCAGGTAATTGACCTGCCCAGAGTGGACAAGTAGGAGAAAGAGGTCTTATATTTCCATGACAAAAAAAGAAAGGCACGACGACCAATGAAGACGTATTGCTTAGTTACACGAGCCATTTTTGGGTGGAGATTCAAGCGCGTACAGAATTTGGGCACTAACAGGGTCCTGAGACCCGGTTCGCAAGAGTGCTTGTGCAAGAAGAAGAATACTTCAAAGAGCAAGTACGTAGCGCGCCAACAGAAACTTCTTGCAGCACGCAGGCATTCGAAGGGAACAAGTCACTCTTCTCTACTCGACTCATCGTTTTCTACTTCTTCGCCTGAGTGGCTTATTGACGCGCGCCCTGACGTCGTCAGGGGATCTGCCGACGCTTTTCGGGGAGGTGCAGTCGAATTGCCTGGCAATACGGAGAATCTGATGAGTTTGCTAAAGGCTCCCAGGGAACTACTTTCGGCAGAATATAGACAAGGGATAGACAAAGTACAAATCTCGAAATCACTCAAAAGGGGCAGAACAAACATCAAAAATTTTTACAGTCTTCCGGAGCAGGAATTTTTGGCCCGGGGGCACCATCAGCAGCTGGTCGTGGTGCTAGTAAACTCCATGCTTCCTCCAGGAAAACCAAACAAGGTGCTCGTGGGGACGGCAAGGGTCCCGCTTATGAATATTGGGAGATGGACGGTGCAAGTGCGACGCAACGGCAGCTGTCGGACGACAAGTCGCAACCTGCGCCTAGCGGGGGATGGACTATTGCGACCACGCTGGCGCTGCGCTACAATGAGGTGGACAAATTGACCGCTTTCATCGAGGAAGCTTTGATGAAGACCCAAGCAAAACGAGGAAATGCCATGACGTGGACCACGGCGTTGGGTTTGACTCAAGATGAGGCAGGTACGATATATGATTCGTGGGAAGACTTTTGTCAAGAGTTCCCCGACGGACTTCATCGGAACGAGGCAGACGATCAATTGTTGTCACAGTACCACACGTGGACAGCGAAGGAGGTGATCATCACGGACGCGCTCCTGGATTGGGTTAAAGAGTTCTACAACAAGAGAGAGGAGAACAAAAGGATGGGACAAAAGATGGCGGATTTGGAGTTCGAATTGGCAGGAATCGGAGAACGAGGACGCGCTCACGAACATGAAATGAAGTCAAGAAGCGGGCAGTAGTGGTAGCTCCGCGTGAAGCGGCCGCAAAGATGTTGTAGCAAGAACACGAGCCACTGCCACTACGTGTCGCATCAGATTGGATGAAAGTCCTCCCCGCGACAATGATAGCCTTTCAACCAATAGAATGATCGCAAGATAAGTAAGTAATCAATCTTGTTGTTCGTTTTCTTTTACTTTTCCTACTCCATCGTGCCTTTTGCTACCCCATCTATCTCGATCACCAGCAGAATTGCAATTATCACTGACATTCGTTTTCTTAGAATATAGGAGTAGGAGATATCCGAAACTTTAGTTTTACGCTGAAGACGTCTGCCCTCCTACAGTCAAGCAACTACATTTTTGAAGTTTGATTATAGGTGGTGCCGTGGCACAGAGAGACGTTTTATTTAGAAACGTTAGACCACTATAATTATGTTTTTTCCTTTTCCATTTCGTCATGGTTCTACTAGAGAAGCTGCTTCTGCATCATGAATAGTTTTGAAGCGATTGCAGCAAGAATAATTTTGAAGCTGCACTTGCATATTGGAAAGTTGTATGGAAGCTACTGCATCAGCATCAACAATATGGTCGTTGTGGAGGAAAAACAAGAAGTGCACGGTCCTTCAAGGGCGGTGATCGGTCTAGCGTAGCTTAAGATCTAGGACGTAGCGTATCGCCACCTCCAGCTCTAGGTTGTAGTGTTGTTTTGGCTCTTCAGCAGCCGCTCACGTCCGCCAGGTTTCCTGGTAGGCCCACACCTAACCTAACCTAAACAGAGGAAGTAGCTCTGGGTCGCAAGGTCTCTTGGGCACCCGTGTATTGGCAGAGAATCAAGAACAGTAGGATGGAATTTTGGATAATCTATGGGTGGAAGGTTATGAAAATCTTCATAAAGAGTTAATATGTTTAAGAAGAATTTCTATCGAATACAAATAAATGCATGTTTACCTACTTTAGTTACAGAGGTGCACTGGTGGCTATATTTCAAATACGACCACGATCAATGTGAGATTGTGACTGCGTGCTCGTTCTACAATTGACGACCTGCCGAATGTTCTCTGACCAGCTTCTGGAGAGTAAAGACGAAGATGCAGAAGTGGCAAAGTTGGATTGGAGTTAATCAAGCCTCCTGGGGTTAGAGTTGGTGAAGATGTGAAGATGATCGGTATAGTCCTTGACCATCATGCTCGACCAGCTAACACCTTCAAGTCTTTCCTCCCCTCTCTTCCCTTCAGTCTCCTTCGGGACAGTAAGGCAGTGGAGAGGGACCGCCATTGGCTTGGCTGGGCACTTGTTGTGGGAGCTGACATTTGTGGCGGCTTCCATTCTGTCTCTACGGTGACCAAGAAGGGTCATATGAGGGACACACACATGACAACACCTTCAACAAGGTTTTAGTTTTTACTGTATCTATTCAATTTCAAACGAGATAAAACGAGTAGGTGAAAAAGCTAATTATTTCTCAAATATACTAGGTCTAGGTGTCATCTATGCTGGACAATTGCTTTGAGGGAACAATAATCGAACGGTGAGTGCACAAAGTTGCATACCGAGTGTAACTGGTGGTACACCAAGCGCTGGGTCGCGTATTGGAGTACAACGGGAGGTATCAACATGGGTCAGGTTTTTTCCGAACCACGTTTGCGCGCTCCGATACTGTGCTGGCATGGTTGTGAGGGAAAACCAGGTAGAAACCGCGATTGCACGACCAGGTACGAACGACGTTTCCGATGGTATCCAGTTTTCGAGTGTCTCGTCGGCGCTGCATTCCTGCTTTCTTGCGCTCTAGTCGTGATGCCCGTTGTGCCTCTGGCGCTGTTGTCTGTACTGCAGGACTTCTTGGATGGACAAGATCACTCTACTGAGTGGAAGATCTTACTAGATAACTCCTGGTGGCGGCCTCTACTGAAAAAGATGCTCTTTCAAAAAGAGATGATTGCGCAGACAGGAGAAAGAACAAACGAAGGAACTGTGGTAGAAACAAAGAAGATCAACATACATCAGCGTGCAGAAGGAGATGAAATGGCGTTGATAGTCTTGATGACGATAGCACTCATGACGACACTCATCGCGATACTTCTATGTCCATTAGTCTTCTTTTCTGCAGCAGGACGCGAGGTGCTCATACTAGAATTCTTCGGGAAAGAAAATATAGATGTTGTTGAAAGGACGGACGAACATGATGAATTACATGATGACCACAGCAACGATGAGGTTACATCGTCAACACTGTTGACTAGTGCGAGTATATCTTCTTCATCTTCGAGTGAGGAAGGGTCGACTCAAAGGCAACGGGCTGGCCCATCCATAAAAAGAAGTGACTCTGAATATGGGGAAGGTGGTTCTTCTTCTTCTTCGCAAGCTTCAAGGTCTTCAAGTGCTTCTCGCCCTTCAAACTCAGAGATTGGATCTGATACAAGTGAGAACAAGATGCGGCTTCAGGTAGTACATTATCGCAGTCTTTTAAGCGGCGCTATCGAATGGCAGATCTTTCGAAAAGAAGTCGTTTACGAAAAGCATCAAAATAAAGTTCCGTTTCGGCCACCTGTAATAGCAGAAGGGTTTGGTTCGATCGACGTTTTTTTCTATCTGGTATTCGAGACCTACGACATCTCAGATGACGGGCGAAACTTGGTCCCATTTGTACCCCCCATAGATCTCGAGCAGATGCTCAATTGTGCGAACGACATACGAGCACAAATGGAAGCTCACTGGAAAAATGCGGCTGATAAACCCATAACTTGAAAGCGCGCTCTGCACGATAACGATTTAAGTTGTTACATCACTTCTACAACTATATACGTTTTAGGGCTGGACGGTACCCCCCCCTGTAGTCTTGTCTGTGGTGGCGCGCGCGCGCGCTTTTCCGCGCTGATTTTCGCGGATTCTAGTGGTGAAAGGTGTCAGAACTTGGCGCAGGCGGTCCCTTACGCCTCTCGGCGTGTTCCTCAGGGACCTCCTGGCCTCTGCTGACCCTCGCAGGCGGGAGGTCTCCGGGGTAAAAGGCCGCCGAAGGCGGCCACGGTCGCAAGAGCCAGCAAGCCGATGACCAAGGGCCCGGAGGGTACAGGCTGCACGGCTCAGGGGGTCCAGCCCCTCGCCTTTTGCCGCCTTCGGGGGCCTTCTAGTGCCGGCGCCTTGCTGCGGCGGCGAAGCATGTCTGAGGTAATTAGGGCACAGGCACGCACCTGGAAGGGGGCGCAAGCGGTCCCTTGGTTGGGCCCCTTTTGAGCCCTTCCACCTACGTCGGAGGCCTGTAGGGGAGGGGGACAGCCAAGCACCTGGAAGAAAGCGGGGGCGGCCCCTTGGGCCCCTCTTGAGGCCTTCCACCTACGTCGGAGGCCTCTAGGGGAAAGCCAAGCACCTGGAAGGGAGCGGAGGCGGCCCCTTGGGCCCCTCTTGAGGCCTTCCACCTACGTCGGAGGCCTCTAGGGGAAAGCCAAGCACCTGGAAGGGAGCGGAGGCGGCCCCTTGGGCCCCTCTTGAGGCCTTCCACCTACGTCGGAGGCCTCTAGGGGAAAGCCAAGCACCTGGAAGGGAGCGGAGGCGGCCACTTGGCCCCCTTTTGAAGCCTTTCACCCCCGGCAGACGCCTCCAAAAGGGGCCCGGGGCTACGGTGCCTCCCCTACGCTAGGGGGGGGCGCCGTAGCCCCAAGCCCTGGATCATATATCAGAGGAGTTTATGGCACGCATGGTGCATGGAGTAGCATGGAGTGCATGGAGCGCAGAGCTTTAAGGGGCGCAAGAAGCTCCCCCTTTAGCTCCATGCTACTCCATGTGATCCATGCACTCCATGCCATGCGAGCCGTGAAACCTTATAAATTGCTCTGATATATAACTATTGAGCATACAAACGAAAACCAGCCCACTTCTTACGAGTTAATACCGCGTCTCGTGACACGGCATTATATCAGCGCTCGTGTAGTGTTCGCTTCCTGCTCTGAATGGGTACGGTGCTTCCTATCCTCGACGCTTGCCACAAACCTCCTCGATCGTTGAATAAGTAGTCGATATTCTGTGCTTTCGGACGCAGGCCCATGAGGGTTGCAGAGTGCTCTGTCGCGATCGCTGTCTGTCAACGCTTCGTTCTCTTGCGTGAAAGAAATGCAGCTTCACTTCGGCAAACCTTTAATATCTGTAAAGTGTTTATAAATTCTTCGTTATTTTTTCTGGTCACAACGAATACGATGTGTCCAACAAACAAACTATAAACAACAGAGGTGAAGATCGGAATCCTGCCTGGCATCGGATGAACAACTATATGTTTAATAAATGTAGTGAACGGAAAAAACTTTCTGGTCGACCATGATGGTGATGATGATGATGATGATGTTACACATGATCAAGAGATTGCGTCAGAGGAGAGAGTCGAGATATGAGCCCCCCCTGGTTTGTTTACTTAGAGTACTAATCGCCGGCAATATATTAATTACAACTCATGGATACTGATAAAGTTAAAGGATAAAAGTCGTCATCATAGTCCCTATCCCCCGACCCCAATGTCCTTGACATTCATCGACTGTAGATGTCGTTAAATAATGTTTTGGCCCAGCATGCAATGAATAGTGACAGACTATCATCTTCCACGACGACCACGAGGGCGAGGTGAAGTGACCATGATATTATCATGATAATGTTGATACCTTGTGTGGTTGGTCGTTCTAAGTCTCACTGCCTGGTGCCACGTATCTGTACAGTACTCTACGTCTACTAAGCTCACTTAGACGCCTCGTCGAGTCTTTTTTTGTTGATCTCCATTGAGTTTTTGTGCAACTTCCCTTCGTCAGTTTGGTTTTCAACATTTATTTCTGTAGTTCAACCAGCAAAAGTAACATGTCGTGTCTGCAGCTCGCATCAACGAACAACAATATCCATAGCAAGGACCACTCTTCCACTTCCAGAACGAACAGCGTGAGAATCTTCAACAGTCCACGAATCAAGAAAAAGGGCGGCATCAACGATTACCTTTACCACCCCTTCTACAATTGTGACTGCTCCCCGTTTTCGACCATCTTCAATAACAACGACGTCAGACTGCAGAGCGGTGATTCGTCTTCATCATCCACTCAGTCCTCGGATTTTCCATCTACTGCATCGTTGTGTTCTTGCCCACTACCAGTTAATAGAGGTGATCACAAACACAAACACAAGCTGTTGTATCGACGGTGTCCTCCACTTCTTTTCGATTTGATAACAAGGAAAAAAACAGTTCCCGATTTACAGCTGAGCATCTGCTCTGGATTGCAACGAGAACGCATCTATTTGGTGAGTACGACCGATACTGATGAAGCTGTAGAATGGGTGGAGGCATCGGAAAGGCAAAAACTCGTCCGGTCCCAGTTCAATACGACTCATTCGAGGACTACCTGCAAAAGAAGCCCTCAACGACCCATGGACCCACCGCTACACTTGCTGGGGCATTGGAGCTCGAGAAAAATGGAGGTAACAAGAAGCGCCGCTCTTCAACGTCATCGGGCGGCAGTGGAGGTTCGAAGGCAAAGCCACCGGCCATGTCGTCCAGCGAGGACGAGCCGCCGTCGTTGTCATCATCAGGCGCAGAGACTGGGGGGAACATCCAGAGCTAAGGTCAACGCTTGCTCATAATCAAGATCTGCAATCCTCTTGCAGATAGATACGGATTCCGTACAAAGTATAATAGATATGCAAGAGGAGTGAAGAACTTCAACAACTTACATCAAGACAACTGATCATATAGGTATATTTATAAGAATATGAATTTTCTTGCACCTACTTACCATGTCCATGGCAAATAAGATTATGATCATCCTAATACGCCACCTCTAAGACAAACGGAGCAAGCACGGGCGTGGTGGAGTCAATATGCCAGAGCAGACTGGGAATTGGACTGAGAAGAAACACCGGTCCAAGGAAAGGATGCAGAAGGAGAAAGCAAAGTATCGCGAGATAGAGACTTTCATCATGATCATAATTAATATGATTTGTTGAGTTTCAATTTCTGTTCATGCTATTGTTAGGAAGGTCTAAGTTGTAGACCGAGTAGAGCACGAGTGGCACTCAACATATGTAGTTCCACAACTACAGATAGAGCCGCTCCTATTCTTGTAAGTATAGTAGAATGATTTATAGAACGAATGTAGGATGGACTTGGATGGATCGGATGGACCCCCCTAAGTCTTCCGGTCCTCCTTGAGTTGAAACGGTGGGAAGTCCATCCGTTCCGTCTCGTCCTGGAACTGACACCCCTAGAAATTATTCTATTGTAATGCGTCTAAGTCTATATTAACTCTATATTATTTATTTGCTAAGAGGTTACAGTAACACCAGTTAAGGTGACGATTATAGCATGCATCTATCTTCTCCTTCTCCTGGACCAGGCTTCTTCAAAACGTGGACAGTATCCATAGCGCGACGACTGCTGGCGAGACAGACCCAGCGACACTCCTCTTCGAGTGGCAGCACGGCAATGAATGGAAGCCATACGAGTCCAAGTATCAGGAAGTGATGAGGAATGCCTTCACTGCAAACTATCCGACGATCAAATTTTTCATCGGAAGTAACGACTACGAGGTAAACTTTAAGCAGATGACGCAAAAGAATCTGAAGTCGGGCAACATGAAGAAGATTCGGTGCTCCTCAGAGGCTAAAACCAAGCCAGGCGCTAATGGTCGAATGCAAGAGTCTAAATTTCAATGGCTGGATGCAAGCAGGTGGAAGGACTTCGAGTATTATTTTTCCTGACTTTTAGAACTAATATCACATCAATGCGATTGTAGATTTTTTACTTTCTTTTTGCTTGTTTGATTCTCTATTTCAACTCAGCATCCTCTTGCTTCGACGTGGTATCAAATCAACACCAACTCAAATTCTTACCTAAAACTTTTGTACTCTCACCTCCAGCTGGGCTGCTGATCGAGTGCTTTGGACCGACTATAAGCGTGGAATGGCGACAACGCGAATTACGATTATGGGTCACAACTACGATGTTGACTTCATGGAGTGGACGCAGACCAATGTGCGAACGAAGAAGTCCCGACCTATACGAATAAAGAACATCGTAGATCAAGGAATGACGCCTGATGCTGACTTCGCGCGACAGCACTTTCAGACAGAGACGGGCGACGACGCAGCAGCAGGCACGCCGGGTGCAGCGAACAAAAGAGCGGGTAAAAACGAGGCACAAAATGATCATCTTGGCGGAGCGCATCAACAACACAAGACGCACAAAACCCCTAGTCCCGATAAGTCGCCACGAGATGGAGAGTCGCCCTTGCGCAGCGAAAGGCCAAGCACATACCGCGGTGGAGATCAACATCATAGTGGAGGGGGTCCAGCGAATGAATTTGTCTTTCAGTTTTACCATGAAGACCCCGCGCAACCTCTTCGAGGCAAGTGGCTCAACTACCCGAAAGGTGAACAGAAACTGTTGGCTGACGGCTGGGCTCAGCATCTGGATGCAGTTTCACTTGGGGACGGCGTTCTTGTGGATTTCAAGGAGATGAAAGAAAACGGCAAGACAGCAGTGCGTAGGGTTAACCCAAATAAGGTAAGGCCACACGGCGGAGGAGGGACACAGAATCGACCGCCGATGGACAACCCGCATAACAAAAGAGACGTACTACTTAGGCTTGTTTTATTTGCTGACTCAGGGCAACTATTTGTCTTTGTTCTGGTTTCAATGATGTCATTGATGCATGGTAATACGCTGCTCTACGCTGGCTCTACGAGATTAAGACTGCCACGGCCAGTCGTAGATGCGGCCACTTTATTATGATTATCAACATTCAGAAGTTATTTTCATGACCACGACATTCACATAATATATCTTCATTCTCCATTGATGAATGCACTACATAAAATATTCTACATTTTCACAGTGCTTCGAGTGGTACGACCCACAGCGTGATGAGTGGCATGTGTACAGCGCGGCAGAGGACAAGAAGCTCAAGCACGCGTGGTTGAATCGCGAGCCCACAGTCCGGTTTCACTCGTTGCACGAGGAAGAGGAGGTCGAGGTAAATTTCGAGTATTTGCGCCAGAAGACGTTGTCTACGGGAGAAATTCGCAGTATCCGGCATCCAGTGAAGTTTGGAGCGTTTCGGCGTAAAAGCAAGCATCACACTGATGGTTACGACAATGCAGACTTCTTCAACGACATGCAACGAGAGCGGGAGGAAGAGAAGGAGCGCGAACGGGAGGCGCAGTTCCGCAACACGCCAAAAGATGACTCGGGCATCTGGGGTCGTCGCTTCGGTGGACGTGCGCGCACAAACCAAAAAGAAAAACAGCACTTCGGAGCGGGGGGTGGGATTCCTGATCCATGGACTACAGGGCCAGACCAAGAGACTGCGGAAGAACGACAACGACGGCGTGCGCAAGACTACCAGCGAAAATACAAATATGGCCTTCTACTAGTAGTAGTTGTAATTGTATTTATCGTGGATGTCGTCCTTAATCTTGCTCAATCCCTCTTGTTTTCTTTGGTGTCGTAGGAACATTTCGTCAATATTTTCTAATCCATCGAGTTCCGAAATTTCACGAACAACTTTAAAGTACCCCCTGGAGCGGACGGGGGAGGCGCGAGAGGCGGCGCAGCCGGTCCTGGTCCCAACGTCCCAAAAGCTGGTCCTTCAGCCGGCGCTTACAACACCGGTCGCGGATCAGATCCCTTCACTCGTGCCGGTTTCGGAGGCAATACTTCGGACTCCGGTTCCGACGTCGGCGGTGATCCACAAGGCCCTGGCCAGCGTCGTCCCCAGAAGCCGACGCCGCTACCGCAAGGACCGAAGCTGGATGCTTCTGTCAATGCGGTCACGCGAGAGCTGTACCAAGACATGGAGGCGCATTTGGGAGATGCGATTCAAGACCGCAAACAGTGCATCAAAAAATGGCAGCTGGCCTATCATCCCGACAAGAACCCGGAGAAAGTGGACAAGTACAAACAGGTCTTCCAGTTCCTGATGGAGCATAAAGAGTGGTTTTTACTCGGCCGCAGTCCAAATAACTCCCCAAAACGAGGCAAATAGCTTCGACGTAGTACTATGTGCACTCGTCTCCTTGTTGCTGTTGCTCGTCGTCGATGAATTCCGATGAAGATGGATCAACTTTCAAGTCCATTGAACGTTTGGCAAATATAAACACTCTTTCCCATTATAATTCCCGTGATTGTGATGCACGAGACAGCACATTTTCTATTTTTTACTCTTGCAACCACAACCTATACATGAGCTTGTGACTTAGAAGGTGAGCAGTTACCTTTTGTCGCGTCGAAAGTCCCGTGATGACGGGGCACTGGATTTCAGCTTTTCATCACGTCTGCATTGCGCTCGTACTAAAAGTCGGTCCGTAATTATCATGTCTAAAGATCACATGATATTAAATAGAGGAGCCACCCGCTGACTTTCCTGCTTGAAAGCACAAAGCAAAGACGTTGAGAAGGATCTGTCGGAAATTGAAACTCGTGGTGTATGATGGATGAGCTGGCCCTCGTGTGGAGCTAAGAAGTAAGCATCATCAAGAAGATGATTGAACGATTTCGTAACCAAAAGCACCAACGATTCTGCACGAGGAAATTTGAGCAAGTAGCAATAACTATAACAAGAACAGCATATTGAATTTGAAGCGTGTCGGTGGAAAAATGGCTCCTTCTTGTTGGTGAATATTTTTTTGTTGAAAGAAAATATGTCTCGTATCGGAACAATATACTTTGTCGCTTGACTCCGTCGAAGCGGAATGTTTGGCCAATGTTGAATGATTAGTTCGCATCTTCAAGATGTTGTTTCATAATGAGTTTCTGCGAGAGCGATTCACACTCGCTGTCGGACGATAGTACCTTGTTAAAGAGTCGCTGAAATTGTTCTACTTGATCTTGTTCTTGACGAAAAAATATGGCGGCCAAGAACCTCAAAGACAACATGGTCCACGAAGCGGGGCTCGACCGTGATCGTGATGCGAACACACCAAGGGCCGACGACTCGGTGAGGCGCGTTGTGGCTTTTTTGCGTGTGCTTGTGCAGAGAATCAGAGACGGAATCGTTAATAACGAAGATGACGCCCAAGTACTGGCAACGAACGTGTACCAAATGCTAGAACCACTTTTGGAGGAATGCAATCTCCTGGCGATCGAAGCCGTAGACACCATTGCAATTTCTGCCAAATCTGGGGCGCTTCTCGCTTCTGGAACAATAAAGCAGGAGGTGGAGGAGGGACAGGAGCAGGAAGATGCACGCTTATCCGTTCCTTATAGGAAGATTATGACTCGTTCGTTAGAAGATGGAGCGTTGACGGAGATGAAGGCGACAAGCACGACTACAAGAGCTGTCGAACAACTTCAGAGCATGTTGTCAGTTTATCGACTGCGCTCATGCGAGTTGGTGCATACTTTCATGCTCGTCACTGACATGGTCTGTCAGTTCCGGCAACTCTGGCCTGAATGTGCAGCCCTCCACATCTCTGGACTACAGATTCTCTATAGACTTGGCTGGGCTGGAAACATCCTCGAGGCAGGCCAGAGGGAGTTGAAGACAATCGTTGACGCTGGACTACAGACACGACAAACTTCTTCTACGGGAAGATCGAATCCTCTACCTTATCCCTCGCGAGAAGATCATGACGTCACTGGCAGCCAGAAAAACAGCGGTGAGCGTCGTCTACCTGACTCACTTTACGAAGCTGCTTTTCCCGCTGTCGCGACACATTGTTTTCACATTGCTACAGCAAAGAGCGTGCATGCAAGCGGTGGCACCGAAGGTTTCGTTTGGGCCATCTCAACGTTGCTTTTGTGGATGATGGACATTCGTGTGGAGCCCGATATCGATGAGGATGAAGGCGAGTCGACTTCTTGTTCAGGAGGTGAGGAAGATGAAATAGACGACGAAGAGCGTGATGATGGAGAAGCTTTCTTATCCTATGACGAAGCCTGGAATGAAGCTTCCGGCAGAGCAGGACAACATCAAGTTCAACAAGTTCAAGAAGGGGCCAATAAATCGGAGAAATCAAGTACGATTGCTGGCGGTCAAGATCTTCAAAGGAGGTTAGACGGTCTTCTGCGAGATTTCTCGGGTGATAAAGATATCGAAGGACTCCATGCTAAGGTGATCAAGTGTGAAGATGAGACTGACGGGCTGTCGACGGCGAAGGGAAGCACACGCAGTGTAATAAGTGACAGCCTGAATCTTCTCAACAAAGAAGCATGTGCCAAAACCGAAGGTTTGGGAAGGGACCAGGAGAAACCTGCAACATCACAACATGCAACAGCAAGACCAGAGCCACACGCTGTGCTTTTTCTTAAATTGCTGGAGGATTTTCGACTTATGCAATCCCCCCAGTGGCGAGTGCGTTGCGCCTGTGTGAGCCTAGCCAGCGCGCTTCTTGAGGTGACGACGCCTGAGGAAAATGAGAACAGAGTTGAGGACCCTCGCCACAAAATCACGACCATGAAGACCACCAGCACTACGGTAGCGGGAACGAATTATATATCTGGAGACGGGAAGAGGAACCGCTGCTCTTCTAGGTCCTGCGGTGTCGATGCTCGCTCCACGTGGAACCACGAGGATACTTTTCACGACATGAGCAGCGCTCCAATGCGCTTTATAGACTTCGGCAGATATGGAAAACAAACTGCGTCAACGTTGCGAGGCGAAACTGATAAGATTTCCGATTTCCACGTTTCTCAGGAAGAACATGTTGATGATCATGATCCTCAGGAACAAGATCAAGATGGAGAGCCTCATCTATCATTTCCCGATGCGGTGGTTTCGAGACTCTCGCTTCTTTCGGCGTGGTCTTGGCGAATGAGACCTTCACTCCAAATTTTAAGTTCGGCAACAAGCTTAGTACGGGAGAGCGCCTCAACAGTTTTCTGCCTAGGCCTCGCAGACGACTGGAAGAAAGTGCGTATGACATCGCGCGACTTGTGCATATCCTACCAAAAAGGATGGACGACGGAGGAGCTTGATGACGATGAAGACCAAAGAGGTGCGGATTCAGGGCAAGAAATAGAAGGGGTCGGCGTCTCCTCTTCGACACCAGCATCTGCGACCGCCCAAAGTAGATACCGCGTTCGTGAAGTTGACATTGAGTGCGTGATCGATAGGCTTCTTTCATCCACTAGCGAGGATCAACGAGAGTTACAGCTTGCTGCGCTTTTAGGTGCAATCCGTTGGCCACGTAATGGTAATCCTGCGCTCGATGATAACACGAAAAATCCACCTGACACTTCATCGGAAAACAACATTACCAAAGTACTGCTTCACAAGTTGATAAAAACCCTAGTACCGCTAGACTTCGGCTTATATCCCAGTTACTTCATCACAGCACAAGACGAGGTAGATGTAGGAAAATCGTGTGCGAATCAGAATGCTTCATCAACATTAAGAGCAACATCGTCAAAAACATGGGATGAACCATCGTCGACTATGATGCTGAATCCTGTGGCTGACGCGGCCCCGGCTCTTCTTGACACGTATACCCATCATCTTAGATACCTTCAAGAAGATTCATCTACAACCGTCGACCAAAGAAGCGGACTGCCGATCTTTCCCCTCAACTATCACAATACCGACACATCAGAGTCGTACTGCTCATGGACCACCTCCGCTGCTTCCAGCAGACAGAGCCCCTCAACGGCGAACGTAGAGTATTCTATCTCAAAATGTTTTCAGAACAGACAGAACAAAATAGACGACGGGTGGCATCAAGATAGAAGAACAAGTGAGCAGCCGCCGACGCATTTCATCGGACAAAAGAAATCTGATATGGACTTCAATAATCGTTGCACGACACTGGCTAAGCGAATAATCCAAGAAATTGCTGTCTGCGACAAAGAATTCCTTGGATCGCTGCTTAGTCTTCTTGAGGAAGGAAGGGAGCCACCGGGGTGGTCGGGAGCATCTTCTCGTAGGACGTCCACAGATAAAGACAATGGTGCTACAGCATGCTTGCCGCAGCTTGTTGTATGCCTCTGCTGGGTGCTGGAGGGTGCGTCTACTTCGCTGGAGATGTTGAGTCAGAATGATACGAACAGACTACTCTGCCTGGCCGAGAGCTGGTTTGGCAGTGAGGAGCATAATCCTCTCAACTACGCAGCTGCTCCTCGCACGAAAACTACTTGTGCAGGAGCTAGTAATGGCAAGGCTAGGGCGTGGGCGAGCATGAACGGCAGCAGGTGGCATTCTGCCATTTTCTTGGCGCTCTTCGGGAAGTTAGAGCCCGTTTTCCAGCGATGTTCCCGCAAGCGCCGGCTAAGACGCTTGGTTCCCCAGATCATCATCCCTCTTTTGTCCAACGCGAAGAGTGCGGTTGGTGCCGCTGCGTGCAGAGCGCTTTCCACTGGACTCGGGTACAACAAGGATAGCAGTTGCAATATGCCCAGATGGGGCAAAAAGAATAGAGAAGGTTTTCATGATGAAAAAAGCTGCAAAACACTAAGAGCACCATCTTGTCTTGAGCAGCAAGGCCTAGAAGTCTCTTCATCTGGACACGCGTGGTTGCAACGACTGGTTTCCGACAATGCAGACTACATACTGGACCACGTGACGCTTCGCGTACTGTACAGTACAACGTCCCCACAGAGTTGTCATTTCGACCGGCATCAGATAGCGTCGCTGTCACATACAGTTGTGTTTGCTCTAAGCAAGCACTACGATGACCCAACGAACGGAATGCTGCCTGCACAGACCCGTTTGTTCCTCTCGGATTTCGTTAACGTCTTGCTTTCGATCGTTGAAACGGATCATCTCTCTTCGCGATCTTTTTCAACCACGACAAGTGCGATCAGCCGATATGGTCAAGGAGATGAAAACGGAAGAAATATCGCCAGGGGAATAATGCAGTCAAATTTTCCGAATGATGAAAATCATTGGTCTTTGGCAGTTTTACGAGAGGTACTTTTGGTCCTGGCACGTGGTATCCGTCGAAGACGATTCGAAAGAAGACGAACGCAATTCTCGTTAGAAGGAGAGCAACACGCAACAACTACAGACGACTCCACTACTCGACGTCATCTTCACGAGTTGCCCCAGCTGTTTGAGAAACAGAAGATGGATTCATTTTTCATGGGATTTCGTGTCGTGGATCTGGTCTCCAGTAACCTCAACGACGATGTCGTGGCCAATGACGATGAAGACGATCTGATCAAGGGCTTTCACGCAAGTTACGAGCATTCAATAAGAAAGTGTGACGCTACTACTTCATCTGGTTCTGCGAGGAGTAGAAGTCGTGCTCGTGGTGAACACGGTGAAAAGGACGATGTTGCGCTAGACCGAGCAAGAAAGACGAATGAAAGCACGACGAAAGTAGAGGTCACTGCGGCTGCCAGAGGTCAACATGACCACAGAGGAGAAGAATCCGACAATGGAAAAATCAAAAATACCAAGGAGAACAATAGCGCACGGCCAAACACTGCGGCTCTTGATACAAGAACGGCAAGCAAAGATGAAGCTAGTCTCCTCGCGCCTCCCTCGGCTCCTGCACCACTGACCCGCGAATCGCAGATCTTGTTTACGAAGGAACGCATCGCTGCTGAGAAGGCCCTGCTCGCTTTGAGGCATTATGCTGATAACGAAACCCACTTTTTTCTCAGCCAAGCTGCGATCGCATCGAGTATGGAAATTTTGTCTACGTCTGCGAAGGTAATGCTGCCTTGCGTGCACAAGCTTTGGCAAGCTTTGCTGCCGTGTTTTGCAAACAAGCGGGCATTCGTTTTTTGCGCTGCGTGCAATCTGTTGCGCGTGGTTCTTCAGCGCAGCGGCAGTTTTCTCGAGTCTCGCATATGCCAGAAGCTGTGGCCGGATTTGTATCGTTGGCTTTGGATTCTAAAATATCCCTACGTCTTGCGCAGTGATACTGGACGTGCTAGAAGAAATGAGGTAAGAACCGCATCTTCATCTTCACGGCGCAGTAAACCGAGTAAACGAGCAGCTGGATGGACGAACACAACTCCTCCAGAAGCTGAAGATAAGGAACAAAGAGAACGACAACGACCTACTTTGCTGCAAGATGAGCAGGACGATAGTATCAGGACGAGGAACCAGTCCAAAACGTCATCCACTTCTGGCACTAGAAAAAATGACTCCGGACGAAAAGAGCAACAAATATCCTCGCGCTCGTCTGAGCTTCTGACTCATATCGTGAGTGGTAACGCTACTGCGGCTTTTTTAGATCAGTGGCGAATGGCAGAGTCTCCCCACACAGGACCCCTGATCGAAGAAGTCGAGAAAGAAACTGTGCCTTCAAAAGAGCCGAAAATTCGGAAATGTGAGAAGCATCGGCTCCACGTAATAGGACCGAGTGCTGTACTTAATGCGCCCACGGGTTCTACTGATGAAGAAATACGCGTACAGAGTGGCGTACTAGATGAAGGCGGCTGTGAACAAGAGGATATCATCGACTCGTCGTGCTGGTCCGATGAGCCACCTCCTATGATTTCTGCATGCGATTTGGATATTCGGAGCAGTATGGATTTGAATGCACATCAATCGTGCTTGCAGCTGCTGCTCGCGATGGCACGACTGTATCGAGAAGGAATACGTCAAAGCTGTTGCCGATTTTTCAATCCTGACCAGCTACTCGTTGTGGCTCGTCTCTACGCTAGCGTTCAGGAGTTCGAACTTTTGGGCAAGCAAATCGAGACGCTCTTGGAAGACGCGGAGAGGGTGAAAGCTTCTTGCGCGACAAAAGATTAGCCGTGTCCTAGTAGAACTAGACACCAGAGGTGGATAAGCAGGACGACCACACTAGCATGATAGTGATGACATTATTCTTGACTCAAGTAATTTATGAAAGCACAAATATCACTACCCATCACTATAATTGGTCCGGTTCCCCCGATCCCTGTTATCATGATTTTCGTCAAGCTGAACAAACACATCGCGACATCTGCAAGGCCAAGCACGTAGCAGATCAGCTGGATGGCTTTTTTTCCTCTAGCGTAGCCCTCGTCTGTTGTTGTTGTAATTATTGACTTATACGTCAATAGAAGTTTGGTGACTGAGACAACTGAGCAGTAGAGTGAAATCCACGAGCAGGGGGTGGCTTGTCGCTAAGTAGTTCATCACCTCGTGGCATGTTTTTTCCTCTGCCTGTCTGATCCTTGTGAAACGTTCTGCGCCCCATGTGGTGGCCAGAGACTTTCCCTGAAGTCTCCCGATCCCCAATCCCAATGAGAAGTATGCTGAGGGATGAAGCTGCAATAACGTGTCTGTGCCGAGCGTGTGCACGATCATTGAAAAGGTGACTTCCCCTTAGAAACACTTGGCTGGAGAGCATTACTGAGACTTGAAGCACTATCCGAAATTTTCACTGTGCTACGATGGACACAAAATCCAAGTACGAGCCCTGAGTCAGCACTTGTTGTTGCTATGCGTCTTCGCGCGAGTTTTCTTTCAACACGAAACTAGGATAAGCAAGTAATGAATATGTTCGACTATCGTTGTTCTACTGTTCATATCACACGACTCTTGCTCATTCTCGTAGCGAGCCTTGGTCCCGGCACCGTTCGCATAATCCCAGCAGCTGCAGAAGATGGAAAGAGAGATGAAGGTAAAGCAGCAGCGACACCTGGAACGAACATCTATTTTGACAGTGACGGCGCACTTCCCCCAGAGAGGAGATGGAGGCTACAGGGGAAAACAGGCCTTGCGGTTTTCATGACTGGTCTTTCTGGAGCAGGCAAAAGCACGATCGCGAAAGCTGTTGAGAGGAAACTCGTAGAGTCAGGTACTCACTATCATCTTCGACCTATCACAAAATGACTAATATAACAGAGTAGTTATAGCGCGCATGGAGTAGCATGGAGTGCATGGAGCGCAGAGCTTTAAGGGGCGCAAGAAGCTCCCCCTTTAGCTCCATGCTACTCCATGTGATTCATGCGGTCCATGCCATGCGAGCCGTAAAACCTTATAAATTGCTCTGATATATTAGAATTAAGCATAAGGTCTTCATCCAATTATAGTAGAACATTTCGTAAGAAGGATGTTGGATTGGATGGATTGCATGGCATTGCATGCATTGCATGAGCCGAGGGGGTCAGAGTGCGACCTTCTTAAGGGAGCGACACGGGAACGAAGACTCAGGGCGCGGCATGGGAGTACTTGGCTCCGTTGTAGGAGTACTTGAATAGTGCTGGCACGTACTAGCTATTGTAAGTAGCTCGACTAGGCTAGCTTGCCTGTGATCTCGACCGTCTTGCTCACTGTTCCCTGGCGCACACAGGCCACGGCGTTTGCGCTGCTCCTTGCTTGTTTCTGGGGCGAGGTCACAGTGGGGCCGTGTTTGTGTTCGTGTATCGTAAAGTAATTCTTCGGCGGAGTAGCCCGGTATAGCGGAGGAAGTATGGCGCCCGAAGGGCGCCGCGCAAAATATATTGTTTTTTGGGTGGTCCATCCATGCAATGCATGCCATCCATGCCATGCAATCCAGAAGTTCGGAAGTTGCCTTATATTCTATTATAGATCTACAACTTCTGAGCAGCATGCTATGATAATTATGAAACTATTGAAACGCTAGGCAGGGCCACAAATAATGTATCTCGGCCAGCTTTTTTACTGCCTCGCTTTCCGCATTTTCACCTGCAGGCGTTCCCGCGTTTCGACTGGACGGCGACAACTTGAGGCATGGCCTGAATTCCGATCTCGGTTTTTCGGAGAAGGATAGAGCAGAAAATGTTCGTCGCGTCTCTGAAGTCTCAAAACTAATGGTCGAAGCGGGGTCGGTTGTAATATCGGCCCTTATTGCTCCCAACGCTGGCGTTCGGGGGCAGGTGCGCGAGAGCCATGCAAAGAGCGGCCTCCCTTTTGTTGAAGTTTTCGTCAATTATGGAAGTAGAATTTTTCCCTTGTCTTCGTTCGCAATCATGTACTGTTTTTTGAATTTTTAAATGATGAAAATCGCGACTCCTTGATGTTCATCTTGTTCTTCACCAAGTGCTCCGTCGGCTCTTATGGTCATAAATCACTTTGTCCATGTCTAATCTGGTGCCTCCTTAGCAGAAGCAGAGCGTCGCGACGTGAAGGGCCTATATGCCAGAGCGCGTGCAGGAAAGATCAAAGAATTTACAGGTATTAGCGCCCCATACGACGTGCCAGAGAACCCTGACATCGAGCTGCGCACCGACGACGACAGCGCAGAGGAATCAGCGGCAAAACTTTTTCAGCACATCATGGACCGCATAAAAGTCGAGCAAAAACAGGAACTGTAGGAAGTGGAAAGGCTATATTAATGTTTTCAATATTTCTTGTCTTGTGCTTGTTTGGCGCACGAGCATGGAACTCGAACTGATCCGACAAATGTCATGCTGAGAAACAACATGGATCGTATTCTCAAACGCTGTTAGCATGGACGATAGCGACAGGAAAGACGAACGGCGACAAAAATCCTAGGGAACGCATGCTTCTACAACTAGAACGAGCTTACTAGTGTTCAATCCACCTCCACGGCAGATTGTGTGTTTTTTTAATGATAAATATGTTAGAAAAACGCTAGTAGATACCCTTTGATTTACCGCTCGTAGCCATCATCACTCCCCGGATCATATTCACAATTATGATTTTGATTTTTATCATCATCCCCGTCGTAAGGGTGCGGCTAACTCTAGTTTCTGTCTTGGTGAACCGGTACCCATGGCCCTGACAGTTGTGGCGACCTAGAGTTAGCGCGAGCACCTGCCCCCTCTTGTTCCTTGCGCCTAAGGACCGGGGGTGGGACGCCATGGGCTGTATGCACCCAATTTTCTTGTTATTAAATAACTAAAGTATCCATAGTTAAGTTCAACCTCGTCTTCTGCTTTTGAGTGCTGAGTGTGAGTGAGTACAGCTTCTACCTACGACCTGCCATTCCTCTTCCACATCGAAGATCAGGGACAACGACTGGACAACTTTCTCTCTCTCTATCATCCCCGTCGATTTAGATTTTATTTTTCCCGTCGTGTCTTACTAGTATTATCTCTTAGGGTGAGTGCATATGACGCTGCAAATGTCCTCGTCCATCTCTAGCTCCTCCTCACGACGGCCAATATGGCATCCTCGGAGCAAGTCTGTCGTCGTGCTTGCTGCAGCCTATTCTTGGGCTGCCAAAGGAGTCTCCAGGAGCATGGAGACAATGACTTTTCCGGGTTCCGATGCAGACTTCGATGCCGAGATCTCGCAGATCGAGAAAAAGGTCGACATAACTGAGGAGGAATCACAGTGGCTGGAGATCATGGCTCAAGGATGGACCTCCAAAAACGTGACTTAAGACCTTGCTTGGACTTAATTTTAATAGATACTTCTCATTTGTTTCCACCGATTTTTTTTAGGCAGAGCAAGAACCTGCTGCATCAACTACTCCATCTTCCTTTTCCTCTTGCTAGATTCATCATCTTCTCAGGGAAAGGAAGAATGAACGATGAACCGGAAAATGATGATAAAATATCGAGACCTGCTGCTCTGTCCTACCCGTCTTCTTCTAAACCGCAGGATTTATGCGCGAGGACATGTATCTCAATTCTTTGCACAAACAAGACCCACCAGTGCCAATCGTGTTAAGCTGCGACCTACCGCTGGGCTGGGAAGCCGGGACAGGGAAGCTTGCCCTTTTTTACAAGGGACAAGGAGTCGCGATACTCAATGACGTTGAGGTATTACTTATATCTATGGTTTTAGAGGCAGTATGATGTTGTGTTGACTACAACATCATGCGTATTTTTTAAGCTTGGAGTTCTTGGTGACTGTTGAGCTCCTTGAGAATGACGCGGCGAACATCAATGGAAATGTAGATGAATTAGAATCTCAGGCCTCACCGTTCAGGTCTTCGAGCACCGCAAAGAGGAGCGAATAGCGCGTACTTTCGGGCTTGTACATCCTGAATATCCCTACATAAAAACGTGGATCGAGCCAGCGCACAACAGTTTGTGCGGTGGTGACCTCTCTGTGGCCCCACGTGCGGTAAGTCCCCAGCAAAGCGACGGTTTAGATGAGTTCCGTCTGGCGCCGACACAGATCAGGGCTCAGCTGGAGGGTCACGATGCTGTTTTCGTTTTCCAATTGCGCAACCCGATCCACAATGGCCACGCTTTACTGATGAAAGACACACATCGGCAACTGCTAGCTAAAGGTTTCAAGAAACCCCTGCTCTGGATCAATCCTCTCGGAGGATGGACCAAAGATGACGACGTAAAAACTTGACGTTGTCCAACTACATTTGATCATCGTCAAGCAGAAGATGAATTACAAACGTTGATCTCGTCAACAACACCCAACATGATTGTGCCATCACTGTGATCGTTGCTTTAATATAACATCTCGTTCTCGACCTCTTCACCATCATGATCTCCGTCAACAAACTTTCTCTGCGTGCCATTGCTTCGTTCCTTTCTGGAATGACAGGTGCCTCTCTTGACGCGTATGTTACAGCATCAGAAGCTGCTGAAAAATAAAGTATTCGGAGACGAGCTGAAGGTCTTGCTCAGTATATTCCCAAGTCCCATGCTTTACGCAGGCCCGCGGGAGGTTCAATGGCACGCACTCTCAAGACAAAACGTATCTATCAATTTCGATGACAATTATCACAATGAGATCAACAAATTAATTTTATAGAAGAGATTTACTGAATTTCATCTTAAATATGAAGTTGAGGTTTTGAAAGTTTAGTAGGAGCGCTTTTTTTAATCAGCAACTTCCATCCTTTCGAGGACCCTCGTCATCTTCTATCATCCTTGTTTGCGAAAACTCTTGATTAGAACATTAGGAACCACGACATACCAGGTTGGCGCGACGCATTACATCGTTGGTCGTGACCCAGCAGGCATGAAACACCCCGGGACAAATGATGATTCCTACTCCGCGTGGCACGGGCAGAAGATGCTGAAAATGAATCCGCTTTTTCAGATGACGATAGTGCCATTCCAGTTTGCAAGTTACGACAAAACTGTTGGCGAGATGCGCTTCTTCGACCCCAAAAGAAAAGACGACTTCATCTCCATATCGGGAACGAAAATGCGCGCCCTTGCCCGCGCTGGGGAGACACCCCCGAAGGGCTTCATGGACGAGGATGGATGGCAGGTGCTAGTCGACTACTACCAGTCTCTCACTCAACAGAAGACAGAGTTGTAGATAGAAAAAATAGAGTACAAGTCATCCACCAGTAGACGTGCAGGACTCGTCTTGCTTGACTAAGTAGTTGTACGTAGTCTATGAGTGAAGGAAAACTGGCGGCGTGCTCCAACTTCTTGTGGTTGAGAGTACAACGAGTGAGCACTGACTTTAGTACTAATATGTTCTGCAGATGATCTTCCAGGACGATGAGCTGCGCGTGTTGGAATACGTGCATCTTCTTTTTCACAAAAGGGACGGCCTTACTCAAGGCGACGTCTCTGTACTCAAATTTTTGGAATGAAGCGGGCGCTTCAATAGTCCGATGAAAAATTCATCATGAACGAGCACATTCTAGAAGAGAGCCGCGTTATTCTAGGAGGGCGGCAGATGATGGGGTCCAGTGAATGTAGTTCGTACGCGCACTATCATCCTTCCATCTGCCAGTCTCGCTCCTGGGTTCGTGGAGGCCTCTATTTCTCGAAGCGCGTTCACGCGACAACAAGAAGCAAAATCATTTGTTTTCTTAATATCACATAAAAGATGTCGATGATTGACCCACCGGCGCTGTCCGTGTGATCCCTATCCATTTTTCCATGCATTCCTTCGTAGAAAAGATATCGCAAGGTGCGCGCCACGCACCTCGATTGGATCTCATGAACATAACAAATACATCTAGATTTACAACATGCAGTAACATCCGAGACATTATTCTGACTCTTCATTCTGTTAGTTGTACCAGCTGATTTTTATGGTTGAAACGGCCTACCCGGTGATGAGTCCTTGTCCCCAACATGATAAGGCCGGAAGAAGTCGTTTTCTTCGTTTTCGGTTGTCTACACGCACTCTCACGTATTTCATAAATGATAGATAGGGTCATGTTTTTTGCATATTGTTCCATATTCAAGTCAGAGTCAGTATTGTTTGAATGATTTGCGCGTCGACGTTGTAAAAGCA
Organism: Amoebophrya sp. A25; assembly: GCA_905178165.1. Taxonomy (NCBI): domain Eukaryota; class Dinophyceae; order Syndiniales; family Amoebophryaceae; genus Amoebophrya; species Amoebophrya sp. A25. Next base: position 1,263,763 of record CAJINU010000004.1, on the reverse strand, counting down.
TGTTGATTCATTAAAGACCTTTCGCAACAACCTAAATCTCCTTTTCAACTTATCGCGGCACTTTCCATGTGCGTTCTTCTGGTGGCGATGTCGCATGCGCGATACGCCTCGACGTGTGTCCCGAAGTTGTCATTTGGATATCGCGCATTTTTCTTGACGAAAAGTTAAGAATAGCTACCGTGTCGCGTCTACTATACGTGGACTGACTGTGTGGTGTAGCTGCAGATCTTCCCTATAGTTGTTCAAATTGCTGCTTGGCTTCTGTAGTGTCATAGTGATCGGTGTTGCTGAAGTACAAGGTTTCGCTGTTCGTTGTCTGAAAAAGTGTTAGCGTCAGGCGCGATGAAAGTACGAACAATTATAGCTACCCATCGATGTAGTAACGCTGTTGTACTGTGTATGATTCTTCTAGACAGTGAATTATTGCAGCCTCTGAAAAAGAAATGCGCGGCTAGACGTGGCGCTTCCAGAAAGCGAGTTATCAGTTCAGGCTCGGGATACATCTATTAAACGTTTTGTATTCCTCGTTTAATATGTTGATGCAGTAGCGGTGGAGGTCTGCCGCGTGCTACCTAGAAGGGGACATGATTATAGATACATGGATACCTATGCTTATCCAAATTTCCCAAAATGGAAATGGTATCGTACTACTAGGAGTTTGATGGAGGCGTTGAGGTTTTGCTTGATTCGTACTGTCAGACACTAGCTCCCTTGTTTCTGTCTATGCCCACAACTTCTTGTTGCGTCGATGGTCTTTTGAGTTTACTACTGTACCCTAGTCTAAGTCTAATGTTTAGCTCCACTAGTGTGCTGTTCTTGTGTATGTTCTTGCCTCATTTCTGACGACGGAGACCACGAACTACAAAAATACCATGATGACGAGCTCTGTTGTAGTTGATCATGTCAACAGTGAAAATATCATGGCACCAGCTGACCACGCTCAGCCCGCAGCCTTCGATAACGTCAAGAACACGCGTCTGCCGCAGCTGGCAGACTTATCGTGGTGTCGGAATCCTCTACTGCGCGCGTTGTTTGTCGATCGGTGGCCTTTGCGCCAGCTTCTGGCTCATTTTCTAGAGCCATCGCAAGCACATGACCATGAACCTGATGGGCCTTTTGCACAAAGTGATATAGAAGCTAAGAATGGAGGGAGTGGCTCAAATGCAAAAAGCAATTAAGGCTACTTTGCATCTTCTTGCTGTTCATGTTTTACCTCCAGATGATGTGCTAGCTCGTGCTGCAACTGTGAGGGGGAATCTCCTCTGTCTAGGTTAGTACTAGCTTCGTGGACCACTGTACTTTCAAAAGGAAAAATTTTATAAATAAGGATGAAATAAACTACTTTCTCAGCACCACTAGATGACTATCACTATCCAGCACTAGAAGTCGGAACTACAACATATTAATGCACGAAGATGAAAAGCTGGTGGGCAGTTTCTAAGAGAGACGCAGCAGTTTCAAGAACGCTGTCTCTGCGGAACAAGCGGGTGACCTGGTGTCAGCTCTGAACTTAGACGGAGACGAGCAAGCGCACTTCGGATCTCTTGTGATATTGGGACTTTATCTTGTTTTGGATGAGCAACTTCTTTTGGCCATTTTGTCGCATCCTACCTTTACCCAAGTGAACGCGCCGTGCCCAAAGACTGGCGGAAGTTGTCTCCACATAGCTGCGGCCCTAGATAAACGGAGAGTGGCTTATGCCATACTGGAGCGCTATGACTTCCTAGTCCTTCACCTGCGAGACGCCCGGGGAGATGGAGCGCTGGATCTCTGTCGGGACACCATAAGTGGCCGCAAAATACGACACGCGATTTTGAGCCATCCTCAGTGGAACGGGAAAGGACATTCTAATTCAGTTCTAGCAGCATACGATAGTCATAGTGCGAAGCAGGGAGTTTATAGTCGTAGCTACGGTACTTCTGGTTCTAGAGCAGGAGGTAGAGCTAAAGTAGGACAAACAAGAAGAATAGAAGGGAAAGCGAAAGAAAGAGACGAGCCGCGCTCTGGAGAAATTGAAATGGTAGAACGCGTTGAAGTCGTCGACCAGGAGAATAAGAGCAATTTTATGAAAAATAGAATTTCATCTCGCACTACCAAAACCTTCGAAAGTCCGACGACACCAGTAGATGATCAAGAGGGCGGAAGTCGAAGTATTGATACACAGCTGCATGGGAAAGATAGTCGAGTTCATGATACGTCTGCGAGTGATGGTGCACGTGAGAGCTCGAAACGCCATGCCGATGACAGCCTGTCAAACGTCGATGACAACGAGAGCGGTCGTCGTAGTTTAGAAAACATGCCGAAATCGAACCGAGCTTCTTCTGCTTCCAGAGGAACAAAGCGCGGGCTCTGTGAATCGCGGCGGAGTGAGTACTACAACAGAGATGATCACGAATTGACAACTCCGCTCAGGCAACGGCAAGCAATCCCTGAGATTGATTCGCATTCGAGGAGAAGTACGAATCATGAACAAAGGACCAAAAAGGTCAGCAAGGTGAAGCCGATAGGTGGTTTACATAAAGACACGCCAACACCACTTCGTAGTGCTGGGCGATCGTCGTCGCAATCGCCAGATGAAGCTGCACGAAGACGAACGCCGAACACGTCCATCTATAACAGACGAACGTCCGCGAGGACTAGCAACAGGAGCACCACAAGAGGATCCCAGCTCTACAGGCGCAGCTCGTATCAAGACGAGGATGAGGCTACGGGAAGCGATGGCAGTATGGTGGTCAGAAGCATGAGTCGGAGAAGGACGAGAAAATGCGACCCCAGTCACGCGCAACGGAGGGTTTCGACACCCGCGAGATCTGGTGCACGAATTTCGGGGAGAAGCCGCAGCATTAGACAAACAGATATACGTAACTACAACACGCCTACCCCGCGACGCCGAAGGGGACGACGACGACGCTCAATTTCAACGCCACCAGTCTCGAGATCAGAAGATGACCGATTCCGACAGCGACAACGTCAATGCTCTCGTCAAAAAGAAGAGTCTAACCTCCAGTGGCCACGAGGACCTGGAGGTCATCATAAAAATCCTTCTCAACATCGGAGGTCTAGCACTCCCTCTCGGGAGCGAACGACAGACACGGATCATTGTTTAGTAAAATCTCCACCATCTCCTGTTCCTGTAAGTAGACATCAGGAGGATGAGGTCGTGACTTCCTCGGATGAAAATAACTCCACTTTATCTCCTGGACTGATTTCCAATGTTGAACAATCCGCGAGTGATTTGGGTAAAGACAACTCCAAGAAACTGCTTATCGGACCCAGCCGTGCGTCAACACATAGTGGAGCTAATCTATCCGAGGATCGATCAAGCGCCGGTTGGACCGACGAAGACATAGAAGGAGAGGACTTCATCAGCACAGATGGTAACGAGCAAGAAGCCGACTCCTGCAGGGTTCTCGAAACTGATTGTCATCCTCTCGATTCGTCACACCCATACGTAGACGAGGATGCATATGAAGCGCAAAGGAGCCACGAAGACGGGTGTGGTGAAGATTATCATGGAGATGAACACATTGAATTTATTAACGGGACGAGCAGCTTTCTTAGTGATGACGAAGTGGACAGTGTTGATCATAATGTTGACGTCCTTGAGGAATTCGGTCGGAGAGAAGGAGCTCCTCGTCCCCAACGTGACACTGCAACGGATCATGACGGCCATTCGTGTGAGGCTTGCCGCTATGTAGAGTCTGTTTCTAGAAGTCCACCAAATGCAGAAGGCGCTAGCGCTGAATCTTCTCCGTCAAGTGGAGTTTTTGTGAGACGCGCCGCACTTAAAAGCCATGCACTTCTTCGTACACACGAAGAATCTCAGATAAAGACAGTCGAAAAGAGAGGAACGACAAAACGAAACACGACCATGAGGAGCCAGCAAATGGAACAGAGACACATATCATCGGGAGCAGAAGCTAAAGGTGGAACAAGATCGACAGCGAGAAGCGCGCGCGTATCCTTGCATGCTGAAAATATAACTTCGAGGAGAGCAAATATGAGAAGATCGCATCCACCGAAGAAAGTCTCAGTTTGTGTCGGACCAAGCTTCGACATTCCAAGAGGGCGTTCTTTTTTTTCTCCTACTTCCTATACAACTGATAACAACGCCTCTGGTTCGCTCACCTCCAGTTGTGCTGGTAATAATGGTCGCGGTACTTCTAGCTCCAACGGCGGCATCGTGGCGCGCAGTAAACGGATCGATTTATTGGAGCATGCGAGTGACGAACTGCTTCTCTGTGCGTTACAACATGGCTTCTTCCACAGCCCCGATAAAAGGACGCGGCACGAGCACAAAATGGCATCAGGACGTTCATCAGCTCACCCCGTCTTGGCTACACATCGACATGTCGCGAAATCTACGACAAGAATGTCGAAAGATTATAGACAACCTCTACTCCAGGAACAAGGCAACAAGAATATTCTGTCGTGTGGACAGAAGGACATTGTCAAGATGAATGCTAATGGGTACGGAAGAAATAGATCCACTGTGGAAAGATCGTATGATATTGTCGGCCAAACACTTTTGACGAACAGCCAACAAGCTTCGTGCAGCAGAAAGAGCAGTGCCAGTATTCGCTCAGTTAGTCGGGATCGAGTAGAAGAAAACAGGCAAAGAACCGGGAATCTTCAGTCTCAGAACGTCAAGGTTGATCAAGATGACCGTAGGAAGGAGGACTCGTCTAGCAAGCGGAAATTGCAGCAGCTTCACTGCGAACCTTCACCAGGAGGTCCTTCGAAAGTAAGAGAAGGAGTCTCCCGAGAATTGATAACGCAGGAGGCTGGACGAAAAGACTCGAGAACGCGGTTGCCGGTCTCGGCTGAGTCAACGCGTCCGAAGCACGATGATGACGATCATGAATTGCTCTTATCATGTACCAGCCTCCGTACTCCTGGAGGTCCAGCAGAAGTAGATGGTCCTCGAGACAAGCAGGCAGGAACTACACCAGGGCTAGTCAGTGGAGTTCTACAACAACTGCCGCAGCATGGCCAGGGTCAGGTTCTCCAGGAGGTCGGCCATCATGATCTTGACTGTCATCCGCGGAAGAACAAAGACTCTTCAAGTCCAGCGCCACTCACGACTGGTGCAGTGCCACGAACTGCCTCAACAGCGGAGGTTAAACCGACTACCTTCAATATCACGTCTGCTGTCGAGAATTGCTGTAAAACAAGTCAAGAACAACAACAAGCTTTTGACCTACATCTTTCGTCCGCTGCATCTCCTTCTCGTGGCGACACGGCAGCTATCAACCCACATGCGAAGAGGTCTATTCCCGCATCTTCAGTTCCGGTGCCTGAATTGCCTTTACTCGTGTCGGACCATCGGGTCGGGCTTTTGTCTTCTTCACCACGAACGCACCAGAGTCGACTTGGAGGAACTCCTGGTGCACGAATCGCCTCCACGATTTGTTCCTCGCCAGCTGGCCACCACGAGCAGACTTTCAGACAAGGTGGAAAACCGAACGGGGGTCTTCTCTGTCTCCCCATGGCGGGATCGCTTGTGCGTCATAAAAATGCTCCTAAAGTAGAAGAAGAAGATGATCAAAATTACATAGGAACTACTCCTCCTGCAGACCCTGGGCAAGAACTCGTTGCTGAACGCGACCACATAGATCGTGTTCATCGTCCACACGATTTACTACCCGGCGAACAACATTGCGGTACAAAAACCAATAATGAAGAAGGTGGAGCAACTTCCAAACGAGAGGTGCGCCTCTCCTCAGAAGGAGCTTCCACACTTCAGAAACAGATCCAATCCGCCCCCATGCGACGGTCCTCTATACGTCGTGAAGAAGCAAGTGGGGAGTTGTGGCAACCTTCCCCAAATGACCGGCGAGAGTCCACAATTGTCTACAGAAATGCAAGACCTAGGAGTACTCCTCGACGTAGTAATGCGTCGACTGCATTTGGAAATCTTCGACGTGCTGAGACTCCCCTATTGCTTCATGAGCAGGATTCTGAGGCTAGTACAGGAGCAGGACGAGCTGAGAAGCAGCTTGCTATCATCTCATCTTCGGGTCGAGAAGAAAAAAGTTCGTTCTCTTACCGAAGTTGCTCTGGTAAAACAACTGAGAAGCAATTACGAGAGACAAGGTATAATCAGACACTGGAGGAAATGAGGATAATAAATAACATCAAAGGAGGTCGTGGGCGAGAGAGTCATGATCAGCCTAACCAACTACTTTTAAATGCTGAACGTGATCATCCTGGTCATGCCTCACGACCAGCGCTTCTTAGTAGTTTGAGTAATTCTCCGCTCTGTGCGCCTCCACAAGATCAACGCAGTGTTTCGTCATCCTCTGCATCGTCAACAATGCGCGTACTAGAGCGGCTCCTGGCAAATACGACTACCTCTGCCAATCATGAAAGCAAGACGAGAGCAGGAAAAGGAAGAACCGAAATGGAAATACTTCATGACCATAGGTATAGGAGGAAAGGCGCAGGCGTTGGCGGCGTCGCAACAAGTGAAAAAAAATATAGCCCCTCATCAAGAAGCAGATCATTAAGGAGATCATGTGCACCTTCATCCGAGGGTGAGAATCCAACACCTCATGGTGACCGTATCAAGGAAAATAGCGACGAGAACGGAATCCTGGTTCAGTATGAAGACCCCTTGCACTCTGATGTCGCCTCCTCGTTGGGGTGTTTTTCGAGAGAAGAAGTTGCAAAAAATGCCAGTTGCAAGACGATTAAAGGGAGAAGAAAGAAGAGCTCGGAGACTGGTCATGGGAGCTCTAACGATTTATCTGTCGTGGAGCTGGGTTGCACTCTTGTTTACACATCAAGGCGTAAAAGCATTCCTGCGACACCGAGACCACGATTGCCTCGTGTGTCGCCAAAAAAATCAGAGGATGGACAGATGAGTTGCACTCATTCAAGTGGGGCTAGCTCCGACACTTTCAATTCTACGTGGATTCGCGAGATTCTTTTGCCAAGAACCTATGGCTACATTGTTCCTACTAGAAGCATACCAGAAACAAGTGATGGAGGTACTCGTGCAGTAGGGAACGTGATTACCGCAACTGGGGACTACGTCTACGATATGCTTCTGACATCAGCTTCCGAAGCCGTTGTAGCAGGGTCATCCAGATCGTCTGCATCTGCTTCGGGTCGGATGAGAGACAAGGTGGACTCATTGCGGTCTCTCACGCGCCAAGGACCTGCTGACGAACGAGACAAGAACGGCACGACCAGCCACAACATCATAGATAAGAAGAACATCAACATCAAGGACAAAGGCAAACGACCTTCACGGGAAGGAGAAGGACGCTCTCATCCTAGCCTGGATCATGATTTGAAAAGATTTCTTGTGTCTCAAGCGCAACTATCACATGGGAGCGCATTGAAAATGAAAACAAATAAGGAACATTCAGCAGCTAGTAAAAATCCTCGTACTAGAAGTGATGAAGATGAAGGAGAAGAGGCTATTCATGATATTGAAGCACCGGACGAGACCTTCGCGGAGATGAGAACGAACCGCCGTGATGACCCCTTTCTAGAAGCTGCATGGCGCAATCTCGAAGAGATACAGCGGAACTGTGGGGTATATGGAAACCGATCTCATCATGTTGAAACAGATGCACCGGCACAACGTCGCTGCTAGATACCTCTGTCTTCTTTCATCGACTCTAATTCTATGCTCATGATCTTTCCTGTTCCTGCGCACGTGCTTCATAAAACAAGCAGTGCGATTTTAAACGCGCCTGCTCTGAAGATTCTGGGAAGTCGTAGGTCAGACCCAAACCGACTAAGTAACATCATCATCGCGTAGAGAAATATCATTTGCATTTCCCTGTTGCTGTTCCACCAGTTTCGTCTTGTTGTAAACCTAAACACTTCTGTGAGCAGGAAATTAGAAGAGAGAGGTTGGTGGAATATGCAAAAGCATGATGTTATTGTTTTCTGTTGTTGTGGTGTATCGGTCAAGAACAAGTGGTCCGAAGAATTTTTAGACAACTGAGAAGAGAGTGGAAGAGGTCTGTCCATGTCTCTTTGCTCCTCTCGGCATGATGCTGTCATTAGCCTTCGTTTGGCTTAGGTGTGTATCTGTTTTGTGGCCCAAGTTGTAGTTGCTCACTACTCATTCTCATCTGTATCGCCATCGGCATCATGATCTGTTACAATGGTCAACTGTGACTATTATATTTTCGGGTTAGCAATCTTTATTTTAAGCTAATGGAAGATCCTCTTTGTATTCCGGTGTTGTGCTGAGCGACATGCAAGTTGCATTTTTTCTATGTTGAGTTTTGTTTGGCCACGAAAAATTACCGATCGTGACTGAAGATCTTCTTGTCGCACGCATGTTGCTGACAAAGAAATTTTGATCGTGAAGAAGACGATCATGAAAAATCGGTCAAAAAAAGATTCAAGAAAGCTTATGAAGTATGCGTGTGGGATGTGGATAAGCGTGCTCCCACATGTTGATCATTTTTTTCATGGCGGTGGAGATCCACCTTTTGTTTCTTTTGCTTTCATGTGTCTTGGTGCTACCGAGACCAAGAACTACCCGCCCGACAAACTTCGATATATGTGTGAAGTAACCTTCATTGAGCAAACCATAGAATCTCATCTATCTCGTTGATTTCATCGTCTTCCTGCGCTACATAGATACAGCTTCAGTAGTATGGTATTCTCATTCAACATTGATGCATTGTGTAGTTTCTTCATTTTTTCCTGGTACCGATCCATCACCCCCAAAACACAAGTTTTGATGTTTCCTTTTTCACCGAATATCGATGTATTTTGACGTGATTCTTGTATCTTTGAATGTCCTGGCTGCTTTCTGTCACACTCATGATCGTTCTACTATTTTCTCTCTCGCTTCTAAGTCTGTATGCATGAGGATACTGCATCGACGTTTTTAAAAGTATCTATGTGCATAAAGATCTTGTGGTGAATTCATTCTTCTAGCTTGTAAGTTGTGTCTGTCGTGGAGGTTGACTTGTTCAATCATCCCTTTTCTTGCTACAACTTCTGGTGAAGAACGAGTGTGACCTTGCTGGAGCAGTTGTTTTTGCTGTCCAAGTGCAAGTCTACCAACAACCTGCCTCCATATAATCGATTGGTCTTTTACACCAGTTCTTAAAAAGCAACAGCCCGTGGTGCCACGATGGAGTTGAGTATTCTGGACTGTTCTGGCTCGTTGCCAGCGGGCTCGATCCTGAGTATCAAGGCCGGCGCTATTCATTGCCAATCTGCAATCAGTTTGGGCAGACCAATCTATATACCGGTGTCAACTAGCACGTTCTTTTCCTCACCCGATACAAGCTTGTCATTCGGGATCTTGCAGGAGGTAGCCGAACGAAGCTCGATAGGACCTTTGACAAGGGAACAGCTAGCGGCTTCTGGCGGAACAGAAAAGAGTGTAGTCTTCACAGATCCATCGACGGGCAAGGAGACTAGCCTCAAGGTGCAAGTCGCACTTCCCAGCGCGGGAGTAAGCAGCTCCTCGTCGCCATCATCACCCTCGTCACCGGGAGGTGTGGGTGGAAAGAAACACGGCACCGCCATATCAGCTTGCAGGTAACGAAACTAAGTACCTAGTAACTTAAGATGGAGAAGAAAAACTCAAGCTTATCATGCCTCCGTGAATCATGGAAGTAAGTAGAAAGTTTTGCCGGGCATGACCATGATCTGTAGCAAGTTTGGGCATTTCCATGGAAAGAGCAGAATTATAATTTCAACGTCTAGACTTCTTTAAATGATCTGCAGATATTTAGAAGAGCACGACATTGCTGGTGTGGTGCGGAACTTGATAGCAGCAGTTCTCAAAGAGCGTCCTGATGATCCCATGGGATGGATCTATAAACACTTCGAAGAGCTAGCATCGAAGACAACCAAAGTGGACGCTACGAGTGGCACGATCATTAGTGGTATTCTGGGTGATACCAGTGCTAGTTCCGCTGGAGGAGCCACGACGACTACGACGAAGGCGGCAACAATAGCTTCTTCTGAGCCAGAGAGTAGAGCAGGTGGGGATGGCGCTACAACGTCAAGTGGTCCTACCAAGACTGGTGGCCGCCCGATGGTGAGCCAAAAAACTAGCGCGGCATTGGATGCCATTTTAGGTCCAAGGAATGATCTGGGAACTAAGCTCGAGCGTTTAGGCATGGCCGGTAGCAGCCCCAGCAACCAGAAAGCCGATGTTGCACCGCCGACGGGGCTCGATGAACTCGAGAATATCCCTGAAAGTGACTTCCTACGGCGCGCCTACGTCTTCAGTCGCACACCGAAGGCGACTTTCGACAGGCACGTGCGTCCTATGTTCATACGCGTAGAGGTCCGAAAAGGGCATGTCTTCTGGGAGGAGGGCGCTAGTGTGACAGACGACGAATGCCTCTACGTTCTTGAGGAAGGACGCATTCAGGTACAACCATCAACATTAGAAAACGCACCAGGGTCATTGTACAAACAGTACTACGAATGAAGGTAAGCCAGCAGCAGGAGGCGCCAATTCCACTACCATCAATACAATAGCAATATGTCTAAATCCTCTAAGCATATTGCTACATACCTCTCAACTTCTTCGTTACCAACCACCAGGTTCGTCGGGATAATGTGCTAGTGAACGTAATTCAGAAGAAAGGCGGCTTTTTCGGCGAGCGTGCTCTATTGTTAAGGCTGACAAGCATAGCCACAATCCACATCGTCATAACCTCTCCCTTGATTATTTTGTTCTGGTGTATCAGAAAGTTTGCAATCCCGTATGCGCATCCGTGGTGGTCAACAGTTGAAGACTCATTTTCACAGACGATCACGAGTCTAGTACTACTAGGAGCGTAGAAATTGGTAACTACTCCGTCAGCACTACTTCCATCGCGCTTCTAATTCTGTACGACATGCCTCGACAGGCGCGATGCGAAGCTGTTGCCGAGAAGAATGTTGTGTGGCAGCTTGATAGGGATACTTTTGAGGATTATTTTAAGAACGACCCGGTCGTCGCGAAACACTTTGCTGCTGAGCTATTTCCTGAGTACTCAAGTCGACCTGTCATCGACCAGCAGGAGTTCCTGGAGCTGCAGCAAGGACGTTATCCTGGTTTAGACGTACCGCCAGAAAAAGTGCAGCTCTTCATGCTGTTGTGCAAATCACCGTGGATCTTCTCCAAGATGGAGACAACAGCGGAAATGACCGATCTCCTCAGCGCCTTCAGTGTGCAGCACGTCGACGAATGGATGCCCATGTTCTACCGCACAAAAACAGAACCTGTTTATCCAGAAATTAAGAGCCGCATATTTTTTTTACTCTGTTAATTTTGATCCGTTGACTCTACTGCACAACAAAGAGAGATGGTTTTACCATTTCATATTTCGGTTTTGCCTTCATCAAGAAAGAACATTTTTAGCAACTTCAGCCAGTCCTTTGCTGGTGTAATAAATTTGGCGTCATTGACAACAAATTTTTCCTGTGACGACCCGTTTCCTCCTTCATATGTCTGAACAAGAACGGAAAGATTGTCTGGTTTACGGAGGGAGAGCCGCTGAGCAACAACGAGCGGATGTACGTGATCGAAAGCGGCACCGTTGATGTGCTCCAAAACGGGCGGCGAATAAACGTGTGTCGAACAGGGGACGTCCTCGGAGAACTCGGCATGGTTTTTGATCTACCCAGACAGTGCACATGCGTCCTGCAGGAACCCAAGGCCAAGTTCTGGGCACTGAGCCGCGATGATTTCGACAACCTACTGAGATCCAACGACAAATTTAGTTCTGGAAAGTACAGCAGCCTCTTCTACCGCATGTATCCAGCGAGAAAACTTAGCGACGGCTCAGTAGCCAGCTTGGGAGGCGCGGGAGGACGCGGTAATAGTACTGCATCAAGAATTGATGCTATACTAAATAAGTAATCCTGTGAACGTCTTGTTGAAAAACACAACCTAGGTATTCATTGGGACTGGAATTAAGTATCTGAAAGCAAGACTGTTCTTACAATGAATCTTTTCCAGTCACACCAGGGGAGAAAGGCCCGTTGATGATGTGTATGATCTGATTTTTTCACAATTTCTCGTTCTCCAGGTGGAGCTGCAGGTGGAGGATCCGCGTCGGATGACGAGGATAAACCCCTTGCGATGGGCAAAATGATGTCTGACACGGAAGTTTTTCAGAAAGAGCGGAAAAATCTGCGTGGCCTCTTGAAGACATTGTGGGTCTTCAAATATCTGAACGCTGAAGACTTTAGGGCACTCGCGTTCCGCTTCGAGTTGGAAGAAATCCACTGCGCTGCCAAGAGATACTCCATGCGCATGGAAGATGGTAAATTAGACTTCCTATTTTTTGTTTCACTAGAGATTGTTGTAAATGAGAACTAAAAAAGTCGCTCCTTGTGCTCGCGGTCAACATGGCGCTCCTCTCAATTCATCATCACCATGCATAATCAATCCCCGCAGGCGGTCGTAAGTTCTGCTTGCTTCGTGAGGGTGAAGGCGCGGACGTGAACGATTTCATGTATGTGATTGAGTCCGGCGTTATTGACGTGGAACAAGATGGGCGCCCCCTTCGGACTCTGGGCCCTGGTGATTTGTTCGGCGAACTTGCACTCATCTACGGCCTCCCGCGTCAAGCGTCATGCTTTGCCGTTTCCCCGTCTGTCAAATTGTGGCGCCTCTCAAGAGACGCCTTCCAGGAACTGATTGTTATGACATCTGAGTACATCTACACCACGTATTAGAAATTCAAACGGCGTCGAAACAAAGGAACGATATTGCTGCAATCAAAGGTTGTATCAGTATGATCGTTTAATTTTGTTGCACGCACGAATGTCAGTGTTGTAGTTGGTAGCCTAATTGTAAGCTGACCTATGTAGTTGTAAGTACTTGTCTCTTCATAGATTATTCCCTTCATTCCGCGTTGTAGCGAGGAAATCACGAGTGGGAAGTGGGCGTCCGAATATTACAAGATTTACGGCGAACGCAAGATCGAGGACTTGCATTTAGAGGAGGAGCGCACACACATTGCGCAGATGCTGAAGCACCACAACTGGTGCTTTCGCTACCTGAGCGTAGATGATTTAGCGACACTTGTGCGCAAGATGGAGAGGGAAGAATTGAGTAAGGATCCGTCGGATTCGGAGAAAAACGTCATTCTTACGGAAGGGGCGGCCTTGGGGACAGACTCGGGCTTGTACCTGATTGAATCAGGCCAGTTCGAGTGCTTCCAGTCAGACCGCTTAGTGAACACGTTGAAGCGAGGAGACGTCTTTGGAGAATTGGGCATGGTTTACGGTAGAAAGTTGCGCTTTTTGTTTTTTTTTTGTCGAGAGCAGTATGTCTACGGTGTAGATAGATCGCCGTCGAGAACTTTACTTTCAAGTTCAATCCGTTGGGCCTAACGGGTCGCAGGTCCTTCACGACAAGAGCCCGAGACTGCGACAACTATATACAGCTGGTCAAGCATCTGTCTTTCTCTGTCTGATCTAGTATCTTCAGTCCATTCGCAACTTCCAACCAATCGCAAGAAAATCTACCCGCTCCTGAACTACGAACAGGTCTTACTCGACAAGCATCCGTTATCTTAGCCAGCGACACGGCAGTGCTTTGGAAGGTCAGCTACGATCTCTTCGAGAAATATATGTCGATGAATAACGAAATCACGTCGAGGCCAGAGTACTATCGCTCGTATGTCCAACCAGACGCGCCAACGCTGTTGGAAGAGGAGGAACCGATGATGATGGGAAAAACTGTGTCAGAAAAGGTAACAAGATGTTGATGTAGCTTCAAATTTTCCTTTTTTCACGAACTTCTACATCATGATTTTCAATTATGTAATCGGGCGTTCACAGTCCTAGTAAGCGATCGTCTTACTGATCATCATCATTTTGATTATACACGTCAGGAAAAATGATTTTTGTGGAAAAACCTTCCTGTGTGGTCCTCCCCATTGTTTGAAGCAATACTTCTCCGAGTTCGACGTCCACCTCAGGTGAGTACTCTTCGATTGGGACTGATGCTGGAGCGTATTTGGGTGTTTCAGCATCTCTCCGACTCGGAAAGACGGAATTTGTTGACGCGTTTCGAGCGCGTGAGGAAGAACAAGAATGCGGTATCAAAACTTCGGCTACTCCAAGAAGGTGACGAAGCAAACGACGACGGCGACAATCATATGTACCTCGTCGAGAGTGGTGAAGTGGAGGTGCGGAAAGGTAATGATGAAGATCGCAGTCGTGACGTAGTAAGTTGTGATTCTTTTGCAGCCTATAGTCATCTGGTTCCACGTGGAACAAATGGAAAAAGTTGTTTTCAATTTCACTTGTTGGGTTTCACCCAATAAATGATTCTACTCAATTTTTCGGTTCGAGCTAGAAGACCTAGAAGAACATCAAATGTTGGCTTACTTCACTTACCACAGGCGATCGCTGCGTCGCGCGACTCACAGAGGGCGATATCTTCGGAGAACTAGCACTGATCTACGACACGCCTCGGCAGGCTAGCTGTAACCTGACTAGTGAGAGCGCAGTTTTGTGGAGACTGCACAGAGAAGACTTCGATGAAGTGATCCGAAATAACGAGAAATTAACTACCTCCTCGGAATTTAGCAAACTTTTCTACCGAACCTACACTGACGAGGGTGACGCGTCGAAGGCGACTGCAAGTGAAAAGAATCAGGTAAGTAATTGAATAGAAGGAGGATTTCCATCTTGACGCTCTCTCCATTTCCCTTATCAAGGGACCACTCGGTTGAATCAATCATGCATAGAGATTGCGTTCTAAATAGGTTTTTGTTTGCTCTATGATCAAAGGATGAAAATTCCAACGACTTTATATAAGTAATATAGTATGCATAGTTCGCTAAGTGGGGGTTGCAACACATCTATTTCACGTCTAGGCTGACGATCCTTCCGTCGTTGCAGACCGCGTTCGTTCCGAGCTGTCGACAGTTTTAACCGATCCTTCGCACGTCACTGCCACATTGATCGATGCTGCCGTCGCGGCGCTCCCGAGTTCCAAGAAGCTTCGGCTCACAGCAAAGGGAACAAGCGTCCCAATTTCGGTGATGAAACAGAAGTCAGGAAGTGGCGGCAACAAGAACGGCGTTGGAGCGATCATCTACTACATCGAGAGCGGCGCGGCGATGTTCTTCGAGAAAAACCAACCTGTGAGTTCCAAGAGCGCTGGTGAGGTATTTCTCTCAGAGCTGTTGGATCGCAGCTTCATCGACTACTTGGACCTGGACGATCTCACTGCAGAGAGCAGTAGGGAAGACACGGTGCTCTGGCAGATTCCTGTCGGTAATGTGGACGGTCTTGCCACAGCGGCCGCTTCGGCACCATCTACTCACAGTGGCACCGCATCCACTTCAGAGGAAGACTCAAACTACAAACTCCTGCGTGAGGCAAGTCAGGCAGCGCTAAACGAGATCTACAGCAACATCAAATAACTGGAGAAGACAACTAGAAGAAAAAGCTCCTAGGTGGACCTTTGTTTGGTTTTCTGCAATCGAATGTCATAGGTTTATTATAGTACAAGTACTCCTACTGATGTATTCGCGACGTTCATTTTTTTATCTTCGTCAAACACACATGTTGAGGCTCAAAATCAATGCTCTACATTCACAACTCGGGAGGTATTTAAATCTGGGTACGGCTATTACGTTTTCTACTCATTTTCTTGTCGCATCATGAACAGGGGCATAGGAGCACATATTACACATTTAATGCTGTAGTGAATAGGATTAGATTTAGTAGCATTTAAAAATGGAAGCAAGAATGATATAAAGTGTGTCGCTCAAAATATTTCACCAACATATTAATATTCATTATAGGCAATTTCAATAGCTCAATCCTCATAATGTCTAATATCTATCTGATCCAACAAAATCGTTACATCAATTATTCCACATGGATCATTCTTCCTCTCGATGAAAGCAAAAGTCGACATTTAGATTTATCACATTCTAGTATGATTAATAAGGCTCAACTTTCATTAGTCATTGGGGTTGGTCACTGAGATCGAAGAGGCGACCCCTTGAGAGAACAGGGGAAAACGAAGGGAAAGGGGGAGAGCTTTGCAGGTGGTCTCTTCCGTTTGGCATCAGTGGCCACTGACTGCTGGCCTTTGATATGAGTAAGACAATGTGCGCACCACGTGCATTGCTCATGATGTAAGTGTAATGTAAATCTAAGGCGATTGCTATCTTCTCGGTATAATACAATCGAGAGTTTCAACGATTCGCGATCGAAACCAATTTGTAGTACATGAATTAGGTTGCTGCATTGCTCATTCAAATACGAATTCTGGGAGGCAGAAGTAGTCGCGCCATCAGTCTTCAACCTTATTCTTTTTGTTTGACACTTTCAGTTTGAAGCAAGAAATAGAGTACAGTATTCCTTACGTAGAACAAGTGATAGTTGAAATCGTGTTTCGGTTTCGATATTTCCAGCACTACAAAATATCACGTGCTGACTGGAGTGCAGACGCGGAGACAGATAAAGATTCTCATCATTCATATTTTCATCTTCTGAGTCCTTTTTAAGTATCTCTTTTTTGTTGGGAAATTTTGTCTCGCTCGACGTGGAGGACGTGTGGATGTATGCAAATATATCCATAAACGATGCGGAGTATAATGTGCATACCAGAATCAATTAAACCTCCTCCAAAAGCCGCGTGGAGATGATTTGCCGACGACCTGTTGTGTTTTTCATGGATCGATCCGCATATCTTTACACGAATACGGTGACCCGCGGCGGCATTTTCACAGGCAACGTCTTTTCGGCGCATTGCTTTGGCGGTATGTAACAGTAGCGGAAAACATTCAAGTCAAGAGCCCGGCGAGACAAACATGCTTTAGCACGATCGAGCCGATAATACGTGGTGATGCGCCAACGTGCACGTGCTGAATCTGATATATAGACAGATACAAACAAAAATTTGGGCGAGAATCTGTATAGCTGGGATTGCAAAAGCACCAAGCGGAGAAATTTCACAGTGTCCTCGTCTACTTACCACGAGAGAGTGCACTTGCTCTCGTAGGGACTGATACGTCACTAGCAAATAGATTCAGATATCTTTTGGGTCCAACAATCTCGATGTGAACCTTCATCATTTTTTTACCTGAAAAACATTTTCCGCATTAAAATTGAAATTGATTAAAAATTGATTTCTTTGGATTATTAAAAATATCTGGGGTGTTACTGTTTTGGTTTTCATCAGCACTATCATGTTCATGATCCTTTCGTTTGCTTTCGTTGCCGGCGTGAGCGCCCGGCTTTCGTCTTTCCGTCGAGTCTTTCTGCAGGCCTTATGCTTGTCGGCGATTTTTGAGATTGGCGTCTTTGTGCATGCCTAGCAGAATGGCACGTGCTCAAAGCTGGGATACCCAATCGACTACGTGAAATGCGAGGACGGGGTGTGCCGCTCACGAGTGATCACGGATCTTCTTTCCGATGTGTCTGATCCCTTCGGCTGCCGAAATTTTGGAGAAGACGATAGATTTGCCGACTCTCCTGTACCAGAATGGGCCGACCTGAACCCTGGGAGTGGGTGTGTTGAGAAATCCCCGGGCACGGGAATCGGCTCGGTGAATCGCACAGAGTCTATTCGCTACGAATGCTATAGCAGCGCACAGACGTTGAAATTTCTGAACACTGCCGACGGAAGCTTGCTGAATTTAGATAGATGACTAAACCCGAAACCCTAAGACTCTGGGCAAGGACGTGGCTGGCTCACTCGAAGATGAGATATCAGGCCTGACGTCTGTCGTTGCGACCTTTAACAGCATCCGTCCACCAAAGATGTCTCTGTCGTGCAAAAAGTGCACTACTACTTGCAGCCTGAGCGAAGTCGGAAATTTCGTTCGACAATTTCTGACAGTTTTCATCAATCACGTACCTTCGATTCTAGCTCTGACCTTTGTGGACCTTTTCAACAAGTTATGCGCAGATGCGTTATTCTTGGTGGCGTCAATCGTCTCGATTCAGACCACACTGGAACTGTCAGACTCCGATTTGGATTTTTTTCTTCTCGATATGAACTTCTCGGTTATGGCGAAGGTAGAGCGAGAACTTCTTGTAGCTCCGTTTTCTGTTGCGTGTGATCTGTGAAGATGTGGAATTTCATATCTTATGGCGAGCAGCTTAGCGACGTCACGCACAGATAGATGCTCTTCCTAAACATCCTCCACAGTGACCTCGAATTTAGGAGTTCGTTTTTCTCCTTTACCTTTACTTCTTCCCTGCGATGTTTGAAGCAGTCAACGAGAAGCTTCCCAGATCGTCCTTGTATGTAGCAATTAGACAGACTTGACAGATTCATCGACAGTAAACTAGTAGATTAAAATCTTCGTAATCGCTCGAGGCGACTTCTTGAAGACATTTTTGATCTTAATCTTTTTTATTCAGCGTTGTTAAGTGCGTCTGACTTAGCCCAGATATCGCGCTTAAGCCTGCCACTTACTTAAGCAGAAAAAGTGAGGACCGCATACTACGGCCCGGATGACATGGGGCATCCACCTCGCCACTCCTCGAGAAATGATGGACCGCCAACATCCTGTCACCCTCCTCCAGAACAAGCTGCCAGCCCGCCTGCGTCTCATGCGGAGCATCTGCCCCAGTGGCCGGGGCCACCACCTCCGCTGATGTTGCGTGGTCAGTACTATGCAGACTGGTACCAGCACCGGGAATGGTTCCCTGCACCGCCAGCACCGAGAACAGGGCCTCCGCCACATGGAGACATCACGCGAGAGCCTCGGCATCGAGTTCAACCTCCCTCCGATGCGCATGAAGGCCCGTATCGTTATAGTTCGTCCGCGCCGCTGAGTTGGACCCGGCGGGTAGAAAACTTGCCTTTTCGCATGCTGGCCTCGTCGGTATCCCGGAGTTCGCCGGATGTATTCGCAATGGTTTGCGCCAAGAAAGTCCCGCGGTCACGCTATTGGTGCTCGATGTCATTCGCCGTGAAGGCTTTTTTTTCAACATCCGCATTCTTCTCTGCTGCAGCGCCCTCACTTGAGGTTGACGAGTTTACCTCGAGTACCACAAAAACTCTACATCCCTTGAGCGCAAAGAAATTGCGGTCGCTGACAGCAGAGGAGTTACGGTCCTTCAACTTAACGGATGCGGATGAAGCGCCGGACCTGTGTGGCGACCGACCAGATTTATTGAAAAGTTTTGCAGTTCACGATCACACGGTGATGTGTCATCCCAACAATCCTTGGTGGCAAGGACACGCAGTCGGCATGGAATGTCGATCCTTTTTGAACAGGAACGTTACGAATAATCATGGCGTTGGACTAGGCCAAATTCCTGTCTCCGCATGGGCCTTCCACGACCACAACCAGTCCAAATTTACCTGGAATGCGGATTCGGAGCATGTATTGCTCACTGCCGCTCGAAACCTCGTGACCAATTTTTTTGACGAGGGGTCCCGTGATGAAGCGAGTTCATCTAATTTTTCCAGCAGAAAGAGTACTAGTTTTTACGACGCTACTAGGGATCACACCGTCTATGAGTCCTTGTACGCGCAGCCGAATTCCACTGCGTTCTGGGTTAACGCATACTACGGGGACGTCGTATCCCCTCGGGGCTATCCTTACGCGGCTTTTGATCTTCTGCAAGCTCTTCATATCGCTTTTCCACGAGAAGCCTCTGTGTCTGCTACTCCGTCTCCTCAAGACGATACAGAAGTACTTCTACAAAGTGAAGCAACGGACGCCGGCCCAGCGCTCTTCACTGTTCTCGTGGGAGGGTCGATTTCGCCGTGGGTCGAAGCGCTACTGCACGCGTTTTTTGAGAAGAGAAGCCCTCCATCAGGAAAACAAGTCCGAGTTTTTACATCGGAATATGGAGACTCGACTGAAAAGCAGAGCGTCTTAACGACATTTCTCGACGCCCGCAACCTACAGGAAGAGCTACAGGCGCATCACTCGCCGAAGTTGGATCTGATCATGTCTTACTCTTCCCTTGAGCACGATGGACTAGGCAGGTATTGCGACCCGGTGAATCCTTTCGGAGATATTGCAGCTGTAAAAGAGTGGGCAAATCTGTTGAAGAAATCTACAGGCAAGATCCTATTGGGAATCCCCATACTGTGCGATAGTGAAGCGATAAAGATATCGACCCGCATCAGAAAGAGCATGATGAACTCAACAGATGGCGGGGACAGAACAGCAACAGCTTCATCTAGTGCAACAACTCTTGAGCAGACCAACGCAGAAGAAGAAGGTGGAGCTGCGCCACCATCTTCCTATCCTGCCTTTCTCGACAACAACTTTCATCGGATGTACACCGCAGACAGCATTGAAACAAGGATTCTTCACCCTGCCTTGTTGGAGGTAGTGGAAGTGGGAACGTCAGATGTCAAGAGGCGCGGATTTCGAATACCCCACTTAGATGTGAAACAGACATGTCGCGTGGAGGAAACAAAGGCCTCGGAGAAAGAGTTCTCAGACGAGATGAAGGCGAAGGAGAAGAACAAATCTGAAGATGCTAAAAAAAATGTTTTAAATTTCTATCAGACTGAAGCTGTCTTCATACTACGTCCGCATCAAGTCTTTCGGGACGACGCGAGTGAAAAAAGAGACTATATTAACATCAAGCAAGAACTTTGAGTCCGAGGATCATGTTTCTTGGGCTATTTCTTTGATATTGATGGCCACTTAGTCGTAAAGTCATGTGGGATCATCTTTACCCTTTGAAAAGTAAGCTAAATCATGTAGAAACACATTGTACATAAAATTGCTACTTCGTGTAGTTCTTGCTTGAAATGATCTTTTTTTCCTCTTTTCACGACATCAAGTTGTCTGCAAATCCATTACGTTTTGGCAGCCCATTAAAGACCACTATGGCGTCGATCCTCCACTGCGTTGTGTATTTCGCGATCGTGAAACTCTTCGTCGTCCATCCGAGATTCTAGTTCTACAGAAAAAAATTGACTTTTGTTATGCAGTGCCGAGGCATCGCTGCGGAGCCTGAGTATGTACCGCCGGAGTAAATATGATAGGATGGCCACCTCCTTCATGCAGAGAAGAGAGCGAGAGCGCTTAGTGAACTAATGCTGCGTCTCAAAGTAGACACTACATCGGTAGCGTCACTTGTGCATCAATTGGGCTGGTCTTTTCGCCAGAGTCTCAGCTTTTAAGCCACCCTTCTACTCCCTCGACTCCGAAAGTGTCTCACGAGCAGTCCCATCCCTGAGAGAGCAGATCCCTCGTGAATGACCGACCTTTGTCTGTATGATCTGTTTCTGTCACGGTGTGGAGAACTGAGCGTGAGGCCAAAGAAGGCCGCGGTCTTCACTCTACTTGGGAAAAGGAGTGCGAGCGTGCAGGAGAGTGGTCACATATAATATTTAGATTTGCGTGTTGCTGATGATTACCGTGACTAGTCCCGCGTATTCTTGCTGACAGTTTTGGTTTCTCATATATTCGACATTTTTTCAGACGACATCAACGAGCAAGTTCTTTCGTAGTCTTTAGTACAAGTCCTCTTTTTTTATTAGTTTGAGTTAAAAGTCGAAGTCTATGTCTAACCACGTTTTCTGCGTTATTTTGCGAGCACGTGATTCCGGACGCTAAAAATATCGTTGTGATCGCTGGCGCAGGGGTCTCGACGAGTCCTGGTATCCCTGACTATCGCTCTCGTGGAGGTTTGTTTGACAAAACGCAGAAGGAGCATCCTGAACTTGCAGCGCAGAAATTGCCGCCTAAAACGTTGTTGTCATGGGACCATTTCCTTGAGCATCCGGACGATTACTATCCATCGGCGGCTGATTGCCTTGCGTAGGGATAGCGCTGCGGCCGCGCCCACTCCAACGCACTTGTTTTTGAAGAAGCTGCATGATGAAAAAAAATTTTCGGGTGATGAAAAAAGACTGCTTCGGGTCTACTCTCAGAACATTGATGGCCTAGAACTGAAGCCCGGCTTGCCGCGCGAACGTCTCGTGCAGGTTCATGGTGGAATGAGCGATCCCGCCCGCGGAGTTTACGACCGCTCGCTCGAGGTGCGCATCGAAGAGTTTTTTCAAAATCTGACAGCAGAAGATGATGACATCGATCAAAATGCACCAGAAGTAGATGCTTCCTTTTCTCCACTAGCGGACCGCATTCGGAAGCGCTACGGACAGTTGGTGAAGCCGAGTATTGACGTGCTCTATGGGGAAGGCCTCGCACATGAGTTTTTTCAGTAGAAGATCGCCGTATATTTCCCGAAATGCGACGCTTAAATCGTTCTCCCAACCAGCTTGAACGTTGCACCGCTGAACGAGCTGATTGCCGCAGTTGCCAGTTGGCCGCGTCGGCATGCCGCGGTTGCTAGTGAACTGCGAACGCGCAGGAGCGGAACTCAAGTTTGAGCCAGGGTACTCGAAATAACGAAATAAAAGTCCCGGTCCTAAATAAGCCGAGCGCGCAAGCTTTTTATGCGGGATTTGCTTTTCTCATGGCTCCTGAAGCTACGCCCTCGCCAATCAGGGGGCACCCGGGCGAGCCTGCCGCGCATCTTTTCCGACCGCTTTGCAACGAAAATAGCCTACAAGGCTGCCCGGCTGTTCGGGGGTGGGCTCCCGCCGTCGGGTTTGTTCGCGTGTTCGTTTCTCGCCGGTGCAGGCTGTTGGCCAGGATGCCTGCAGCTTGTGCACAGGCACGCGAGTGGTGGCACAATGCCGCAGACCGGTCCCCGCTCTCAGGGGCTTATCCTTATTGGCAGGCCTGTTTTTCTGGGCATCTGCAAACATGCGGCGCCGAGTCCCTCGGGGGAGGTTGTGCTTGCGCCGCCTTCCGTGTTCATCTTCCTTGCCGGGGGGTAGCTTTCTCAGCCACGCGCGTGCCAGTATTGGCGGGCGTCTTTTCCTCGCCGAATGAAAGCGCTGGGATGGGGTTGGCAGCTTCTACTTCTAGCTGGCTCCTGCGCTCTGTTGTTGTTTCGCCTTTCTCCTTATCTTTGCCCCAGGCTTTCGGGGGTGGGAGGGTGGGGGATCCCCTTGCTTACACGCGCCACCCGCTGCAACTGCATAAGCCACCGGCCAAGTAAGGCGCTGGCTTGTGGTGTTATCTACCTCTAGGGGACTGGCCTCGGGGGTTTGTCTTTGTGGCTGCTTGACGTTTCGAGGGAGTGTCGCCCAATCCACTGCTACGGCCCGCCCACGATGTGCACTGCCTTTGCTTGTCTTCGTGGTCCGCTTCCTTGGGGGTTTTCTCCGATGATGAAGGGGAGCGGCCCATCCACCGCTCGCAGATACCCGCGGCGCGGTGGCTCTCTTCTTTGTTGTTTCTTTGTGTTTGCTTTTGCTGGTCAGCTCTGCTCCTAGGCTGGCTGTGAGTGTGGTCTCCCTGAGTCATGGGAGCATGGGCGGCCACGCGCTTCACCTTGGTCACGTGTTGTGTTTATTGTCTTCAGGCTCGGGGGAGCAGCGCGGCTTCGCCTTCGTGTGTGTCGTCGGGGGACAGGGTGCTTCGCTTAGTGCCTGGGCGTGTTTCGATCGTTTGTCTCCTTCGCGCATTGCTTCGGGGGGCTGCCAGCGTGGTGCTGCTTGGTCTTCTTTTATCTTCGTTCTTGGTGGTGGCGTGGGCGAGGTGGGTCGTTGTGCCAGTGCCAGCGCTTCGCCCTTATTGGTACCAAGGGAGCTGCCAGCTTGTTGGGCTGTGGCCTGGTGTGCTGCGTGTGTGCTCTTTTGAGAGGCTGACGCTCGGGCAGGGTGGCTTGTGTATAATTGTTTGGCTTTGGGCGGATGTTTTTGCGGCGTGCCAACAGCTTGGGGCAGCTGTTTTTCGGGGGTTGGGGGGTGGTTTTTCGGCTTGGGGTGTTGTTCGGCGGGTGGTAAGCCACGTTACTGCTAAAGTTAGCTGGGCTGGCTTGGCTGTTGTCGCAGTCCCATCGCCTGAGCATCAGGGGAGATGGATGCCCCGCGGGGTGTCTGCTTCGGGGACTTTCCCCGGGGGGTGTAGGGGGTGTCGCTTATAGAAGTGCTCGGAGGCATGTCTGGTGGGCTTTTTCGGGGGCGTGTGGGTTACGCTGCAGGGGCGCAGGACCATCTAGTTGGTGCTCGCCGCGCCTTGTGATGGTTCTCTTTTCCAAGGGTTGCGGCTGTTCGTTCTTGGGGATTTCAGAAGCCGGGTCGGGCCCGTCTGGCTTAATCCCGTTGGACGCGCGTCCAACGGGATTAAGAACGGCCGTTTCTTAATCCCGCGCACTTTTTAAGGGCAGGATTATGATCTGGCGTTTCTTAATCCTGTTGGACGCGCGTCCAACGGGATTAAGCCGGACGGGCCCGACCCGGCTTTTGAAATCCCGAACAGAGGGCGCCCTCGCACGTCTGGGGCCTTCGCAGGTTGTGGGGGTATTCGGTCTACTCTGTGCGTTTCTGCGGGGGTTTTCGTTTTTCCAAGTGTGGTCAATTATCGAGGCCGGGGGGGCATTGCTCATCCTGTTCTTCTGCATTGCCTCGCCCGCGCCCTGGTCGTCGTTCGTGGCTTGTGCCTTGTCAGAGGTGGGGGAGATAAGTGGAGAAGCAAGCGGGGGCGGCCGCTTGGCGTCGCCAGTGAAGGGTGTCGTGTGCGTATACTAGCAGGGGGGGTGGTGGGTGGCATTCGCTTGCTTTGGTTTGTCTTGCTCTTGGTGTGGTCAGTCGTGTGTCGTAAGCGTGCTCGCTGGGGTCTTAGGGTTTGTCGCAGGCGTTCGTTTGGTAGACTTTTTCTTTGGATCGCATGGCAAACCGCCCAGGGATTGTCTGTCTGTGGTTGGTTGTTGGTGACCAGAAGCCGATCAGGTGCCCCCACGCGAAGGCTGGCCAAGCCAGGTGGGCTAACTGGGAAGCGGGGCCTCTTCGTGGAAACAAATGCAAAGCCTCAAACGCCGGGCAAAGGCGTGCCCAACCACCACGCATGACGCCACTCGGCGGCGCTTGTTCTTGGATGGGGTGGCGACTCGCGTGGGCGTGGTTCTTTCTTCAGGGCTGTCGTGGATCTCTTAGATGTGAACGAAGACAGCTGCCGTTGTTTCTTTGTGTGTATGTCTTACTTTGCTTGTTGGTTGCCTGCGGTCTCGCGCCTGGGCGTGTATCTGGCTGCCGCCTGCCATTTCTTTTGGATGGATGCTCTGCTCGTGTGTCTTTGTGGTTGTGTGTGAGTGCTGTCTGTGTCCACGGGCGGCCGCAGCGTGGTGCGTATGCTCGGTGCCCCGTTTGTGATGGGCGTGCCAGCCCAAGTGACAGATCGAGGGAGGCACACGCCGGACTGCAGTGTCTGTCTCGCAATATGGGCCTGCTGGTGCAGGCTCGGGCCCGTTGCGTAGGCGTCAGCCGGTGCCCGTGGGCAAAGAGCTCCGGGCCACCGGCACGGCGCCGTGGCCAGGTACGTGAACTGAAGCGAGGGGGGCGGCGTCGTCTCTTACAAGGCTCAAAACAGGCGTCCGGCGTTGGCTTATGACTGCGCGCGCGACTGCGACGCGTGTTTGGGTTTCAGATTGTTAGCTGGTCGCCTGGGCTGCGTGGTGTCTTATTCATTGTGTTCCCCAAGCCCTCACCCTCCGCCCCTCGCCTCGTGTGCTGCGGTGTTTCTTTGTTTTGGCTTGGCGCTCCGGTTCTTTTCTGGCGGGCTGCCTCTCGGTGCGCTTTTGAGGGGGGTGGGAAGTGGTGCGCCTGACTCAGGCAGTGGCTGGCTTGGGTGAGAGGGTCTTCTTGGTGCTGCGGGGTTGGCAGGGAGGGCGCCGGGGTCTCTGGCTGGTGTCTGTCATGTTATGTGTCTTCAGCGGCTGTGGCAGGTCGTGCTGGGCTCGTCAGTCGGGCTCTGGGTGTCCTCGTTTCGCTGTCTTGGCGGCTTGAGTATGGCTATTTCAGTCCGCGGGGAAAATGCTCTGCATCCATCGCGCATATGTGTTTCTCTTTTTGCCCTCTGTTCTGCGTGCTGGGCGGGCAGGCCTCCCCCGCTGCTTGTGTCTCTTATGTGTCTGCATTATAGAGGGATGGCCCCACTGCCACTGCGACCATGCGCGTGCGCTTGGCTTATTTGCTTATTTCGGACTGGGATGATTATTCCGTTATTACGAGTACGGGAAAACTTTAGAAGCTGAGCGTCTTCACGCGGTCAGCTTCGTGCGTGGAGGCTTTCGCTGTTTTGAGGAATTGCCCAGAGCTAGGACGGACGGGGACGACGGAGGCTCTAGCAGTATTGGCGAGGGCTGTTGCTGTGTGGACCCCCCGGGGGAAGTTCAGGCTCAACAAAGTACTTCAGCAGAGGCAGTTCAAACTTTAAATCAATTCGGACGAGGATCTCAGCGCAACTAGCGGGATACCTACCTCTGTGAGCAAACTGACACCGCGTGCGAGAATATGCGTGGCTTCTTCTCGCACTGAAGACAGGTGACGGCGACCAGCATGGTTGTAACTCTCAACTAAGTACTGCCATTTTTTTTTGGAGGTATTGATGTTGCTCCTTCCATAATTACTATAACTAAAAGATAATCTAAAAATGCTCCCTCATCTGTCACGCTCCGTTCGTTTTCTTTCTTGGAGTGTAGCACCATGCGAGCAGTATGGGATGATATTGAATTCGCGAGTTTTCTAAATTCGGCTTTCGGGTTGACATAGATCATATACTCGCCTCTCCATGATTAGCACAGCATTGTAGTGATATCCATGTGTTGTAATCAATCTGTGATGCAAGAACAAGTAGTGGTAGACGTAGTACACGACAGACCCCATGATCATGATGGGGCAGAAGCACATTCCTTTTTGATTAACTCAGAGAGGAGACTATGACCATGTCCGCCGCACTACTCTGAAGGCAATGTCCAATTATAATTCATCCAAGTAGAGATCATCGAAAACAACTAATGTCCAGTACAATATTGAATATTGTTTATGGCGCGAAAACGGCACCCGGGGTGCACTTGTGGAATTGTATCGTCCCGCTGGTAGTCGAGGAGTACGACTAGGGATCCCAATCAATCAATGGCCATGATGAACCACATTCCAAGGACAAGAAAAAGAGGATCCGTTAACTTTCGTAGTACCTAGCTAGTGTTGTTAGTTTCGGAGGGTGAAGCCTTCTACTTCTTGAAGACTCAGAGGAGAATCGTCCAATGAGCAAAGGCATTTAATTTTGAGAGTAGAGTTCCTCCGAGTTGTCCGGGTAATGATCTGCATCTGATGTTTCATGCTAGTGTCAGATACAAAATGAGCGCATTCCCATTCTAGACAGGAGACCAGATATAATGTACAATTATCTGTTCAGAGAGCGAGAGCAGGGAGCAGAGCTGAAAATATTTTGTAATTCTGCTGAGCTTGTATGTTGTACCCGTACGGCGGTGCTATCAGAGGAGTGTCTCATCTGTTCTTCATATCCACTTTGATCTGTGAGCTTCACGTGACCTCAGCTTCATCAAGATGTCTCAAAACAGACGCCTATGCATTCGAGTGGCATTGGCGTCATCATTATCTTCCAGCATCTTTTAAGACCCTCTCCTAGATGAACAAAGCTCCTTAACTTGCGCTCTAGTTTTCAGGTGGGCGGAATTTTTCACAACCCTCGTCGCTTTCAGCATTTAATTCCGTAATAGACTGACATTTGACTTATGCTCCTTTGTTTACATGTAGAATGAAATATGAGCATTAGAACAACAAGTGAAAATGTAGTACGACCACGACCTTTGTTGCGCATCTGTTTGTCTTCGTCGGAAATCTATCACCCTCTTAGTGACTTACTCTCTTAAGTAGCTAAAAATCTCATCGAGATTGGTATTCAATCTTCCAAGTTTGAGGAGATTCACTTCTTAGAGTACGTGAAAAGAAGTTTCTTTTCTGGATTTTTACCTATTTGTTAGCCTCCGTGCGGACACAAGATTCGTAACTTCTAATCGAATTTGAAAGACACTTACAGTAAAAAGGGAAACGATGACACGTCATCGCATGCGCCACGCGCGACCTCACCCCTATGGGGGCTCGTCTCCTGGCGGAACAAATTACACTGAGGATAGAAGCGGAGGCGTTCCCCAAAATGTTCATGCCGTTTATCAGAAGCTCCACCATTGGGTGAAGCACACCACCGCTAAGCTTGCGCAACCACCGCACCGGAAGCACCATGACAACAGAACCCATCATCCACATAATATTCAACATTCATCTCCATTCAACGGCGCTGTGTCCAACGCTGTCAGCATCGGCGCATCAACCGCCGCAAAACCTGTCATGCTTTCCCCTCGCCTATCGTTCTCTGATGCACCAAGCGGCGCGACCCACGTTGTCGCGAACAGACACATCCAGGGAGGCTATCCGCAAAACAAGAATTATACAAGTTCTTGGGCGCACAAGAAGTTTCAGCAGTCGGGAGGTGGTAGTCCTCATCTGCTCGGTATTCCCAGGTCATATGAAATACAACATGAGAAAGCTGATGCAGGAAGTGGAACAAAAATTCTATCAGCAGCAGGCGGCGGTTCTCCGCGTCCTCAAGTGAAGCTAAGCCCACGGCCGTCGTCTCGCCCTCCCTCTCCTAAGCGCGAAGCCGACCAACAGAGCTCGGACCATCCGGAAGAAAAGCTTTTGGTGTTGATCGATGGCGCCAACGTTCTACGATGGAAAGGCTTCGAGGCTCCCGATTCGCCGAAAGTCGGACGTAGCGCACCTCCCGTTACCATGGAGGGGGTTAAACAGTTACAACTCGTCGTGGAGGAAGCACGACGCGTTTTCGGAGCGAACTGTTGTATCGAAGTTGCGCTGTACCGCCCGGCCCTGGAACAATTACTAGCTTCATGCAATGCTGCTGGAGCTGGACCTGGACAAAACCAGATGAACTCGAATTCTTGGCATCAGGGATCAAATGCGCAGTACGAAAGTTTCAAAGGTCCTTGTACTGGAGGAGGTAGTGGTACATACTGGAGCAAGAACCCAAAAAAATGGAGTAAGAATGACCAGGATTTTCGAGAACAGGGAAGAAGTTCGAAATGCACTACAGAGCAAGAGGAATATGAGCAAAAGCAACTGCAGCAAGAACGGATGAAACCGGAAACGACTCCAAAAGAGGATGCTTCTGAATTTCTGCAGAGCCTGATTTCCAACGACATGGTAATTTTTGTCCCTGGCGGTGTAAATGTTGACGATTTCATTTTTAGCGTGCTGCGCGACTGCCTCCGACCCAAGGACAGCGTGGACGGCTTGGGAATGCAGTGGCTTGAACACATCAGTAACCCTCATATCCAGGCCAAAGTGATTTCGAACGACCGGTTTGCCGAGTACTGTGGTCGAGTGACCAACCCTGAATTCCGACTGAACCTAAAAAACTCGCTGGTGTCTTTCACGATCCAAAAGACGCAACGGGCAACCAAAGCAGTCCTGAACTGCTGTACCAACTACGGAGGAAAGGAGCGCGAGCTGAAGCAGCAAAGATGGGGTTCCCCGCGAATAAGTGGCGCCATGCGATACTAATCCAACATGATTGATGAGTATTAATATGCCCTTTCATTCACAGGACATTGTCCTTCAGTCTGGTTGTTCTTCAAGTGTAACAAGTAGTACTTACATTCTTCTAGCAGTCATAATATATTCATCGCGATACAAATATTTTTGTCGTATTAGTGCAGTGAGTAAATGTAAATACTTGTCTTCAGTAACGCGGGACTACTAGATGCGGGCGCAGCCACCGATGTAGTTGTATAGGCGAAACTTCTACAAAATCAAAATACATTTTTAGAAATACAGCCAAATAAAATTGAAATTCTACCTGCTGCTCGGGGTGAAGATGTTTGTCTACTAAATTCGTATGTTGCAAGTAGTATGATGACTTCTACCGCCCTGAACCACCACCTACTTACTTGAACCCCGATGAACGCGGCTATTACTACTACGAGAACGTTCTATAGCCATGATCAAGACTGATACTGAAAAACCTTGATGAACATTCGATAAAAATGCATGACTGTGCAACGTAAGAATATTGTGGTGTTCAGAACGAAGACTTAATGAGACACAATGCGTTGAGGTGTCTATTCAGCCTCTTTGCAACTGAGACGATTGCGCCTCTACTTCCGACGGCGTAGTTGCTCGGTGGGGCGAAAAACGAGATCATCAAAGCATAATCAGTCTGTCTCTGTCAAATGTGAAAAGTACTTTCTTTTTCCAATTCTTGTCACTCACAACCAGGTCGTCCAGTCATTGCCTCATTCTTCCTTTATTACCTTCAACATAGAAATCCGACCGGCCGCTTTGCGCGGGAAGGGGAGGGGAAGTAGATGGATGTCACAATCTGTTGCCCATCTTCGGCTTGAGGCAGAATGCTATAAATACATAGGATTATGGATGCCATCACGCGCAAGAAGCCTCTATCAAGGTTGGTTGAGGAGGACCATTCTTCTGTCGGTTTGTATAGAGAAGATATTTATAGCGCTTTTTCTCAATCTTACTCGGAACAACCTTCAACATAATTTTGTATAATCAGCTCACGTACCCGACTCGTGACCCTGCCCCTTTTTGTTCCCAAAATCTGACACCTAACGTTAGTCGAGCATTCTCCCTCGTTGTCCCATCATTTTCTAGTAGCGAGTAAGTTATCTTTTGTCGTCGTGAAAGAGGAGGGCATGATGCTTATTGATGCTCTCTCTTCATGTTTCTTTTTTGCTGGCGCTCTCATTTTCATGCTTTCACCATGATGGTCTTCCAGATCGTGATCAAAGAAAATTGAATTCTTCAGTGCGATCATCTCTGAGTCTTCACCTTTTCTTTGGATTCAGTATTGCAAAAACCCTCATGATCGATATTTCGTTTCGACACCTACGATCTTGTTATTGAGAAAAAATCATGGTGTTGATGGTTCTTTCTGGCCGTGCAGCAGGGGCTGTTGCATCATCCTCGTACGCAAGAACGCGTGTGCAACATCTGTTGGGAAGTAAACGAGGTGGTTCCATTAGGTTTCACCTTTCAACATCCAAACCATCGATCTCATCAGGAGCCTTTCGATACGCAACAAGGAGACCTCAGCTTCATCATGTTCGCTTCTTCAGTGCTGATACCGCCGCCGTGAAACCGCGAAAAAGTAAATTTACTGTGGTTGCAAGGAGTGCATTTGGCGTAGGCTTAGGGGTTGGTGCTGGTTTGCTTTACTGTAGCAAAAAAAATGCCGATGTAGAAGCAAAAAACGATTCTATTCGTGCGAATACCATCGAAGAGAGGCTACCGTCAAGAGAAGAGGTAACAAGTAGACGGACAACTACAATAGAAACTTTCACATGCCAACTGCTTTAACTGACACTTCTAGGAATAAGACATGCTTGAATTCCAAATTTCCGCTTTTGTTGTCCTGAGCGTTGTATCTTCCTCGTAGTCGAAGCTGTTGCTGTTGATATCTATTCTACTTTTTCTCGTAGTGCATCTTCTGTTCAGCATCTCGGCACCCTGTCCAGCACGACGATGTTGTAAGTAGATGAACATGTTCTGTCGACCTCCATGAGAAAACCCCCTACCCCTTTCCGGATAAAGATTGTTCATTCCCCTGCATCCTCAGATTATATCCCGACTGAGATCGGGTGAAGAGTTCGATTTGTTAGTTGTCGGTGGAGGCGCGACTGGCGCCGGTGTAGCGCTTGATGCGGCCACTCGTGGCCTAAAAGTCGCCTGTGTTGAGCAGGAGGACTTCGCCTCTGGTACCAGCTCGAAGAGTACCAAGCTTCTGTGGGCGGGAAGCCGATATCTGGTGCTTGCCATGACAAAGCTTTTCCATCCGTACGCAGTTACGGATCCACTCAAAGCGGTGACCGATTTTAAAGGTAAGTAACAGCGATGATCAACATGATGAAGGACCACCAATATGCTCCAGTAGCTGCTTTGATGTTGAGACGACTTTTCTATCTTCGCGCAACGAGTGATGAAGCTGCATAATAACTATGAACTTCATAAAAGAACGTCAGCCGACGCAATAAACACTACAACAAAAAAGCTGACTTCAAATTCTTGAAGTCGAATCTTCAGATTCGTTTAACATGGTTCTGGGTTGCTTCCAGGAGCGATCGTATATGTTGCAAATGAACCCGCATTTGACGTATTGGGTCCCAGTTGCAGTGCCAATTAAGCATTGGATTATTTGGCCACCACCTTTCGGCTACGCTCCCGCTGCGCTCGGTCCCTGCACAGGGCTCTATGCGTTCTTCTTCAAGTTTTATGACTCGTTAGGTCTTTTCGCGTCACCAAACAGCTACACGATGTGGCCGGAGACGATCAAGTTCACCTTTCCACAACTACATGCGGAAGCATTGAAATATTGCAGGTAGGACAACTAATTTTGGCACTCTACTTTTTTTCATAAGATTTTTATGCCAGCAGGTAGCACGTTCATCTCTTGCTCTTGATGAACGAACAAGCGACGACTGTAACATCTAGACATTTGCATGTTTTCGATGATTATTGATTCCATTTTCCATCTCCGTCGACGCAGCGTGTTCTACGAAGGTGGGCACAACGACGCAAGAACTAACCTAGCTATTGCCTTCACTGGAATGCTGAAGGGAGCGGCCATCGCAAATTACGTCAAGGTCGATGAAATCTTGTTCGATCATAAAGGACACGCGACCGGTGCCATCTGCAGCGACGTCGCAGAAGGAGGAGCACCGATGAAAATCCAAGCCAAAAAAATCGTATACTGTGGAGGACCCTTCACAGACGGGCTCCGAAGGCTCAGCGAGGTAGAAACTTTTCTAGTACATAGATCAAGTAGATGAATGATTAACTGCTACAATCGGAGAGCTTCTAGCTCTACAAATAGACTCATGTAGACCTTGAAGTTGCACGACGGAGTAGAAGACTTTGCTCCTATTACCACCGACAAAACGTACTTGATATACAGGGCGGCGGCGATGGGTTCAAGCGAGTGGTGAATGGTGCCGGGGGAACTCACATTGTCATTCCTGCTCATTATTGTCCTCGCGATATCGGCATGTGCGATATGCAGACGAAACGTGGCAGCTATCTCTTCTTCTTGCCGTGGCAGGGCCACACGCTTGTCGGCACAACTGATGTGAAGACGAAGGAGGAACCCACACTCCATGGCCATGCCATAGAGGAGCAAGGTGGATCCTCCACTAAAAAACCGGCAGAGAAGTTTTCGCTTGAAGCTGACATAGAGTACCTCGTATCAGAATGCAGCAAGTACTTGCGACCAGAGCTGCAGGTGCGCCGCAGCGACGTTCTATCTTTATGAGAGGTGTAAAAATTGTCGTCCATCATGTGCTGATTTTGATGTTCCTTTTGATCCCAATGAGAACCTCTGAGCACCAGAAGTTCTAGTAGCTCCTAGATTTCAGTTTCACTTTCAGTTTTTCTATGCGTTCTGCTCTTTCTAATCTTCGCATGGTATGGTGTGCGCCCACTCGCGGTGGACCCCAACGCGGCAGACTCTACCTCCGCTTCCCGAGATCACGTGGTGAGCTATAACCCTGAGAATGCTGTCACGTTTGTGTCTGGCGGCAAGTGGACGACGTGGCGAGAAATGGCAGAGGATGCAGTGGATAAAGTCCTCCAAAAAGACGAAAAGTTGAAGGAAAAAGCTGGCCCGAGCCAGACCTTGCAGACTCCGCTGATCGGCGCTGGGAGAAACGGAGATTTCGCACCGACGGGATATACAAGGAGCCTACCGTCAAAGATCTCGCGAGAATACGGACTTGACCCGGAAGTGGCACATCACTTGGTATAATTCTCCATCATGTGCAACCTTATAAGGTTAACGTTGTTGGACTACTAGTCTTGTTAGAAGTTTTTGTAAATCTAAATGCTTTGATGAGGTTTTGCAGGCGATCGTGATTGTTTTCATTTCTAGCTACTTGGTATGAGCCGTCATCAAAAGCGAATCGAACAATGATGCATAGGAATAAATTATCCATGATCAGGTAAACACCTATGGGACCCGCGCTTCTGACGTGCTGGCGTGTGCTCCCGCTGACAGCAAGAAGTTTTCCCGATTGAGTCCTGTTGAGGGCGCGCCGATGCTCGAATGTGAGGTCGTATATGCGGCGCAGCACGAACACGTGTGCTCGCCGATCGACATCCTGGCACGCCGTACTCGGTTGGCTTTCGTCGACTCCGAGGCGGCGCATAACGCAGCACCACGTGTTATCGAACTGCTTGGCGACATCCGAAACTGGTCTCCCGCTCGTCGCGCGCGTGAGCTGCAGGCCTGCCGTGAGACGCTCTCCGCCGACTTCGCTGGCCCTGTGCCTCGGAAATGAGATAACCCATCTTCATTTTCATCGGAGAGGAAGTAGAATACCAATGCATACCGATGCTCGACTTAGTACTTATTCCTCGATGTCGATGTCCAAGTGTGTAGTACTAGAAATGTTGTCACGAAGTCTGGACCGGCTTTCCCTCGAGGGCAACATCTCGTGGACGGAATCGAAGCTAGGCAGTTGCAGAGTTGCGGCGATAAGCATTCTTAGCATCTCTTTTTCGAAAACGAATTTTACAACGGTGCAAATTAACACATTGACACTACACTACTCAATAGCTGTTCTTGTGTCAAATTTCGTTCTCACATTGTTTGCCATTCAGACTTAGGTAGAACGTTCAGTGGTCACTGCTTGACCTACTGAATCTGCACAGTAGCTGTGTTGAAGACGCGCTTCTTTAAGACTCTCTTTGAGATTTGAAGATCATGAAAGAACCTAATCTTATTCTTGTCCAATAATTTTTGAAATTTCAAACGTCGATAAAACCATCACATGTAGATGTACAATTGGTCGACATAGTTTATCTGTCGTTGTTGTATAGTCTATTTTGCGTGATTTGAACTTGCCGAACAAAGGAAAATATGACCACCAGTAAAATGAAAAATGTACCATATTAAAAGATAATCCGACTGAAAAATCGTCAGCAACCTTTATTCTGTTCCAATTTTCAAAAAGTGCAAGTAAGAACAAAGAGCAAGTGCAGATTTCTAACACGACTACAAGGCGATCGAGTAACAAATGGAGACGTCGCTAGTTTCTATGTGGTTTGGGTTTGGCATATTGAATGACTTACTCAGCTACAAAAGTTGACTCGCTCTCATTCATCCTTCCGCGAGGTTGGTCAATCTCAATTTTCCTTTTTAATAACAGCAACGCCGCTATTTCAACTAGAACTATGCTGGACTGAAATCATAACTGAGAAATGAGAAAGCTGCGTCGAGCGTTGTATTTCATCTTCATGTACAGTTATTTTGAAGGAGAATTTTGAACCTAGACCTACTTACTAGATGGTTCTACAACATCATCTCGAAGGATCTGCCATAATGTGGATGGCTGTGGCGATCTATCCGCTTCAGTCTGCAATTCCTCTCCGCGACTAGTTACGTACAACAGACAAGGGTATAATTATGGATTGATCTGTTCGCGTTCTAGAGTTTGAATCAAATAAAAATGTAGATCTAAACAATAGGGCAAGGAGTACTTAGTCAATTACGTGTTGCTAAAGCGACTTACGTTTGACTGTACGAACGGGTTAACGACCGTGCCATCCCCGTATAATCTCTAGCTCCGTTCTTAAAATCTTCGATCTGTTGCCATGGGACATAACAACGTCGCCTGGGAAGATATGATCTCGATATTAAGAACGCCAAAGTGGAAATTGATAAGTTAAGTGATCCTGCTTGGTCCCATACCTTATCCTAGGCCACATAATTCGTGGCTCATACATGTGTGGGATCCCCAGGTATTGAAGGATGTTTAAGATCTTTGATTGGCTCTTTGTACCAAGGACACTACGGTGGTCCTTTAAGCTCAACTAAATACAAATGCGTGAACACGTAGCAGATCTGTTTGCGGAGTGTTCACCAACAAGCGAGAGACGCGAGAAAGATCAATGTTAATTATCTTGGCTGGAGAAGGTTTGGGATAATTATGGATTGATCTGTTCGCGTTCTAGAGTTTGAATCAAATAAAAATGTAGATCTAAACAATAGGGCAAGGAGTACTTAGTCAATTACGTGTTGCTAAAGCGACTTACGTTTTAATTCCCCACTAACCCACCCATAATGCCTGGAAGGTCGGCGCGCGTCCAAGCCTTGGTCGCTGACCGGCAAACGACAACGCTTGCTTTTACACCTTTTTCAGAACAGTTGCGCGAGGCTTCGAGTACAGTCAAAAGACCGACTCGTTCTAGCCCCTTGCTTAGCGACAATTCCGTCCGTGTGTCCACACTTGGAGGGTTAGACTCAGACCAAAAAAGAGCTGTTGCAGATAGTCTTGGCCTCGGTGCCGACTTTACACTGCGCGATCAAGTACTACAAAAATTCTCTTGCGGAAAAGATACCGATGCGAGCGTAGCACAACCCCCGCCTACAGCAGTCCCACCCCCCCTTGCTACGGAAGAAGAAGAATTAGCAGTTCTAGCACCTCCGCCAGAGATTTTGGACCAAGATTTGCATAATAGATCCATGGAAGCAATGGCTGCTATTCTGAACAAGGAAGGAGTTGAGAGCATCGCACCGGAACAGAGTGACGCTGGAGCGAGTAGTTCTAGTAGTATTCTAAAGCAGACTAGCCCAAAAGGCCATGGACGCCACTTCTCACGCGGGATTGTGCATAAGCCAGGTGACGCTTTTGCTCCAACCGCTAGACGCATTGGTCCGGGAGAGCTGGTTGACTGGAAGAGCGCACTTAACACTATCCGAGAGGACGTGGAAAACCATCCTCATAGGCTTCCCGATACAATCCCGCTGGTGGTGACCCAAATCAAGTCACCGACAAGATATGTTGATGATTTAACGAACGAAATCGCGGAGTTCGACTTACAATCCCGGCTGTCGGCAACAACAATTAGATCCTACAAGTCGGGGTACAAGAAGTATGTAGAGCTTATGCTCATGCTAGGCAGAGATCCTCATCCACGATATATCGAGGTCAAAGGAGTTCAACTTTTAGCACAAGCCTTCCAGAAATGCAAGGACTTTAAGCGATCCAAAGCCCAGAACATGGAATACGTCAAGTGTTTTGCGGATCTGATAAAGACCGTTGACGGTCCAGTTCGGAAATCGTTTTTGCAGATCGCGAGAATGTTTTTGCGTTCGGCGCCTAACCAGTTTCAACAGCAAGGGATTCGACTTAGGCACATAATGACCTTAGTCCTTCATTTTACCAGCGCCCCGTTGGCTACGATTCAGGTGGGATCTCAGAGTTTTCAAGCAGTACCCTTTCTACGTTTCGCGATCTTCTGTTGGTTTTTCATGATGAGGCTCGATGAAACGTCGACTTGCGAGAGGAGAAGAGGCAGCAATTCAATTATTCTGACTGTTGTCTCGGCTAAGAACAACCAATTCGGCGTCAGCAGACAAGTTGTCGAATTAGGATGTGCATGCGGGCATTCTCCTTCATTGGGGATGGATTTTATCCAGATATGCCCCAAGTGCTGTTGCCCGGAAAAAGACTTCCTCTTTTTTGCTAACACACCGCCAAGGACCCTTCTCAAGCTGATGGAAGGACTGCTTCAACTAGCTAACATTGCTAATCCTGTAGTGCAGTTAGGCGAAGACGAATATAAGAAATCGATCATGTTGCATTCGCTGCGGATAGGTGGAGCACGCTCTGCTGCAGACGGCGGTTTAACAGATTCTGAGATTCAGCAAGTGGGCCGGTGGCAGTCCATTGATAGCATGTACAGATACCTGGGAAATGCTAGAGCCCTGCCAGATGATGTTGGCCTACGATGGCCCCTGAAGAAGCCAATTTTATTCGCGCCGAGAGATTACTCCATTGGGACAATGAAGCCTCATAGCTCTTCCGTAGCGATTAGAGGCGAGTCGAGCACCTTCTCTTCTTCCAGTAGCCAATACGGTGCCTCGAGCGAAGCTTGGCGTAGTCGACCTTCAGTGGCCCCCTACTAATTCTCCCCCTTTATAATAAATAATTCTGGTCACAAAGGTGCGAATCAATCAACACAGGCGGTTTCTCTAATATTGTTTACGTTACGTTAGTTTTATACTATCTTTTCTCTTGTTTCTAGTTTCGTACTTTATACACTTCTGCGTTTATATACTTTCAAAACAAAATGGACCAACAACAAGCGGCTAATGCCGGTATACTCCCGGCGGCACCCGGGCCCCAGGAAGGTGGTGCACTAGTACCTCCAGCGGCTGCAGGTGTAATGGGGCATGGCCCAGGAGCTGCCGAAGCACCAGGAGTTCCTCCGTTGGGAGGTGACTTGGGTGCCTTCCCGCAAGATGCAGGTCAGCCGCAACCGATAGCTGCGATGGCATTTCCACCAGCAGCTCCTGCTGTAGTAATGCAGCAGATGAATGATAATATTTTACGACAGCAGGCCGTTCAAGAAAACGAAGGT
This sequence comes from Amoebophrya sp. A25, assembly GCA_905178165.1. NCBI lineage: Eukaryota > Dinophyceae > Syndiniales > Amoebophryaceae > Amoebophrya > Amoebophrya sp. A25. The sequence goes on along the minus strand of CAJINU010000004.1, from coordinate 1,225,548 downwards.
CTGGGCGTCCCGACTGACGCACAAGTCATGCTGGTCGTAGAGCGGTGTACCCATCTTCGCCATAAATGCACACCGGCACAGTATCTGTTCGTGCTCAGGCAGCTTCAAGCACGAAACTACGACCGATTGATTAAGCCCCCCGCAAATCTGAACCTTTTCCCCCTGGCGCTATTGGCTACCTTTCGGTGTACCCAGATTATCAACGACGCTGATGCCAATGCACTACAAGAAACGATGATGAAAGCCGTGGCTGGATCTTTCGACCCAAAATCCGACGAGCAAAAATTGTCTTTGGAAGCGGTGTACGACCTGTTTTACTCGATACTTAAGGTGAACCTCGCTCATCCCACACCTGTTGCCGAAGGGCCGAATTTCCAGCAGCGCCAACTGCAGGCCACCTTAGTAGGAAACGTTTTTCCGGACCTGGTTTCTCAGATTGCAGTTGAGAAACGACGCGAAAGCGTCGAAGCTGAAGCCTTGAAGAAAATGAGAACTGAAATAGACAAACTAGTGCGTGAACAGGTGAACCAGCGAACAAGGGCATTAGAAGCCGAGATCAGATCCTTGAAGTCGAGGAAGCCTTCCCCATCTCACAAGGATGACAGACCGGTGAAAAAGAAGAAAAGCGACGATGAAAAAACTTGTTTGTTGTGGATGGAAGGAAAGTGCCAAGGCAAGTACTGCCCAAATAAAAACAAACATGGAGGAGATCTTAAATTGCTGGAATATCTCAATAAAGCATTCCTGCAAGGAAGGCTAAACTCGGATCAGCTGAAGAAATTAGCTTCAAGCTGACAGCCAACATTCCAAAAAGATCAGATACAGAAAGTCTCTTCCTTCATCCCCCCCCCCCATGAAAAACCAAGCATGAAAAATCTCTATAGTTACTAAAAGCTATTCTCTAGTGTGGTCAAGCGAACGTTCATGCATGTCATATTACACATCCCCCCGCTCGTTTACTTTGCCTTCCCTTGAAGTAGGAGCGATACTACCCTTGGATTGATACACAATGCAATTTTTGCCCAGTTTTTGTGAAACCCCCCCATCAAATCCTTCGAAACTGCAACTAGACGGTGACCACGCCTTGTCTGCTTGTAGTTTTATTAGACTTTCTGCTGTTCCGTGACCGTGCCTCGCACTTGGTCTTTGACCTCTGTAATAGTTGAGTAGAGTGGTTTCATCTCGCATGACCTTGCTCGACTTGACTTTATTTCAGCTTTTCTCCAAAACCCCTCAACAGGAAAAGACTTCGCAAAAGCTTTCTGTCTTACCTAAACGGTAGCACCTCACCACAAAATGAGTATAGTAGAAACTGATATATCTAATCTTCGTTTCTCGCAAAACAATATTTCAAAGTTTTTCAACAAAGGGCCTTACGCCGGTCAAAGTATCTTTACAGCGTTGAACTCATTTACCCACCGTAGAGACATAGACCTTACAAACGACTTAAAGATTCGAGGCTACTTCATCGGCGCCACACTGTACACAGCGAACAACAGGACAGTGGCCGCCTTGCGGAGCCTGCAGAAGAAACGCGGGTGGAAAAGTTTGCGGGTCAAAGTCCATGTGGTTTCATTCCTAGGCAACGAGTGGCGTCACACAACCACGAACGAGGGAAAGAGCATCGCAGTCCGAGAATACTAACGTCCACAATAAGTGCTAGCGCAACAACTTCTCCCTTCTGATTCCCTTTCCCCCCCCACCTGATAGCTTACATCAAGATGGACTCATTTGATCAAGAAGACGAACCACCACTGTACTACGCCCCAGTCGATGAGGACGGGGCACCACAGTACGACTACGACAACCCAGATTCTTTTACTAGGCTGCAGCAAGAAAAGATCCTTCACGAGCTCAAGCAACAACAATGGGGCCACTTCCTGAGGCAGTCTCATCTAGAACTACTACGTCTACAAAGGCGGGCATACCTAGAAAAGAAAGAACGCGGAGACTTCGATAATTTATGCAACGAATTGAGATCGCAGCTGGATTTAGATCTGACAGCGGCCAGCAATGGCGACCTGCCTCCGGCGCTGCATGGACTAATAGTCAACAAAGGTTCCACAACCAACAATGGACAGCCAACATTGTCACTTCCAATCGAAAGCCATCGCTCGGATGCAGATGAGATAAATGCAAAACGAAGAAGAGCGTCGTCCGAATTCCAGGATGGTACCGAAGGAGGGCGCGTAGATATTAATAAAGTAGACTACTCGCTATTTACCAACCCTTTCTTCAAGAAGCTCAAGCAGCAGGCTGAAAACGCTAGGTCGGTGGTCGCGGGTAGCTCATCTTCATCAAAAGCAGTGCCAAAACATTTCATCCAGTGCAAAGCCGCGTCCTACCAAGTTTTCACGAAACCCGAGATTTTGCAAGATGTAGAAGAATCCATAGGGAAACCGACACTAGCTCAGCACCAGTCTCGACCCGTTTCCCCCTCATCCATCTCCGAAGTCAGCTCGCAATTCTTTATGTCTTCCACCGAATCAGAGAAAAAACTGGTCCAAGGCGCAGTGAACAGCTGGAAGCCAGTACTCGAGACCGATGCAGCTCGCGATTATGGCGCAGGTCCTACACTGCCAGACTACTTCACACCAACCATCACAAAAAGCAAAACTTCGCTTCCCGAAGAAATAAACGCCGAAGCTACGCGACTGGCGTCATGGCTTATTGCGGAAGAACATAGTCTCAGGACGAAAAACGCAGAATTATTCAGCAAAATGCCTCCTCACCTTAAAGTCGTTTACGATGGCAAGAACTTCGCACTCGCTCACCGGCTACTAGAACTAGCAGTATCTATCGCCAGGGGTTGCGACGCCCTGGTCGACAAGAATGCTGAATTCATTCTCTCATGGAAGCGCAAAATGATTAATGGCATTTCCATGGATAAAGAGGTGGAACCATGTGGCTTCTGGAGGATGCTGGACTCGGACGAAGTCGAGGCGAAACGCGCAATCGCTGAAGAGGCAGCCAGAAGATCGCGTATGCCTCCAGACCACAATCACTGGGCACCAGAGGAGGACATTGAGGTCTTGTGGAAGCAGTACTTGAAGATGCACAAGAAAGGTTTCTGGCAGCCCGCTCCAATCTCGTCCGTGACGGCCGTTGGAGGTGCTGTCCCGTTTCCGGTTCATCAGCCGACTCCGGAGAACCCTACCAAGATTCGCACCTGCGTTGACTTAAGAGGCCAGAACAAGCTTCAGGTAGTGAAAGAGCGCATGCGTCTCTTGGGTTCCCGCGCATCCATCGAACTATCTTGCGCGTTAATGTCCGAACATGTGGAATGGAAAAAACGACATCTCATTTTACAGAATAAGAAAGACGTTAAAGAGGATGTGACTACGGAGAAGTCAATCAGGCAGCAACTTCTTCGAGAACACCAGCAACTCTTCGACAAGTCGCAACCTGAAAACAAGAAGATCTACCGAAACCCAGTCAGCAAGCCTGACCTTAAGTACAGCTTCGTGCCGGCCATGGCAAAAGCGGACATGGAAGGTTACTACTTCCAACACGGTACGGAAGATCCAAGCAAGAACATAATGTTCTACCCCGTCCCCCACAGCGTGCCTGATTCTCACCTCCAACCGGATTCCATCCAAGTGTCATCGAAACCAGACAATCAAGGACGTTTTCGCAGATGGCAAGTGACCCCATCTACGGTGGCTTTGTTTGGGGCACTCTCGAGCGTTCACGAGTGCGTTCATACAAGCGAGATTCATCAGCTGATTATAGTAGTTCTACTCCAAGTACTCACCACTGCTTACATAGACGACTTTCATCCGCAATGCAGACCAGAATGTATTACGAAACAAATCGAATTGGTCAACCTTTACTTAGGGCTCACAGGTTGGTGGCGAAGTCCCGAGAAAGACGATCGTCACCATCGCTTCCAGAAATCGATCACGGTCCTTGGATTGGCCTACGAGATAAACCCGGTTAATCTGCGTAGTTTCGGGCTGAAGATATCAGTTAGCCCAGACAAAATCAAACGTTGTGTGGAGTTGGGTGATGCGCTTATTCGCCAGTTCGCTGAGAATCGGGTCGAGCTGTCTCTCGTCCTTACCTTTAGAGGGCTGTTCCGCCACTGCGCATCATTAGATCGCCTCAAGATCTTCATCGCGAAAGGGGTCGATTTCCTAGCAGACAACTTCGCGAGATGCTTAAGCCAAACAGCCGAGAAAAACAGAGCGTTGGCCTCGATTAAGCTGATGGTGTGGGCGCTGCACCACATTAAACCGCTGCACATAAACCCAACTCGAGTTGACAAACCCGTCGGCCATGCGTACTCGGACGCTGCCCTTGAGGACGTGCAAGGTCTCAACGAGAAGTTGAAACGTGGGCAGTTCGACAACCTCCATGATCACAAGATGTCAATTGGCGCTTACATCAACCTCCCACAGGGCGCACGCTTTTTCCGCTTAAAGCTGAACTCATTGCCCCGCTTCCTCTCCGGCGAGTACATGCACATAGGCATATTGGAAGCGTTAGCAGTGAACGTTTCCACATTCATTTGGGCACACCTTCTCCGAGACTACTTTCTCATTCAGCACGTGGATAACTTAGGCGACGTTTTCGCGCTATGCGCGAACAGCACTAGATGCCCACGCACTCAGAAACTCAGTGCGAGCATCCATCAGAAAATCCAAGATTATAATCTCGATATTTATTTTACTTGGATCTGCTCGGCTAGAAACCTAAGTGATCCCCTGACCAGAGAAGAGCGATTTCGAGCCTTTACTGATTTCTTCTCTTTAGCAACCGAAGAACAATTACACGCTGATTTCATCATTCAAAACCCACACCTATGGGGCGTCGCCCGTTAAATCAAACATCTCTTTGTAAAATTTTTTCCTCTTCATAATTCTTTAGTTATAGGACCCCCGAGTCATAGCGCTGCTAATGACGAAAACGGAGCCTCCTCCCAAGGATCTCACTGGCCTCCCCCCATAGTCAGTGTTGTGCATCCAAGTAAAATTTCACTTCTTCATGGAAATTGATAAGTTAAGTGATCCTGCTTGGTCCCATACCTTATCCTAGGCCACATAATTCGTGGCTCATACATGTGTGGGATCCCCAGGTATTGAAGGATGTTTAAGATCTTTGATTGGCTCTTTGTACCAAGGACACTACGGTGGTCCTTTAAGCTCAACTAAATACAAATGCGTGAACACGTAGCAGATCTGTTTGCGGAGTGTTCACCAACAAGCGAGAGACGCGAGAAAGATCAATGTTAATTATCTTGGCTGGAGAAGGTTTGGGATAATACCCTTTTGTCGGTGTCATTCTGTCTTGCTTCTCGTCAAATGTGAATAAGAAGCTGTCGTCGTCGTCGTGTCCACCTAACTCTGCTCCTCTTTTTGTCGTTGATATCGTTCGCGCCATTGATTCTCGGTTATTGAGAGTAATCTCAGAAGGGAAATCGGTCTCACCGCGAGGAACGCAACTGGAAGTAGAGAAGAAAACCGGGATCGTTCGATATCGGTTCGCCCACTCACAATGATGCGGAGTCGTCGGTTGTATCGTTTCCTACTCATGATCATTTTAGTTTTGAATCCATTTTCACCCAGCACCTCCCGCATCCACCTGTCATTCATCTCTTTTCCAGTCTGCACCCCATGACTTCTAGATAAGTACATCGCCAGGGAGGCACACCAGGCGAAAACAACTACAACTACAGGTAATACATAGAAGTAATTCAAGCACGATCGAAATGATAATCAACAGCCCGTTGACATCAATCTCAACATCAGACACCGCTCGTTTAGAGATTATCAATACCATGCTACCATGACGGCTACATTGCACACGGCGATCCGAGATCACCACGGCTTTTTGCCAGGAGAAACTTGCTACGTGTATCCGCCATCTTTTCGAGGAGGTTTAGGAGGTGTTGGTAGGAGCATTAGCAAAGTGAACGACGTTACGAGCTTCCTATTTCCGGATGATCATCAAAGTGTTCGAGTCCTGCTTAGTGGAGTCGCGCCACCTGTTGTGGGAGCAGCTGGCGTTCTCTTTACAAACGATCTGATTCCAAGAACGTGCGCACTTGAAAATTCGACTTCAAGAGCCGTAAGGCATCGTTTTTTGAAACGACGCCGGGGGCGGCGTCTTGGAAGAAAAATATATCACAGTGACAGCGAAGGAAGTAAATCGGATGATGCAGGGGAGTCTCAGTCATTCACCTGTTCCTCGGAAGAAGAATTCTTTGAGTATGACGATTATGGACACGGACCAGATTATGACGAGAAGGATTCCGTTGATGCACGAGGACAAAGTCGCCGTGCTGGCGCGACCTTTGTTTCCGGATCTGGTGACGAAGACGAACCCGAGACCGACGGCAGTTCACCTCCACCTCCTGCAAAGACCGGACAAGCACGGTGGGTCCCATCCGCTCTTTTTGCATTTGCTGCCTTGGATGCTGCCACACTAGCTCTGACCGCGTCTTCCCCGACATCGTTGTGCGATAGAGCTCTGCGTAAGTGGCTATTCGGCACTGTTGCACTCGGACTCCCAACTTCATATGCAGTTGCAAAAACTGCCACGTACGGAAAACGCAGCTTTGTTCGCTATCGTCTTACCGTGCTGGAGACTGCAACCGTCGATGTTTGGGCGGATATGGAGGTAAGTACGTACTTGCCTACCTGTTTTGCTAGGTAAATAATATATCGAGGAATACGAGGATCCATACTACTAGTCACAGACCTTATTCATCTTGATCACAAGTAACTAGTTGTACAAGGACTTACAGGCGTTCGTGTTGGAGTGATTTTCGATGGATAATGATTTCTGCTCAACACCACTTTCGCCTTTCCTCCGCAACTGGTAGGCTACTCAGCCAGTGACGACGAGTAAAGAGACTTCTCGAGGACGAACGCAGCCCTTGGATTTCGACTTGTTTTTGAGGGATGCGCGTGAGTGGAGTTTTGGTGAACAGGTGATGGCCAGCGCGGTGCGCCAAAACGGCCGCGTTCGCGAAGTTTGCTTTGATCGCCCAATCGCATTTGGCCGCTACTTCCTGCGTTTCAACTTTGCCCCAGAAGAGGATGATTTTGACGCGATATTCCGCATTCCGACAGCCTGGAAACTCGAGGCGGATCCAGTCGGCGACAGCGCAAATTGGGTCATCCTTGACGTTCAGGAGGAGTACGAGATGGACGGTCATCCTGTTTCCGACGCGCGTATGAGAAAGATGGCCACTTCAACGTCGTCATCGAAGAGCAGTAAAGGTAGGTCTGCTGCGGGAAATAAAGCTGTAAAGACCTACCTGACCGATGATTTGACGTTCTCTTACCCTGTGCCGTCGTTCGAAACGGATGCCGTAAAACAATCGAGTTCACATGATCCCCCATGGTGGTCTTACTTGCCCGGGTCATCGCTGGTGTCGCTTTTTTTGCCGCCGCAATATGGAGTTTCAAGAGGTCAGCAGCGGTTGAAAGAGGTCCAGGCACGGCGTTGCAGTGGCAGCAGAGTAGCTAGCAGTCGGGAATCTAGTAAGCGAACTGCTGCATCTTCGAGCACGACAGCGTCAAGTGGCGGGAATGCAACTACCCGAAACAGCAGCAAGACATCAAGTGGCGCTGGAGTTGTGTCTGCTTCGTCTGATTTTCCTATCACTGCCTCAAAATCATCTCCACCAAGCAGCTTCATTATACCTCCCAAGATGTTTCGCATCGCTTTTGCTGTTGAAGTTGCGAGTGACGTTGGCTCTTTCTTGTGGCTCACCTACGGGACCAAGGTCCTTGTCGCAACCTCGGGACCTGCTTGCGCAACGAGTCTAGTCCGCCAATTCTCGTTTGTCCAAATAGCAGCAGCATGGGGCCTTCTTGGTGCCGGATCTGTCTTCGTCCTACTCACCTCTGTCGCGGCCGTGGTACTGCAAGCACGCAAAGCAAACGCACAGAAGGCTGCGATAGCGAACGAATGAATTTGACACTAGTGGGTTATCTCTTGTTATTGATGATGCTTACACGCTGCACATTTTGTTCTTTTTGTAATCACTTCAATCATCCTATCTAATGTCAGTTGTATGAGTATCAATTAGTACTATGTATGTATCTAGTACATCTATCATTTATCTTTTATTGTCAGTCCCTTCTATGTAGTTTTTCCCCGACTGAATACTTGATCAATCATCATTGAATGATCGTGATTTTGATGTAATCCTCATAAACACCACGGCTTCTTCAATTGCTGTTATTGGACGTGTCATTGCTCTTGCTACGTTCGGGTAACGACCAAGGAGCCACATATCAAGTAAAAGATTCCAATCCCACCTTTGTACCTTGCAATGAGATGAGTTTCTTATGTTGATTTCGAAATAACTATTTTTTTTACTCTCACTCAGTGCGTATACATTTCTTGTGTCGAATGTTGATACGAAAGCCGCAGAACCTTCGAAACATGCAAACGCGGACTTCTCGGTTTGTTAATCGTAGATAGCAATAATATAACGCAAATCAGGCGACGAGAGAAAGAGAGGTACGACTGGTGAACTATCGTCCAATATCGCATAGAGGATATGTCCATCAGCACACGAATACGGCATCTGCATCTCCTCTCAACACCATCAAGTTCTTTTTTTCGGAATCTGTGGACAAGAACGCGCCGCACGAAGCATATATAAGATGTCGGCGTCCTCGTCCGCATTTTCGTTTGCGAATGTTGGCTCAGCTCCGTCAACTTCGAGCGAGCAAGTGCGGGGCTCGACTGGGGTCTTCGGCAACATTGATGACCTGTCAACCGCTTCGATTCTCGACCGCCTAAGAAATGCTGAGACGACTTCTTCAGGACCCGCCCAGTCGGGTTCCGATCACTCTCCGAGGCTTCTCAGAAGTGGCGTATTCGTGGACTACAACGAGGATCAGGGAGTTGGAGACGTGGACATGGCATCTGCAGTTGCTAACGAAGGACGTGAAGTTCATCACACTAGTACCTTTGGACAGATGAAACAAGGAATAAATAATGTTGAAGATGTTGTTCACAGAGCTGCAACTACAGGTGGCTTTGATTCGCGAACCGAGGCACGCAAATTGTTGCAAAATTGGCTACAGTGCGAAGAAGAGGCTGCTGAGATTACCAAAAAGACCGGAGCCAATTCGCAGTGGCCTTCCGGTAGTTGTAGCCTGATTTCGGCGCCGACGGCTCCATCTTCCTCATCTTTGATGTTTTGTACAACTAGTTCAACATCACTACTAGGAGGCGCAGGTTCGTCTTCATCTGGTACGACTTTCGGAACATCATCGTCCTCCAGCTCTTCAGCATTCAGAAAGAGCATCGATGAAGAAGAAAATATTAGTTCCAAGTCGTCTTCTACTTCTACCGGTCTCTTTAAGTGGGATCGCATGGCCTCGGGGCCGCAGGACCCATTGCGTGCAAGTACCACGAAACGACCTTTAACTCCAGGCAGAACGAAAAGGCCGGCATCTGCTTTGGATGGTACGACTCACTAGACTTTTGACTTTGATGGCACCGAAATAACAAGAAGAAGATTTTTTGTTTGATGCATTCTTCAGTTTGCGTTTGATTCTGCCCCGAAGGCGTAGCTCCTAGTGGATGACTAAACAGAGATTGTCATCAAAATCGATAGAATAACACAACGCAATCCCTCCACCATCAGCCAATGCGATTCACACTGTATTGCGAGACAAGTCCGCAACACTCTCCGCTGATTTCGAGGAGGACCTTGCTGTTGCCATGAACGCTATCGAGCGTGTGAATGCTGAGAGGCGGAACGCAGCGCAAACAAGCGAGCGGAGTGCTCCACTACAGACTGCAGTTGACCGGGTGAAAGATGTTGACCCACGACTTATGATGGAAGAGCGACATCGAATGATTCAAGAAAAGCGGCAAGAGCGCAAACGGGGCTCCGCGACGTTTTTTCCCGGAGTCTTGCCACCAGTTGTGGCAGGCGGTGGAAACGTAGCTAGCAGCACAAGAGGAAGAGGTGGCTCAACTAGCAGTACAATTAAAAGTTCTTCATCTACTTCGATCTGGACTACACCAGCGCCTATTGAGCAGCGCGGATCGAAGAGAAGGACTGCAGCAGGTTCGAATACGAATCAGAGAAACCAAAACGGAGAAATTTCATCAGCTGCTGGGCGACCATTATCCGCTTCCTCACCTCTCGGTCGACCCGGTGAAAATGGAGCCCGTCATGAGGCGAGCCATCCACTTTCACAACAACATCCTTTCTGTTCCACCGCTGCCTCGACCTGTAGTGGTAATGGAACCCTAAACTTTTCGCCGACGACCTGTGACGCAAGCGATGCTGGCACTGCAACTGAATCTCAATCTTTTTTCGACGAGCATAATTTCGATCTTGCCAGCGTAAGCACGGCCGAAGACGCGCTGGCACAGAGGGAGGCGGAACTCAAAAAGGCAAAGACGACTCTGCGCAGGGAAACAGACGCGTAAAATAGTCTGTATTCATCTCTGGTGTCCTCGTTTTTGACTCCATTAATCTATATCTGTCTAAGTACTCTCAATGTAACACGTCGTCGTCGTCGTCGACCATTCTTGCTCGCCAGACTGTTAATTTAACATCGATTCACTTTTTTATTTTTTTACAACAACATCAAGACGAGTCACATCGACGTCAGGTATAAGTCTCTGCTCACAGCGAAGGAGAAAGAAGCTCGAGCCGTTGTGGAGAAAGCTAAGATTGATGATCAGCTTTCGCAACTGCGCAGCAAGCAGGATGCAGAGCGCCGCAAGCAGGACGCCGAGACCGCGAAGAGGCGAGACTTCGGTTGCAAACGAGTCGTAGCGTCTACGGCTTTCATCGTCAGCCAGCTGTCGAAACGGCACCGCAGCTGGGCCTTCGCACGGCTGAAAGCAGCTCATGAGGAGGTTCAGAACCGTCTGCGACGCGCGCTACGTGCGCGCAATCTTGAGCTCCAGCGAAGTGCCTGGCACGTCTGGCTGCGCTCGGTGCAGCTCGTGCAGGCCGAACGAGCAGAGGAGGCGTGGTTCCTCGAGATGGCGCGGGCGAAAGCGCTAGAGGCGCGCGCAAAAGAGTTTGCCTTTAAAAAGTCGGCTGGTCGCTGTGTGCGTGCGTGGACCATTTGGGCACGCGAGGCAAGTCATTTGCGGGCTCTTGACAATTTGAAAGAGAAAACTCGCAAATTCCTACAACTAAGGAATGCCGGCAATGTTGAAGCGATGGTAGGCGAACACGTACACGACAGCGGAGGTACCGGTGCTAATAGAAGTAGAAACAGAAGAGCACCCGGTACAGCTGACCATGGTAATGTTGACGGAATGCATCGGGATATACGAAGTACGCCGGGAACAGACACCGCAGCATCCCAAAATCCTTACGCTGTACGATATCCCGCTAGATGTGTGTCGCAGGCTGGTGGAGCAACGACGCCAACTTCGTCTCTTGGTAGATCCCCAAATGCACAGAGATTTGAAAACTCTCCAACGTCTGAGATTAGCGGCTCAGCTGCCGCTCGAAGCAACCGCAGGCGAACAACAACAAGCAGAACTCAGAACACAAAAGCATGCAGCAATTATGACAACAACCACAATTCGACATCGACGTCAGTGATAAGTGGGTTGGTGGAAACTCCTGCATCTGCATCATCCAACAGCGTTACTGGTGCAGTCGTGAAACGCAGTAAGCTTGTGACACAGATGGAGAAGCGTGCAGAGGAAAGACGACAGAGACACGAGATTTTGGAGAATCGAAAGAGAGAGGCCGAGGAGCAGAAGCGACAGTTGGAAAGGCAGAGAGAAGCCGAAGAGCTCGAACGGGAAGCAGCAGAAAAGCGGCAGCGCATTCGTGATGCTCAATTAAAACAGAAACAGGAAGCCGAGTTCAGAGAGAGGCAAGAGGCGGAAAAAGCACTTCGGAGAAAGCAAATGCGGGAAGCGCGTCAATGGCATGACTTTTCCCTCATACGGAAAAGTTTCGAAAATTTGGACCGCATGTGGCGCAAAATGACCGAGACCACCCAGATTGCGGCACGTTTCCATGTGGAGACGAGGCTTTTCAATTTAAGACGACGTGTTGTACTAGATATTGAAGACAGAAGCATCTCTACCTGTCGTAGTGCCATACCTCCACCTTGTTATCTTCAACAGAATGAACTACTTGGGAATAAATTTAAGGGCGACCGCTTTCTATGAAATAATAAAAAGGTACTGTGTACCTGTACTCGTCTGGGATTGTTATATTTACGTACTTGTTTTCGACCTTTCCTATGTAGTTTGTACTCCTTCATTTTTCGTTGTCGTTGCGTGGAACCAGACCGCAGTCCGCAGTCGCAGCGCACGTGAGTTAAGGCTACAACTTCTAGATTGAATCGAATCATCCCTCGATCTGTCAATGTCATTGCTACTATTTCCGCTGCTTGTCTTCGCTACTCAAGAAGTACCTCACGAGTCATGATAATGTTCATGTTGCTCAACTAGAGAAATAAGTACATGATGTACCTGAAAAATGAGATGGGCACGCCCACCGATCAGAAAGTCGTAACTTTCTTTTTGAGCTCTAAAGCAATCCGCCGAAGCAGCACAAAATGCGAAGGCCGATCGTCTCCGTGTACGACTTGCGCGTGAAACCGTTACCGCCGTTCTTCAATGCAATTTGCGAGCAGCGCGAGCCGAAGGAGCTGAGCTGTATCACAAAGTGCTTGCACGCAAATTCGTTGAAACTTGGCGATGGCATGCAAGACAGCTGGCATTGCAAAAACAAGCGAAGGCGCATTCTGCGTACTCAAACCCCTTCGCTTTCTTCTACCAGGAGTCACTGCTGAAAATATGTTCGTTTTCTAGGTTGAGAAATTCGAATTTGAAATTGAATAGTCTACTTACTATAAGTGACCCATATTAATACTCTCTTTCTCCCCGACAACATCAACATGTGATGAGAAGCTAAACCGTATCTCATTGCAGCATTTTCAAAACTTGTGAGCAAAAACAAAAACTCTTCGTCTACGTCTTCAGCCTGACATATTTATTGATAACAAGCTTTAGTACCTACTTACACGACAACATGATCAACCAGATACTGTAAGCATTTACTGGCGCGCGTCATGCCGATTTGGTTGAGCGGAGTTGAGGAATGCAGAGTCGAGCGGCATAAGGAGCGACTCATGTCGAAGGTGAACTCGTGGCTGACCGAAATTGAAGCGGACGTCGACACGGAGTACCAAATGAAATTTGCGGATCCCATAGCAAACCCTTCGAGCTCAACATCATGAAGTTGAAGTAGTCGACCTTCATCATTGCGTACGCTTTTCTTCTTCGTCGAGGGGCGTTCATGAATAAAGCGAAACGTTCTCACGTTCTGAGGCGGCTATCTCACTCGCAGGAATTAGCAGGGGGACAGGAGATAATCGCGACTGATCCTTCAGATCCAAAGCTGAACTATGTTTGCTTTTTGTTGTCGTGTTGAACTGCAAAGCCCCAACTGCAAGAAGAAAACTTAGTTTCTTTTTTGAATTTCCGCCTTTCTTTGTACAGTACTTACTAGATGTGACGAGTGAGTCTTTTGACACAGTTTGGACACCAGTCACCCGTTACCTATTTTTTGTTTCTTTGATCTAATCAGGTACGTGTAACAGTAGCAAAAGTTTGGATAATACATCGTCGTGGCATTCGTGTGTAAGCTATTACCAAATGACTAGACAGTGACAGTGAGATTGGGTTAGGGCTTTCGATATTGATGGTTTATAGCAGAGGAGACTACACAGACAAAGGGAAAGGCATCCTTGATTTTGAAGATTGTTTGGAATCGTAAAAAAATAATAAGTTCAAAAACAGCTTCTTCTCGAAGAGCACTTGCTAAGCTCATCTTTCTGCCAGGAATGCTGTAACGATTGGGAAATCTGTTAGAACAAGTTGAGGTCTTGCTGCAGTGTACGGCATCTATGGCTATGCACTTGGACATGCAAGATACACCTACACGCAGAAAACGAATGATCCCGCACTACAGAGCGTGGCCTCTTCCGATTGGCTTGCAACCTAGCAGGTTCTGGATCTGGCATCGGATCGTGCATTCACAATCTTCTTCGTACATCACCGACAACAGGTCAGAGAAATCAAGCTGGTGATCATAGTCGCCCTCTGCGTTTGTTTTGTGATCCCTTGCGCGTCGATTAGGTAGTAGAAGCACCATTACCTTCCACCTTAATTTTCGTCGCAAGAGCAATAGCTGATGTGGGTGTAGTAGATCATCCTTCCAATCTTCGTCATGACATAGTAGATTTCGACTCCTCCCTGTATCTTTATCTTCTTCTAGAAGTACTTCGTTGATTTTCACCAGCATTGTCATATTCAGCTATCACGCTCCTTTAAACTTGTGAAGTAGCATCCGATATTACTTATCTAGTTCCTGCTTGTTGACCAAACTACAACAAGACCAAGGAAATGGAAAACTTGGCCCTAGCCTCTCGCGTGCTTTTCGATCGGGATATCCTGGAGAAAAATCGCCGCATAGTTGAGCTCGAAGGGGAGCTGAAATGCCTGAAAGATGAGCTTTATTGGAAACAGATCACAAAAGAGGATTTTGAGTTAGGAAATGATCATCAATCTCTGTCTGTCTTCTAGTGCTTGAGTAGTTATCTGGCAGTTTGACTTGGGTAATTTGACTTTGAGTTTCATGAAATCGACGGACTCGGACTTACTTCTATTAAGCTATAAAACAAGAAGTAGCTAGTGGTAAAAAATGGATGACAAAGATGAAAGTGTAAAAAGTGGTTTGTCTAAGACTCTAATGTGTAAAGGCCATGCAGACTTCGGTGGAACAGTTGTTGATACGGACGACGACGACGACGACGAGGATGATGCGATTCAAAGTGAGTGGACTCCTTAGGAAAAGACAAAGAACAGAAAGCAGGGCTCATCATGAAATTCCAGCATCAGCATTTCGATTTCCTTTTTGCTTTTCTTTGGTCGTAGAAAACTCTAAAAAGTCCTGACGCCACAAATGCGTAGTGTTGCGTGGGAAGCTGTTGCGCGTGGGCTAACCTTCTGGGAAAACGAGGTGCCAGTAATAGACCCAGAAACCGGAAAGAAAAGCCTGACATATTTACGCTGAAACTTTCTGCTCCAGCATGTTTGACGCGAAGTAGACGTCGCCATGATAGTCCAACATGCGAGAAACCATAGTTAGAGGATCAGAAACGCCACCGCATGTGAGACCAGACACAACTGAGTCGTCCCAGAACTTACTGAAATAGCTTCAGCTATTCTCGGCGGTATTTGTGTCGTATCCCTTTAAGCCTAGGGGCTCTAAGACTGGACCTGGAGAGTAATTGTGAGAAAGATTGGCCACCAGAAGTGCAGCGCGAGTCAGGTCCTATGGGCGTGATGTTAAGCTGGCTAGCGCTGCAAATGCGGCGCAATTACGGTGGCGGCTGGCACGCCTCGATAATGAGACGCAACTGTGATTTTCATATGGTCCTGAAATCATACATAGAAAAAGTTTTTGCTTCAGGACCAAATTGTGACAGGACGAGTTGACGGTCGTCGACGGATTGTCTTTATACCTATCACTTTTTCTGGACTAATGATCCCTCAACAAGTGTCAACTCCAGCGAATTCTCTAATCTGCGCTGGTGCTGGCCTGACGCACCAGGCGGCGGCCTGGCTGGTCAACGCCACAGACGATACGCTCACCTCGTGAATTTCGGAACAGAGGTTGAGAAAAGAGAATGGCAGGAACAGGACTGCTTAGTCCTTGTCGGCTGGGATATTTCCCCTCAGCATCAAACTGCACCAGCACCTGACGGAAATTGAAACCAGTGACAAGCCACTGTGTCACTACAATCTATCCGTATCCGAGATCGAAACACTATAGATAGTACGGATCAACTTCTACAAGAACAGGCAGCAGATTAGGTGTAATTCCACCTAGCAACATTTGCGGTCTACAGGTTTGATACCTCTTACCCGTCACCAGGTACCACTGGTATAATTCAGAAATTTCCGCCACAAGCAACATGTGTTCATAATCATAAAATAATTTTGATTTTGACCGAAAAGTGTTGAGTTTTCCTGGACGAAAATAATCTATCTCGATGCCTACCTTGTACTTGTTCTATATCTACTCAATCAACATGAACATCAGATTTAAGGTCCAAGTTATCCAAACGGAAAATGAATATTCGCGAACGACCCCACATTGTCCTTCTCGTCTGGGATAGAAACACAACATTGCTGAAGATGAGATTTTGTGTTTACTCCTTCAAAGCGCTTAGGATTCTGTACACTCACCTGACTGGTGTGCTCTCGGAAATAAGATTTTGCGCTCAACGCGGAATTGCAATTACTTGTGAAGTTGAAGTTGAAAGAATAAATTCTAGACGTGGAAGCATGCTGCAGCATTTTCATTGAGATGAACTCGTAAGCATAACAATGAGTCCCACTTTCAGTTTCACAAGGAGCACCTCTTCCTCCAAATTCAAACACAGAAAAATGGCGATCAGGCAATGTTGAGCTTTTTAGCAGTAACTTGCTTGCTTCCTGAAAATGAATTTAACGCTTTCTTTTATTTTTACAAACAAGACTTACTCGCTTTTTCTGGGAAGCATTTCGCTCGATGATTATTTCGCGCTAAAATATTTCAGACTCTGTCTCATCATCTTATGGTTGCCCACGCCAGGACTACATGACAAATAGAAGTTTAGAGACCATGTCAGTTGTTAGTACATGATGAATCAATACATTGTCATGCTTCAAGAATCCGAACTACATTGATTGATCATGATTATGTCCATTGTGATTGTCTTGCGAGGATGAATGATCTAATGCTTTGATACAAAGAAATAGGCGGGGTACTAATATTAGAATGTTAATAGAAGTTGTAGAATTTTCATATTACATCACGACTCCTTCGCAGTCCTCGCAGCACAATCATCTGCTCGCTCATAGTCTTCTTTCGTTGTTGTTGATGTCGTGAAAGTGAAACTGGCAGCTATCGCGACATCCGCTGCGTCCTCTTTGCTTCGACTGCGGACTGCCGAAAAAGTAAAACAGAATGCGGTATGGAAAAAAGCTGGCGTTGCATCGCAATGCCAACCGCGATCGCGCTCCTTACATCAATCACAATTATGACATTATGCTACAAGGATTACTTAATGCTAACATGATCATTTTTTTTATCAACAATTATATCACAACTGTCACTGCGACAACGACATCATCAAGCAAATAATGGATCATTCAAATTTCATGAAGAATCGGTCCTTAATGACCAACGAACATGGTGCACAATAGTGCTTTCGATTTGTTTTCCTCTCCATCTCCACCGACGTCGCAAGCTCTAATACAAGTACCTGAAAACCACGATCGAGCGCATGGTGCAGCAGCTGAAGCGAGGAAAAGACGTGGCGCAGCAAGATGTCTTATTTTTTGAGGCTGTCGAGATGGATCTAGCTCGACTAAGTACTACATAAATTTAATTTTCATATTCATTGCGATGTCTATACTAGCTTGGAGCGTCCGATAACATCCCTCCCACTAGGATCCCCCTCCTCCCCAAAATAAGAAACCAAACAAGGCAAAGATGTAAGCGATATGCGTTCTCAAATTTCGAAAATTTTCCACGTTTTGCCATCGTTTGAGGATTGGGCCTCGTGCGTTTGAAGTCAAGGGCTAAGATCCCGAATCTTTTTGACTTTAAGCCGTTCCGCTGAAATT
>CAJINU010000004.1:1194573-1205879 GCA_905178165.1 Amoebophrya sp. A25 | reverse complement strand
TTCCTGGGTTCATGGGTTCATGGGTTCATGGGTTCATGGGTTCATGGGTTCATGGGTTTGGGGTTTGTTTGTTTTTGTGTCGGAGGTTTTGGGTTCGGGTGTTGGAGGTTTTGGGTTTGGGTGTTGGAGGTTGAGGTTTCGGACGGGATGCGTTTGCAAAGTTTTATTGCTCTTAATATTGATAATCAACGTCAGAATCGATGCTACACGCAACAATGTAAGGAGCGCCAACCTTTCTGACCATCTTCAAATGGACACATCATACATCAGAATTGTCATCCTTCTAAACCAGATGAGTATATCGGACAGAAGTTGTTGCTTCTTGAGGAAACCATGTCGGATCTGCAGACAAAGGGAACGGCATGTGGTTTTATTCTGACCGAAGACATGGTCTCTGCTCTTTCGGAGCGCCTTCAATGCGAGCGCAACGACATTGATCAAATCGTACATCTTTTACATTTACTTGAATATGATACTTCTTGTTGATGTCGTAGGAGCTGTATGTTGTAGTTTGATGCTGGTTGTGTCCGCAGCACCACTTGTAGTGTCACCCGCTTCATCTCTACTATGTTGATTGCCTACAACGTAGAACGAAGGTAGAGGTTGAGGTACTATCATGTAGGTTCTAATAGCTCGACCTTGTAGTTTCTTTCAAAACTCTTCGTACATCGACGAGTGAAGGAGGACAACACCACGACAGCAAGTGGTCCTCCATTGTACCCTGTGCAACCTATCATTCACAAGGTCGATCATTTGTCGCGGAACTCGCCCGATGCAGATTGCATGGTAGCGCTTGCAAATGAAGTGAATGCTTTTCTGCGACAGTTGAATTTAGTGCTCAAAAGAACCCATCTCCACGCGAATCCCGTTAAAGTACAGCGCTGGGAGAAGTGACTATAATAGTCTCGGGCTGTACTGAGGCAAGTACTGGGGCGAGTATTTTAACGGGATGGATTCACGGGATGGGTTAAGGGTAGCGCTAATGAATGCCTTGACTGATTTCGTTGAAATCAACTGCGCCGGTTTCCGAAAACTTTTGAAGCAACGGGCGAAACAATTCGCAGCTCTCAACTATCAAGCACAGACGGTATTTCGAACTTGATGATCATGTCGTGAAGCTGAAGATACTGATACTAGTACTAGATAGTACGCAGATGACACGACCTCCTCCAGGGGTTGGCTTTATGTTGGCAATCCAGATCAATGTCTATACACACTGGTTGCTGAATTCGTGGTTGAGTAACACCAGATAACGACTTTTGAATCCCTGATCATCAAGATATTTCGATTTTCTCCTCTCTCCTCCAGACAAACAAGCGGTCGCTGATCTCCTACCACACCCTCTGTCACCCAGCGCACCTCTCTCTGATCCAAGCGATTCATGTCTACATCCCGGCTCTCGAGGACTTCTTGAAGCGCAAGGCGGCACAAGGTACTTTTGACAAAAAATGAACAACCATGATCTTTAGGAGACTCATTTTCATTTTGTTTGTTGTACGTAGATTCATTTACAACTTAGAAGATGAAAACTGAAGACATTTTATATATATATAAAAATAGTCTCAAGCATAAGCATTGCATACGCATGGTGCACCACGATTAGGTTGCAGTGAGCTCGAGGAGCAGGTGAATTTGATTGATTGCGTGATGCTTGGCGAAGAGTGTACGGCTGTCTTGCACATGCGAGATCGCTTGTGGCCGATCGTTGAAAGCGGACAGTCGCAGGTCTCTTGCTCAGATATGGAATCTCCAAGAAATCCACTATCGGGAGTTGGAGCCTTCCAACATGCGTCCTTGGAGTCGCCAACAAGTAAGGATGGCAGTCAACTTTTTCCAGGTGGTGCAGGAGCAGGAGCCGCCAGGTTTGCTGGTACCTATCTGAGCGGTCGCGCGACACAGAACTTTGTCACAGCTGGAAGCAGTGCTAGCGGAAGCGCTAGCATGGCTACAGGCTTCTCTCAGAACTACAGTAATAAAGGAGGTCATTCCCATTCCGCTGGTGCTGGTACATCCCAGCTGGTGGACTGTGCGGAGGCTGACTCTGCGACAGGAGGAGGTCGCTCGAGTACAACAGCCGTGGAAGATCAATATTTGCATCTTCATAGTCGTGCTACTTCCAGTTCTAGCGCAGCTGCAGCAAACCCCACTAATGGTCCTCCACAAACCCCTGCTCGCGGAGGTGTTTCTATACATGGTACTCCGGAGAGCGGCTCATCCTCCGACAGCACGGCTCTCGAACATGCAGTTGATTCGGCGACCTCCTCCAACCGTATTAACCATGATCACCAACACGAGTACGCCGGGTACGACAAAAGGAACTTTGGCGGTGTGCTGCACCACAGACCCCCGCCGAGCTCGTCCGAAGATAGTTATGCGCAGCGAAATGCTGCTCCTTTCGACCGAAGCAAAGGCAAGGGCAAGAACCCAAGCGCCCTGCGACAAACAGAGCACGCCAGGAGTAGCACCACAGCTGTATCACGAGGATCAGCACAAAATTGTCCCACCTCGGCAGCTGCAGAGAGCTTCTGGACACAAAACAATGCACATGATAACTGCTCGGAAACTCAGCACAGTCGTAGGTGGAATGCACCTCCTCATGCAGGTCGCTCTCGCGGGAACAAAAATAACAACGCTCCTGCTAGCTCTAGCATGACCACAACCTCTGGTGCAGAGAATAACAATTTTTACAGCGGCTATCCGACATCAAGCTCGGGTTTGGTGCAGAATCACATCACAGGTTACCAGCACAGCAGGAACGAGGCGCAATCATTTGCAACATCGAGTAGATGCTCTTATCACGGGTATACGAACATCAATAAGGGCGGCGGGAAAGCACAGCACCACCAACTCCATGACCAGCGCAACACGGCAGCGACTGGTAATACTCGGACAACAAGTACAATACCCAATCTGTACACGAAAACTGACAACTCTAACAACTTCCAAATGAATTCTTCGCCTTGGATGAGAAATGCCTGTGGGGGAAAGGGCCAAAACAATCAGTGCCTCCCTGGAGGAGCACCAGGACGCGCGTCTTCGTCTGCCTCGTTCAGATACGACCAATATTTTCCAAATTCCGCTGATCAACGCGAACCTACTACAGGAGGAGATTCCTCTTCTAATAGTACCAACTTCGCTCAGCCGCCTCCACCACCCGTTCTTCCGACGCCTCCCTGGCCACCGCGGTATCCCGCTCCACGTCCATCTGATTTCGGTGCCGAAACTGGCAACGATATCGTTCCACGTGCTCTAGATCTAGG
The DNA here is from genome assembly GCA_905178165.1 of Amoebophrya sp. A25. NCBI lineage: Eukaryota > Dinophyceae > Syndiniales > Amoebophryaceae > Amoebophrya > Amoebophrya sp. A25. The sequence goes on along the minus strand of CAJINU010000004.1, from coordinate 1,202,619 downwards.
TAGCATGCTCTTCGAGCATCTTCCCGCAATGGCACCACAATCGAAAACGACAAATCAACATAGGTACGAAAACCGACTTCCGCTACATAACCGGGGTCTCCATGTCGAAGGTGACTATCACCTCCGAGACCCTGCTGCAATAGACTTAGACCACGCGACAGGTTATACTTCAAAAGCAGCAGTAGAGGCCGCCAATGTGCTACAAAATGCTAGCAGTCGTGTCCACGACCAATCTAGTATGCTATTATTTCCAGCAGCTACAACAACTTCACCGCCATTTTCACATAGTTTTGCGGCTCCTTCAGCAGCTGGCGCGGCAGCAGCTCTACATTTTCGAGCTGCCACTTCTGCAGCAGGTTTAGCGACCTATAACCAACATCCTTGGGACGATCATTCTTCGGCCCAGGAAGTAGGAAGGGCATCCAATTACCTCCACCATAACGATGAGCCAGCACACCATGACTACGAGCACACTAGTTGTACTAATTACAACTTCAACCTCTTCAAGAACCCAGCCAACCACAGCCAAGACCACCATGATGCAGTAATCAAAAATAATGCAAGTCGTAGTGCAACCGATACCGGTACTAGATCGTCTGGTATACAGGCGGCTCTACCCCTGACCGGTTGTACAGGCAGTAGTGCAACAGCTCCGTCACGGGGTTTTGGAGGGCGAGCGGCGATGCCTCCTCCCGAAATGAACCTCTCAGCTGCTTACCGTCACCCGCATAACGTTTGGGGTAGCTTCCGTGCACCCCCCGGAGCAGGACTAGCTCCGCCTTTCTAGAGCAGCGGACCACGTGGAAAATTTTCATTTTATAAAATATAATTCTTGCAGCAAGCGGAGCACGCAGCAAGATGAATAACCAAAACAAAGTTTTTCAGTTCTTCGGTATTTTCGTATTGGGGGTGTTTATCCTACATGAAATTGTTGTCGAAGCTGCTGTTGTACTCTTTCTACAACAACATTTACATTATCATTAACAATCAAACTGGACGTGGAAAAAATAGTAGAACAAGTACTACGTCAACGTCTTACGTATGATCTACAACATGTAGGCGTACTACTTCATCTAGAAGTAGATTTATTCTTTTCGTAGATCTAGAAGTAGATTTGTTAGGAAAATATCCTCATCCTCAAATCTTCGTGTTGCTGGCAATTATGTTCCTGCTAGGCGAGGGAGCTAGATAGCGTAACGCGGTCCAGAAAACTGGGCTAGTGAGCCAACGAAGAGCGAAGCCCCCGCTTCTGCAGCTCGCTGGACAAGGTTCCCCGGGTGCCTTAAGACGCTAAGGCAAAGAAAGTGAGCACACGAGGGGCAACGCGGCAGGCCGACGCGCACCTTGCTGCGCGTCAAGGTCTGCGGGGCCACTCCATCCATGCCATGGGGCCCACGGTCGGGAACTAAGGTGGCAAACGCCTCCTCCCGATCCGGGTCAACTCGACCCAACCGCCCTCCCTCTCCTCCTCGGCACGGCATGGAACGACTAGCGCCCGATGCCGTCCTCAGTGTTGCCTCTTCTAGATATCCGTCCGGAAGCCATGGCACCTGGGCGATCGCCGCCAGAGGATTTGTCGAAGACATGAGGGAGAAGGTAAGCGCCGAAGGATCAGAAAACTTCTACAAATGTGCCACAAAGTGCGACACTTTTGGGACATAAAACCTGCGGACATTTTGCGGAATCTAGTGCCCCTAAGCTTCAGGAGAGGGCTCGGCGAACCTCTGACAAATGTGCGGCAGAAGCATGCTTTTGCGTTTCGCAGTTTGGAGCAGTCTGAAACAGATCCTCAAGTTTTGCACGACACCCAAAGACCAACGCAAAAGGCAAAACCTTGCACCCGCAGCGCGCCTCTCCTCTGCTACTGTTTCGCCATTGCCACGCTGCGCTTCAATTCCACGCGCGCCATCCGTGGCCTCTATCTTGGCTGTCTCCCTTGTCGAGAGAGACTCTCTCAGGGCCACCACGTGACGCCCCTCCATCGTATGAGAACGCGGGAAGGCGCCGAAGGTGGGCCTGCAGTCCTCCTGGCTGAAGGATATGCTCGAGAGACTGGCCGGGCCAGCTTCTGGGGCCCGTGCGGCTTCTCCTCAAATTCTATCCCACCACCGACGACCTCCACAAGCCAGCAGCTCAAGCGGACAGTCGCGCTGATGGGCTTTCGCGCTCGCTAGTTATCGCCAGACCTTTTCTGCGGAGTTTCTGCTAAATATAAAGTTTTTTTTTTTTATTGCAACAGGATCTGAGGTGGATGTTGAGGATTTTTTCCGTTCGATACGAAGTCTCTAAGACTCTAAGGCCTACTTGATTCTTCTGCGTTATGATCGTGCATGATTGAACTATGCCGATGTCGACTACGGTACGCAATTTTCGTCCAAAATTGAATAGTTCTCGTTACTGTTAGTGCCGTTCGCGTGTTTGATGTTGGTTGTCCTAGTTTTACATAACTTTTGTTGATGTCATTATAGTGATTTTCCGCGTCTACTTCTTCGTCTTCTACTAGTACTAGTCCTACATAGAGTTGAAGTAGAATCACTGAAGAGTGTATTCAGTATTCCCCGGAAGAACATGACCAGTGGTTGGCGAGACACTGACTTGCTTGGAGCTGCTATGTGAAAGCTTGGGCAACAACATGAATCTGAATGTCATGCAAACGCATTCTATGTAAAACGTGCCTGTTGTCATGATTTATGGCTGCAGTTGACAACAAAGAACTGGGGCACGATCAATGCTCAAACAGTCATTTTCGAGATCATGTTCATGAAATTGAAAAAGAAGAGCAGAAGATGAGAGTTATTATTTATATAATTCCATATACTATGACATTTTCTCCAAGAACATCATCTTCTAGCTTTATTTCATCAAGTCCCCTTATAATGGTATCCCCAGCCTCGTAGCGCTGAAGATGGTAACCAGGGACTGCATTTCGAAATTTCAACCATAAGTTGATCATAATTACAACAGCCATCGGAAGATGGCGCAAGCACGACGAAAATAAATATGGCACATGGATATCATCAACATTTGAATACTTAATAATACTATTTAATATAAAGAAGGAGACGCATAGATATCGACCTGTACGTAGTTGCAGTTTATTGATGATGTTGTGGATGATTAGTAAAAAAAGATAGTTCTTGTAAGTGTAGCGACTGTAATTGGTGCATGTCGAAACCAAAAACATGTTGTGGTGAATAAATGTTTATAGAGAACAGCAGCAATGCCAATGCTACAACTAGTTGCTTCACTTATTTTACGAGATAGACTATAATCATTATTTGATACGACCAACATCTTTCTTTGTATCGTCCCGCTCATGCTGGCCACTAAAAATCAATCGCCGTATCAGCATTTTCGTCTAGTGCCCTAGTTGATGCGTGCATATCCTCCATACCATCCTGATGGATTATGAAGCCGTGTAAAAATTATGTGTATCTACGTAACACCTCCTGTTCATCCATTTGTAGTATTGTTGCTACTGCTACCTTATCCACGCTCGTCTGGGATTCATGCTGTGGTGTATCAGTTCTGGAAGATTTCTAGTCGCAGTACGCGAATGGAAATGCGCTGGCTTTTTATCTTCGTCGAATTATGATAATCGAGCAACTATAACTAAAAAGTGAAAGACAAGTGGATACCACATAGCAGGAGGACTAGCACTATACTAAGAGAAGCTTATTCAACAGGGCCCAGCGAGGGTGGTTCTCAGTAACATAGGTGAGTCGAGCTCCGCGCATCGTCCAATAACCACTTTAATTAGAATGACGTCGCACATTGAGTAACGAGTCACCTGTCGGGGGACGCGTAGCCTAATTTGTAAGTGAAAAAGGTCGTGACAGTGACTGGGGGAAGAGTCAGCCGATGCAGACGGTTCCGACGCAGCGAACAATAGAGAACTAGCGGCAGATGAGAGACCTCAGGACAAGAGCGATCGAACAACATCAATATACGTTGCTTGTTTGACTGACAGAGTGTATAAAGAAAGATGTGAATACATGAGTAAGTGAATAAACCGAAACCAGGAACATATATTATAACTTAACAGAGGATGTACACCGTCCTTCAGAGGCGGTGATCGGTCTAGTTTTATTCTAGGAAGTAGCGATTAGAGTAGCGCCACCAGCTCTAGGCCCCATTGTATGTTGGCTCTTGAGTGGCCAATTACGTCCCTCCGCTAGTTTTTCTAGTGGTCCCACACCTAACCTAACCTAGTAACAACCAAAAGACAACCCAATAATGAACAAGGAAGATGAGCTCAAAATGTCAAGCGATCATTTAGATTCAGAACAACAACAAGTACTCAATGCTACTTGGGACGCTCTGGTTGCAGCGTGCAGTTCCTCATTTTAGCTGTTCTCGGTGTCGCATTTATTCATCGACAGCATCATGTTGATATCTGCAACGAGCCCGTGCGCTGGGTGGAGTTCCGGTCGGCGTTGCTGACGTTGTGAAATTTGTAATGAAAGCTGCAGCAGCAACCGTTATTGATACCTGAGTGATGCCTTGAAATATGGTGCACCGAGATAGAGTGACAGTGTCAGTGATTGTCTGAGCGAACGGAGTGAAGCCGGGTGAAAATGAAATATTGCGAGTCAATTGTTTACTGTAGGCGAAGTAGCTTGAGGCGCAGCAGATGTGTGAGGGCGAGCCGTACGGGTCTTTTTGAACAACAAGCTAAACTTTCACCATTTTAAGTTCGTTGTGGACGTCCTTTTGTTTTGTCCAAGGAGGACGGCGTAGATTGATAGAAGATAGAAGGCCGCTAGTAGGTTGTCGAGTGATCAGTACTAGATGAACTGGTTGATTAAGATTATCACTTCCTTTTATTAGAAATATCTGCTTTGCTTTTGTCAACAAGTAGGATGAAATTGAAAGACGAGCAGCAGCAGAAGTCTTCTTTTGCTGACGTGGTCGCGTCTTCACAACAAAAAAACGAACTATGCTGCGAGAAAGACGATGACACTGGGAACAAGAAAGTAGATGAAAGTTCGCTAGCCGGACTTGGGTTCTGGGGGCTTGCGTTTACGATTCTGGTCACATCCATTGGCACTCCTTTGATTTCGGTTGCTAGCATGGCACGTGAAGTGACACCAGTTTTAGCGGTTGTCCTCTGTGGTCTAGGTGTCTTGCTCGGCACAGAAGCGAATCGGCTGATTGCAGCTACTTGCGATATATTGGAACGGAGAGATAATATTACCGGGGAGGAGGTGGACACTACAACGAGGGAGCATGTTCAACGGGATCATAAAGTAGCAGAACAAGAACACGAGGAATACGAACATAGCCCACGTGAAGAACACGACAAGAGTTTCTCTATCAAATTTAGACTCACTTCTAAAAAGCTCAGCGGAGAAAACGAGAACATTGGCACTGTGGTCGGAATAGAACAGGAGCGGGCAGATAACAAAATGACACCACGTTCTGCGCCTCTCGATTCGGAATCAAAAGGCCACTCAGCTGCAAGAGTAGGGCAAGCTGAATCCTCCTCATTACGAAAAAACACTACGCCCGTGAAATCATATGCTGACTACCTTGAGCGATGTTTCCAGAAGCAACCCTTCATTCTTCGACTAGCTTCGTGCACGCTCTTCGTCGGCTACTTCACGCTTTTTTTGGTAGGTGATATCATGTTGGTCAACTCGCTGATGCAGATTGGTCCTTCGCAGGGAACGCGCCTCGGCTACACACTTGGCTTTCTACTTCCTCAGCACCTCTTTCGAGCTTTCGCGAGCCGGTCTTTTATGCCTGCTGGTGGTTTTCCTTTCCCGCCAATCTTAATCTTTATTCTTGCTGTTCATTGATATTGTTCGACGCCAGGAGCAGCAGCACGGACGAAAAACCACGTAGAACTAGAATCGGTTCAACATGATTTACTTAAGTAGATATATATTTTGGAGCAAGTAGGAAGTGCAAGCTTTACAGCAACAATATTCGGAACCAAGCACAGGCTCTACAGCTCCTGTTTCTAACCTGTTATTGAACTGTGTAACGCAGTCTCTTGCAAGCGGGGTCCCATATTTGTTTATGGTCGCTGTCGCTATCCTCCTCTTTGAACTGCGTTCCCAAGAGAAAAGTGCAGATCGAGCTGCAATCTTCGGCTTTTACGATGCACAACGCGAACTGGCAAGACCAGAACAACGAGAAGGCACTTCATCTCTACTACGCACAAAAACAAATGGAAGTGCAGAACAACCTGGTACTGGTGGTAGTCGAAGAGACGAGCCTATCGATTCCCCAGAATTTCTCGATTACTGGCACACCTGGTTTCCAGGAAGTGAGCACCTAAATTGCCGATTTCTGTTGACGGTAATTAGACTTGCGGGCCTCGGGTATTATCCTTTTTCCTGCGCCTCCCTAATCCCGACACTGCGACTCCAGACGGTTCAGAAACAAGCCCTTGTGCGGGGCATTGCTGGTGAAGCTGATAAAAATAGGAAAGAGGACGGGGTGTTGATGGATTGTAGTGAAGGTACAAAGAACCGCAAGAAGGAGAAGAACATTGCCTCGACAAAAACAAAAAAATCAAGCGACCTAGAAGATGGTGGTGCAAGAAGCCTAGAAGATGCCGGCCAAGCCACTGCTAATCAAGATGAAATGGTTGCACTCCTGTTTGAAGCTCAACGCAAAAACAAAGCTACATCTACAAGGTCACGGCCTATATCTGGAAACGGAATTTGCCGCGCTTCTTTCGCTGCCTATGCTTCCGTGATGCTTCTGTACAGTGTCATAATTTTCTTTGCTTATCACGTTTTTGGAAACGGTGTTCCTGATATGATTACCGAAGCGCTCAGAACAGGGAGAACGACGATAACAGCGACAGGTCTATTCAGTTCCAGTTCGCAAGGTGCTGATTCTGAATATAGGTCGATTTCGACACATGCTCCATTATTTTCAAGCGATGAGGATGAAATAGTACAACGAGTAAGAGGCGACTTCGCCAATGTGGCGGACCACGATGCGACAAGTGCCAGTAGTCGATGGTGGTTACGCGTTTCAAGCAAAGAGCTTAATGGAGTAGTATCTAGCAGCTTGAGGCGCGACATCAGCCCTTCTAACCTTTTTCGTGGCGATTGGCCTGGAAGCAAGCAACAAGGCGGTACCGAGTTCTATGCGCCGTGGAGTCAGGGATATCTTACGACTTCTGACAGTAAGTAGATAGAAGTGAAGATCATACCGATACTTACCATGACGATCGATAAATAAGTTCAAGTTAGGAGAAACGGCATCGATCACATCCCCATACCTGACAATGGCGAGCGATGGCCAGCCGTTGGAACGAAAACCACTTTTTTGTGAACCACTATTTTCATAAATCCACCGCATAAATCTTTCAGGTACTAAACCAATTTTCTACAGTACGCGCGAAGAGCGTTTACAACCTTAAGAAATTCGGGCGGATTTGTTAAATTAAAAAGAAGGCAAATTGATCGCAGTTTTTGTTTTTGGCAGGTCGCTCGGAGGTGGCGCTCCGGGCCTGACGATGGCAGCCAAGGAGCCGAAACCTGCCAGCTTTCGTTGTTCGTTGTGTGCGGTCATGTGTGTGGTTGCTTGTTTTCTTGTTTTTTTGTTAGAGTCTGAGACGGCGCGAAGTTTCAAGACTTTCGGGCGGTGTCAGTCTTTCCAAGCAGTACAAGCAAGAGCGTGCTGCCCCGATTGAGTGGGCCCCAGAGGTCTCACCTCGTAGGGGTTCGCGTCGCTGTCTTCTTGGTTAGTGATTCTCGTCGCCTTGCTTGTCGTCTTGCCTGGCGTCTGTGTTGGGGTTCAAGATGCTGGCGAGCTTCTCTGCGTGCTAGCTTATTCCCACTGGCTTGGCTGTCATGGGGGCGGCGCTTGCTGAGTCCATGCAGCTGCTAGAGGAAAAAGGCTGGCGAGGAGACAGGGCTGCGCGACGTCTTCGGGCGACTCTCCTCAAGCTTTGGCGGCCGCCTGTTCAGAGCTTGGGTGCACGCAAGTCCGCACCCACGTCGACAGGCACAGGAGAGCATCAGGAACGCTGAGGCAAGCAGCGCGCTGGCCCCTGCTGCTTTTGCATGAATAGGCCCGCGC